>CM076404.1:5820089-6020777 GCA_038363315.1 Mugilogobius chulae
AGGACTAAAACAGGACTAAACCAGCGACTAAAACCAGAGCCCTAAACCAGGACCAGAACAGTACAAAACCACCAGGACTAAACAGACTAAACAAGGACTAAACAGGACCCTAAACCAAGACCCTACAAACCAGGATCTAACCAGGACTAAACCAGGACCTAAACCAGACTAAACCACGGTCTTAACACCAGGTCTTGTTGTTTCAGGTTTGCTGAGTTTTGCGAAGTTGGAGGAAGTCTCAGATGAATCAAACAGGAAGTTACGTTCCGCTACGTTATCTAATGAGGACAATGCAACGGAGGTGATTCAGCTGGAGGGTCAGAGGTCCAGCCCTCCCACCCCCCCTCTCTCCTTCTCTCCTCTCTCTCCTTTCTCTTCTTTTCTTCTTCTAAACTCTCGTCTCTGCTGTAGTTTAACTCTCTTGTGTGTTCTTGAGCGCCCCCTAGGATCCGTGCCCTCGCTGTCCAGAAGTGGGCGTCAGGCCTCAGTGCTGTGTGTGTCTGAAGGAGCCCGCCCCCTCGTCACCTGGTACACCTGCCCCCCCGCCCTCAGGTAAAACCATCAGTCTGAGGCCTTGTCCACACAAAACGATTCGTCCTGTCATCCAAACTAAACGGAGCTTTGTTAAACTCAGACCAAAGTGAAGATTTGGCCAGATTTAAAACGTCCACTATCTGCGACAAATGAATAAACGTCATATGTGTGTCCTTGTTTATGATACACGTTTTGACAGGTCCTCTGACAAGTGTGTTACTTGTCCTTGTACAGTCGCTTTTGCTTGTTTATTTTTGGCAAACTCAACTCCTGCTTCTTGTGGAGGAGCAAAGAAGATGTGTTAGGCACATCTTGTGTGTTGCTTGTGCTGTGTGTGTTGCTTGTGCTGTGTGTGTGTTGCTTGTGCTGTGTGTGTGTTGCTTGTGCTGTGTGCGTTGCTTGTGCTGTGTGCGTTGCTTGAGCTGTGTGTGTTGCTTGAGCTGTGTCTGGTGGCTGTGTGTGTTGCTTGAGCTGTGTGTGTTGCTTGAGCTGTGTGTGTGCTTGTGCTGTGTGTGTTTGCCTGGGCTCTTCTCTCTCTAGGCTGATGAATGAAAGGTCTGATTGGGGTGGGTTGAATGTGCTTGTTGTGTCCTCTGGGGTCCATATGCAGGGCTTAATTTGAGCCGGAACAAGCCGGAATAAGATCCGGGAACTCTCGTGGGGCATTCCGGCATCAGTTTTGTCTGCTCCGGTAACGCTTTCTTTTTGTCTTTCTTCTACGAGACGCGGCTCTGCTCCTCTCCCGTCTCTCATTCACAGTGAACAGTGAACAGGCTTATTTGTGGGGGAACGGAGTCAGACTGTAATTGGTTAAAAGCGGAACTGACAGGAAATTTGACCAATCAGAAGCAGCGCAGGCGGGTTTAAGACTTTTCATTGGTTCCAGGCGAGCCCCGCTCTTGTATCTCCTTCTAAAACAGGAAATATGCGTCTAAGTGGATTTTGTGAATATTTGTTGTTATTTGCGACTCGTTTTGATGGATTAAAGGCAGCGGGAGTTCACATGTGTTTGGAGTGTACGGGGCGATAAAGAGGTCAGACCCAGCGTGGATGTAGCGGTCACAGTTTCTCGTAAGTGCAACTAACTTTACTGTGTTACTTTAAAGTGTATTTTAGCGTCATGTTTGATGTATGAGACCCGTGTCTGCTGTGTAAAGGCTGTTTGTGACCTGTGTCTGCTTGTAAAAGCTGTTGTCCTGCGTTGTTGTTGTGACTTGTGGAGAGTCAGATATGAGGCGGAGGCAGTGCGCTGAGCTGCAGGACGAGCGTGTGTGGGAGGGCAACTTGTTGCTGTGGATCAGATTTAGGTGCGCTGATTTCTGTCAGAATGAATGAAAATCTCTGTGTGACGTGTAAAAAAAAACGTGTAACACAGACAAAATTACTTTTATATCGTTTAACATCGAGTAGGATGGACAGTTGGGTTGTATTTTAGCATTTCTAAGCCTCTATGTTCACTTATTGTGTGCGCTCCGGTAAAGGTTCGACCTTGTCTGGACCCCGGTCCAAAACCCACAGTTTGTTCCGGCAACGTTTGAGTTGCAAATTAAGCACTGGTCATATGGGATGTCACGCTGTGCTGGAGCTTGTCTTAGCAGAGAAAACCCTTCAGTGACAGATGTGGTGAGCATGTTGAGTGTATCAGTGATTTTAGCAAAGTTGTCATTACTTTGTTTGTTGAAGTTTCAAAAAAGTCAACCAGTTTCTTTTTCACACGTTGATCCTCTTCAACTGCATTTAGCCACTGGGTTTCTGCAAAGAAGCCATTTTAATTATAAAGATTAATTAAAAAACATGACATAACTTTACTAAAGACAGCAAATGCCATGCACAATAAAAGTAGAAGTAATTACATTCATAATGAATACATTGTATATGTACCTGTAGCAGGTCTCTCCTCCTTCACTGCAGGGGCCACACTGTTGTCAGTTTCTGTGTCAGACACATTTTCAGTAGTGATGGGTAGATGATGCCTCAAGGTGTGTATCACAATTTTCCCTTATTGTGTCGACACTAGATCACACTGTGTTGGTGTGTGTATAGGGCTCCATCTGGTGGTTTAAAAAATTTACTGCAGCCTTAGCCAATTACAAAAGAAACGTCGTAGATATTTTTTTTCTTCACATATGAACAATTGAGTGTAACATATATATTATGTAATTAACATATATTATGTAATTAAAAAAAATAAAGGGAATATTTCTGTTCTTAGCAATATTCACTCAATATTTTTTCATACTTTTCTTTTTGGGCTTGAAAACGTTTTATATATTGTGCTTGAAACATTTGCACATGAAATGTTGAAATTACATAATATTATACATTTATATGAATACAGGTCTCCACACATGAGTTTGAAGTGGAGAAAAATATAGTACGACCACGGGTCTTGAACCCGCGACCCTTTGTACTCGGGGTCAGCGGCCTACAGCCTACAGCCTAACCAGTCAAGCCTCGCAGCTAATGATGTCATTATGGTGCGGAGAACGAAATAACTGTTATTCACACTATATTTGTATTGCAAATCCTGGTTATTTTCGCATTTTTACATCACAACATTCACAGAAAATCAAGGGAAATCGTCTCAGAAAACATTGATGTAATATTTTACATGTTAAAAGAACTTATTATTTGTTTTATTGTTCTTTTTCCCCCAGAGGCTGGTGAAGCAGTGCCTCCTCTGACGCTCGTTGCTGCTCTCTGGTGTTGTGTAGAACTGGTGCCTCAGTGACACATGAACAGAATGATACTTTTCAACACCGTAACTGTGTTGATCACGTGACTTTTCTTAAACGATGCGCTCGGTGACACAACTCGGCTGAGGCCTCGCTCTCAGCGCATGGCACATGTATCGGTGCCTCGGCTCGTTTAGCCCATCACTAATTTTCAGTGGGTTCCAAAGTTGACGACAACGACGTGGAAGGCGAAGGAACAGGGAGGCTTTGATCCAAGTCATTAGTTTCAAATCCAGACGACATGGTTGTAGTGGCTGGTGACCCGCCCCATATTTGCTCACACAACTCAAAATAAAGTAAAACAACTCTACCATGTCCGCTTCGGCGACCAGAGTCAACAGCCTGTCGGTATTTCCCTCTTACTGCCTTTAATTTTGTGGTCAGGATAGCGCGCGTTAGCTCTCTCTTTTCGTGGGGAAATTCAGTGGACGTCTCAGAAGGATACTGCTCCAAATATTGCGCCAGGATGTCCATATACTTGCTTTGACATGACTCCCATTGATACTTTTGTGTGTCTTGTTTACTTTATATTCCAAAACGACACTTAAAAACAATTCCACCTCTTTATCGGTCCACACAAACGAGCCGCCCGGCGTCTTGTGTTTTGTCATGCGGAAATGACGACGAGAAAAGGAGCGTTCTGATTGGATAGATTGAGTCTTACTTTTAGGCAACCACTGCCACCTACTGGTCTGCATGCTTATGGACGCTATTATGCGGTTTTGTGTGGATGTGATTTTCTTAAAAACAGTTCTGTGTTTGTAAAAAATACCCGCCTACGTGTGGACATGGCCTGACACTCGTTTGTTTGTCTCAGTTCTTACGATCATTATGTTTATTCAGATGTTCCGACGGCGGCTGGACAAACGTGTCTGAGTCTGTCCAAGAAAACTCCACTGAAACACACGGACTCACTCAGGTAAACCGGTTACAATCCCCCTCAGACCTGTCTCTAAACAGGTTGTGATCCTCCTCAGGTCTTCTCTAAACCGGTTGTGATCCTCCTCAGGTCCACAGTGTTCTGAAGCTCAAGTCTCTGGACTCTGTGTCGTCGGTTCGATGTGAATCAAGAAACTCTCTGGGACGACGAGCCTGGGACCTGAGACTGGTCCAGTCCTGTGAGTCCTGCTCTAGTCCTGATCTAGTCTGGTTTAGTCCTGGTTAGTCCTGGTTTAGACCTGTTTTAGTCCTGTTTTAGTCCTGTTTTATGTAGCATATGTGTAGTTATGCAAAGAAAAGGGTAATGAGTTCTATACTTATGGCCAGATCAGAAGTGCAGGGTTCGTCTCTCGGAGGTGTGTGTAGAAATAATTCAATGCAGACAGAACTTAAGTTTAAGTGGCTGGTGCCTATATTGAATATTTACAGTGTACAAGTGAAAAAATAACAATATTAATAAACCCAATATTTACAATTCAAGCTTGAGGTTTTCTTTGTTAAATACGTAAAGTATTGTCTTAAAAGTAAGTGCACTTTTGAACCCACTATTATTGTTAAGCACAAAATAGTTTTACAGTCAGCAACCAACAACAAAAACAAATGTCCACAAGAGGTCCGGCCAATAATGCAGCTACAAACTGCACTGACCGCAACACTACTAAAAAGTTCCCGCACTCACAAGAAGTGAATGATTTGATACTGTCCATAAAGTGTATTTCAAAGTTCATGAAAATGTCCATAAGCGCGATAATTGTGTTTGTGAATGCGAGTAGTGTTCTGATTTAGGAAAGGGAGCGACTGCCTACAACAGCCTCCTACCAGACCGCAGACAGGTTGGATTGTCTTGTTGATGAGTTGAGAAGGAGGTTCAGGTTCTGGTTCTGGATCCGGCTGGTTCTAGCTCGCCATCCGAGTAGTTGTGTAGCCTATAAGGCACACCTGGCCTGTATTTAATAGACAGGACCACTATTAGCAAATATTCTTATTCATTAAAATCACTAGCTAGTTACTCTTTAAGTTAGTTTCAGATTAGATCAGTGTATACACAATTAAATAGTTCAATTGTAAATATAATTTACATCAGTGTATATATAAATACATTTCATAAATACTCTTTGCATTAAAGTGCATTGAAAACAAAACATAGAAAACATTAGCAGTTTGCACTGTTAACCCATTGGCTTAAAAATGGCTTTAAATTGCTTTAGCCAAGCAACAATGAAAGGCAACAATAGGATATAATTAGCGACATTTGCATATGAAAGGACAACTTGCAAAGACAGTTGAAAAGACAGGTAAACAAGTGCAAAATGCTAGCGGACTTATGTTGCTAATGCTAATGCTAACAGCATAGCAAACACAGGACAAACAGACTCACCAATTCCACTTTAAGATCGTCACACAGCTAGAACACAGCGCCTGCAGCGGTTGATAGGGGCCTCTAAAAATGTACAACGCACAGCTTAAGTTTCAGCACGATGTGATTAATAAAACACGAGTATATTGCGCTGTTTGCGAGACTAACCTGTCGTAGCAGTCCTGTGGCTTCACTCCCGATTTCCTGAATGAAGGGAGAGCGAGCACAGGAGGCTTGTATCGAGCGCTGCGAGCATGCGATTGGTTGAAAGCGACGCAGGGGGTGCGTAGCGTAAGCTGCGTAAGTCACATGACTAAATGATGCTTTCACAGACAGGTGAAAATAGGAAATTACAGTTCTCAGTTAAATAGGCGATTTATAACCTGGGTTACATAAGTACCACAGTAAGTACCAGTAACTACCAGTGGTATTTACCAGTAACTGTTGGTACAAATACCACTCAAAGTACCACTGTAGGTACCAGTGTAAGTACCAGTGTTAGTACCACAGTAAGTACCAGTGGTATGTACCAGTAACTGCTGGTACAAGTACCCCCTTAAGTACCACTTGAGGTACCAGTGTAAGTACCACAGTAAGTACCAGTAACTACCAGTGGTATGTACCAGTAACTGCTGGTACAAGTACCACTTTAGGTACCAGTGTAAGTACCAGAGTAAGTACCAGAGTAAGTACTAGTAAGTGTCACTGTTAGTTACTAGTAACTGACACGGTACTTAACTGGTAGGTACCGTGGAGGTCTTTTAAAGTGCTACCACACATTCAAATCATCACATAAAGCACAATCCATATAGCAGCCAAAAGTGTCTTAAACAGTTGCTCATCATGACTTTTTAGTTATTTGCAGCGATATTAGATGTACAGCGTGTATGCAGCGATATCGTGGATGAAAGCAGACTTACCGATGTGTAGAGGTAGCCCTCACTGTTCATGGCCACGTACAGGCCGGTCTTGGTGCTCTGGATGGCCACTATCCTCAGACCCACAGGAATCAAGTTGAACTGCACTGAAACACACAACAACGGCAACGTTTAAGGCTAAGATTGAACATTTTAGAGAGTCCTTTTATTGTGGTCTGCGTCTATTTCAAAGTCATGCATAAAATGTGTAAAGACCTCAGATTTTCATTCCATAGATTCCAACTTATTCCAGCGCAATGTCACAAAATACCAAGTTGTAATGTGGAATTTAAAGATGCAAATGTCGGCGTTGATAAATGTTCTTCCCCTTTCACTCACTCTAAGCTTGTGCGTTTGTGTGTGCGTGTTTGTGCGTTTGTGTGTGCATGTGTCCAAGGCCCTTCTGTCGGCGGCTCCATTGATCAGCTCACGTCAAACACTTGGATTCACAAATGACCAAGTGTGACTGAAGACTGCGCTCAACAAGACGGATAGATCCCAGAGCACACACACTGTTCTCCGTCTGACTGACTGTTTCACATATTGACATTTTCTCGCAGTGTTTAATGCTAAGTTTCTTTTCAAATGACGACCGATTAAAGGAATAACCTTTACATTATTGCACATAGAGTAAATCCTCCAGCTGGTACTTCAGAAAGCTTTATACCTCTTGGTCCTCACTGCTCTTAAAATACTGCTTCATAAAAACTGAATCCACACTAGCAGATTTTTCCCCAAATTAAAACCAATTTGTGTCTGCATGAGTTTAAGAAGACGCATCTGGCGATCATCCGGAATTCATAGAACCGTAGTTACGTACGTAACTTTTGCTTTACCTGGTCTTGTGAGTGTGTGTGTGTCACTGCACAGATTAGATGAAAATGTTTCCTTGTCACAACGCTTCTTATCAGTAACAGCATTGCAGTGATGCAGCCACATAGAAAGAGCCTAGTTCTTAAAACGTTTCAATATAGTTTTATAGTTTATTAAAAAATATGTTACTTAAGATTGCCTAAAAAAAGTTGGGTCGTGAATGATGACTAATTAGAAAAAGTGGGTCGCCTGAAAAAAGTTAACCACTGCACTAGAATGCTCGAAAGTCGCATCAGATGGACGTGCGCTTGCTCTGGTCTTAAGTCTGTGTACAGGGGTAAATTGGTTTAATGCACTTTCTCAGTCTTGAGGGAGTCGCACAAATCTCAACTCGCACCAAACTCAAGTCAGGGACTCGTCTGTGGAAAAAATCCATAGAGAGCAGCGGTCTGATGTGGCTTTCAGGTCATAATGTAGACATTCTCGTGGGAATTCACTTGAATCTGCACAGCTTTTGGCAACTATGGACCACACAGGACAGCAGCTGGTGTAACAGACACTTTGCAAGAAACCCGCAGGTGTTTCAACCCGAACTGACCTCACAGTCGGTGTACGATAAGCACGACTCAAGTCCAAGTCAAGTTTTGAATGCCCACATTTCTGACATGCAAGTGTTGACTTGGTCGTCAGAACATTGACTTTTTTTGACGTCCAAGTCTTTGTCACAGCGATCCTCATATATCTGTGGACAGTGAAGCTTTTTCAACAAGTTGTCAAATGGTAAGATTTGTGAAGTTCCAACAAACCAGCCAGTCAGCGCAGTTAAACAGTCCCTGGTTCTGTTTCCTAGTGGTGCTCTTGAATGAGAGAAATAGAATCAACACGTGCACTGCTCAATGAAATAGTCAACAGTCTCATGAGAGCAAAGCCTGTTTGTTTGAAATTAAACAATTCATTTATCTGAATGTAAAATGCAAAACAAGACCAATGTTTATCTGAGTGAACTTCAGCCTCTGGGCCTCACTCTGGTGTAAGAGTTTTATCTGCTCTTTTGTGCAACATGTGAGCAATGTTTTTTTTTCTCTCTTTGCACTGGTAAAATACAAGCAATCTTAAGTTACAAAATATCAACAAAAGCTAACAAATCCGTCACTTTCTATTCATCACATGACTGATATCTTTCCTGTTTAAGTGTAAAGCTCCAAACTTTAACTAATCTTCTCACATATTTCCTCTCCTGTCTTTCACATGTTCTCACTTCTCTCTCCACATCGTCTCATTTGCTACTGTAATCTTGTCAATACCTGTTCAATAACTTTTCTTTAGGCTTGATTTCCCCAGTGATCACCATCTTCTCCACCTCTCATTATTTAACTTAAGCTTCCAAGTTTTTGTCCATTCAACTGATCATTTCACAGCGTCGTCATCATTCGTCTTTCCCTTTTGTCCAATTCCTCCGATAGTCACGTTGTCACTGTCTTCGAGGTTACGCGGCCTTGGAGAATCGGATTTCGGAAAACGCATCCATCATTTTGTGCAGCCGCTTTCGTTGCCGCGCAGTTAATATTTCATCTTTAAGTCCTGGCAGAATTGTTGTCCATAAATTTGCTTCTGATTTCGACAAAGCGCCATCTGTCACGTGTCAATCAAACTGCGCTGAAATATCAGAATTTGCATGAAACTTTCAATAGTGTCTGCGGCGGCACAAAAGTTTTAGTTGAGAATGGGAAAGACTGGAGAAGAGATAAGAGCAAAATAAACTTCAATTCAATACACTTTTTATAGCATATTTTACTAACAAATGCAAGAGTGAAACAAAATGTATCATTCCTACAAAAGGAAATCGAATAACCCTAAAATGCGACATTTCCTAAAAGAATTGTCCACACTTGTCATTGCTAACGGCTTACATGTGTTGTGTGTCATAAACTTTATAAAATGATTCTGTTCTCTACAAGCAGTTTCAAACATCAGCTGTTTTTCCTCTGATACTTACTGTGTATATGTGTTTTTACATACGTGACACAATTGAAATCATATGAAGTTAAGGTTAAAGATGTATCAATGGTCATAGGTTCATGACTGTCCCAAACATCAAGATACGGTTTAATAACAAGATATACAATGGCTGACTGAAAGCCACCCACAGTGTAGCACAAACATTCTTGAAATATCTATTCAAGTGAAAAGTACAGATGGTTTGTCCCACTGAGTTATTATAATGACTGGAGAGAGGGAGTGGGGCCTGTTGTAATGTAAAAACATGGCCACAAGGCATGTTAGAAATCCTGGTCTGCCGGTCTGAAAGGTTTGGGAACCCTTGTTCTAAGCATTAGATTTAATGGGCTACTAGGGATGCACGTTTTCACTTTTTTCTTTAACCATTAGTTGGAGGTCTTTACGGTCAATAATCGGTTAACCGGTTAAATAAACGTAGTACTTTTTTATGTTTTTTTTGTGTTATAATTGAGCACAGCAGTGCTACGTGAGTGAACGCAAAGCAGAAACAGCTATAGGCCTTTAAATTTGGCACAACACTGAATAAAAACCCCTATAAACACTGTTTTAATGCACTGTTGCACTAGGTATTTAAAAAAACTACTCATAAATAAGGAGTCACGTTTTAAAGTTGCTGGCTGCTAATGTTAGCTGCTTACCTTCGATAGCTCTGACCAAATCTGAGTAATCCGGTCAGTTCTCTTCTCCAACATAAAATCCAAGTGAATCAATTTTGTATGATTGATATTTGTCCATAATCACTGCAGTGTCACAGGTTTGTTCAGTCCTTATGAGATAACAGTGTTTATGTAGTTTTAGCGATCTTTTTTTTTCACTCTGACAAATGCAGAACTGTTCAGGAGCAGTTAGCGCCATCTGCTGGAGCAACTGTGTCAGTTAACCGGTGAAAGACTTCTCACTCGGTTACGTGATTAGTCACGATTAACCGGTTAATCGATTAACCATGAACATCCCTATGGGCTACATGTCTCTATTCAGACATCCTGCAATTTTGAAATTGACGCCTAATTGTCAATGTTGCGGCCTTTTTTTCATGCATCCCAGTTTTATGACATGTTTAAATTTCCATTTGGTGTACTGGTGATTTCTATTGTAAGTTGTAAGCACGCAGCTCTGCTATTCCTTCTACTTGGCCTCAATCTGGATAAATGCGTGTCGGACTTATAAAGCAGCATCCAATGAGCCAGTAGAGGAGGAAGGAAAGAAGGAGTTAAAACTAGAGAACGTTTACGACTGGTCAGCGTCCAAACCCGCACTCTCCGCTCCAATTAGCCACTGCAACACTACTGGAGTCAGTCCGCCCCAAACAGATTATCACAAGACTGTAACAGACCACAAAGGAGGAACAGAGCAGCGTTTGCTCTAATCTCTAGCATAGATGACCACGATTCAATGTCGCCTGCTTGGCACATGAATCTATGGGCCGTAACAATAATTAGCCTGCTTAATGCAATAGTACACGTAGGCCTGTACTACAAAATTCGGAGGACAAGGATGTCATAACAAGGATTTCGAAATGAAGGGCTCAAAACGTTCCAACCCAATCAACTTGAATGTAAACATTATGGCATTAGGCTAAACAAAAGTAACTTTAAATGACCTTTTGTCTTATCGTGCAATATAACAAAACAAAAAAAGATATTTATGTGTTGTAATACACTTTACTGTGAGACTGTGTTGAATAAACAGGAAAAGTGTCTGTTGAGTGTAGTTAGCTTTTGGCTAACACTTGTCTTGGCTTTTATAAAATTTAAGTTTTCTTATTTCATGCAAAAAAAACTTCAATCTTAGCAAAGACTGATCTTGTGAAACATGACAGTGTGACAAACATGCAAAAGTCAATCTAAATACAACTTTGAAGACAGCAATGATGAGCAAAAACTGTTAAAAGTTAAAAGTCATTTTTTCATAAGAGACTTGACACTTTAAAGCCACAGAAAAGTGTTTTAGCTAAATCAGTCTACTTACAATGATCAAGTTTCACATTAAATTCCCCAAATGGCTAAACTAATATTGCAACTGGACCATATTAGTTTTGGTTCTTCAAATGCTATAAATCACCAGCATTTCACAAACCAACCTGAACCACAGAAAACACTCAGCTATAAAAACCCAGCTCCGATTGAAAAGCCGGTTTGTGCCGACACAAAACAATAAACGCACTAAATCCCACTTGCAGAAACAGCTATCGGAAAAGCAATCTTTGTCATAAAAGCCAACTTCATACAGACATTACGCCGCAACACAAACCTATAAACCTGACAAATAATCTATAATGCTGAAGCTACGGCCATAAACATGACATAATTCTAATGAAAACAAGAGCAGGGGTAAATTAGCCTGAAGAATCCACACAGTCATTAGCGGGAGAATTAGCCAAACCGCGCGGTGATAAATCCAGCCTAAGTCTCGGCTCCCCGGGGCGTTCGCTGGTTGCTGTATCTTCCTGTCAGAGCTGTTACATAACACCACACACAGACCGGTGCAGGCGCTGACCTCCCACCAGCGGGGGGCGACACTGATGGAGGAGACGGCAGCGGTGTGGGCCAGCTGTTCGCTCCTGTCACAACTGCACTGAAGTATTTGGAGTTTGAGGCTGAGAAAAGCTGTAGAGGAGTCGGTTTGTGTGGTGGTGTGTTGTGTGCACTACAAATGTAAGTAAAACACACTGAACAGGCATTTCCAGCAAAACCCTGAGCAGAACAATTGTATTTGTGTCTTTTCCCAAACTGATGCATTCAAGTTTTTACTTTTATCTGTTGATATTTATCATTGTCTGCTGTTCTCACTAGTAACACGTGAAAGAGAAAGCTCGGTGGACATTAGAATCCTAAAAGATGCACAGTTTCTTTTTGCCTCCAAAAACATTAGGTTAACTGGGCATCACAATAAATTTCCCCTGGTGGATGAATGAGAGAGTTGATGTGTCTTGGCCCCCCTGAGAAATGTGTATTCTTGACAAATAACTCAGCTATTGTTGGGTAGAATACTTGAAAATGTATTCCGTTACAGAATACTGAATACTTGGTCTGAAAAATAACACTTGGACACAGCTTTTTCTTTGCCCCTGAAGTGGCACAGGATACGTAACGGCGGTACAAGTATTCTGTTACTCAATAACACTAGTTATACAGGGAGTGAAAACACTGTCTCATCCTTCTACAAAGAAGCACTCCTCTGTATCTTTTGTACATTTTAATGTGAAACCTGTAAAATCTAGCAGAGCCCGGGCCTTTCTATGTGGAGATTGCATGCTTCTCCCCGTGTCTGGGTGGGTTTACTCCAGGGCACTCCGGTTTCCCAACCAACCAATAGCATTCATGTTAGGAAATATCCCCCAGCAACGACAGTCCTGACCAAGCCTACCTAGAGATGGGTCCCCTAGAGCTGCAGTGTGGCAATCACTG
The DNA here is from genome assembly GCA_038363315.1 of Mugilogobius chulae. Taxonomy (NCBI): domain Eukaryota; kingdom Metazoa; phylum Chordata; class Actinopteri; order Gobiiformes; family Gobiidae; genus Mugilogobius; species Mugilogobius chulae. The sequence goes on from CM076404.1 coordinate 5,832,811, forward strand.
CTACTGAGGAGATGCCCCAGAGGCACTGAAGAGATGGGTCAAATGCAGTTAAAGTATACTTTATTGTCTCCAAATAAAGTATACCTTAACCAAAATGAAGTAGCATAAAAAATATTATTTTGAACAAGGCATTTAAGCAACTAAAGTATTCAAGTAATTAGAGTACAACTTACAGGTGATGCGCTCAAAACAAAGAAAAAGACAAGAAAAATGACTTCTGACTGAGCACATGTAGACGCAGATTTTTTCTGTTAAACAAACTCCAATAGTAACTTTGAAAGCTAAAGGCCTTCAGTGAGCTAAAAAAGGAAACATACAAGCATTCACCACTAGATGGCCAAACTAAATTCAAAGAACATTAAAACAGAAATAGTTGGCCTTGATAAATAAGAATTATTGTAAAACTAGTTTACCAATACTTATGAAACTAATCAGATTCTATTATAGAATGGTTGGCTTTCTCTAACCCTGAAATGAGTTGGCCCTTGTCCAGGATGTTCCTCCGCCTAAGGCCCAAAGTCACTGGGATAGGCTCCAGTCACAAATCTTCTTGTTCTGAAGCGAGAATGCTAGCCACAGCGCTGTTAAGGTTAGAAATCACCAATATCTAGAGTTTTCCCCCTTTACCTGTGATTGTCTCCATCTCTGTGTGTTCAGTCTGACTTTTGCCCTGAGCCTCTTCTTTCCTCTTTCACAAAAACCCAGAGAGAACATATAAAAAGTATTCTGAGTGTGTCCTTTGTCCCTGTTCACCTCTTTCCTGTTTTAGCCTCATTCGGACGCAGCGCTGTCAGACACAAGGCCATGTTTACGGGACAGAGGGACGAGACAGGGGTGCACCTTGTCTCCTCTCGTGTTTGTCCATGACCTGTCTGTGGAAGGACGTCCGCTCCTCTGTCCCACTGGGCCAGAGCACATCAGGGCACGGGAATGTTTCAGGGTAAAAAGGAGAGTCCTGATATTGTGCAGTGAGGCTGGAGACAAAAGCAACTCGACGAGATTGAATCCTAGCAGTAACAACGGTTTTGGTGCGTTTTATGTTGAATTCAGTCAGGCCTCTCTTGGGTGGCATCACGACTTTGATGATCACATTTCTCTGATTCTTTGCACTGGCTGCCATTATAATTTGTTTTTTAAGGACATAAAATGAAGCTTGATGCTTTAGTTTAATTTCACTTTATCATTGGTTGTATCATTGGGGTTTGGTTGCCTAAAGTTAGGCGAGGACTTTTTTTGCTTTAACCAATTGCTGCTTTTTAGGCTGCATTCACAATACACTTTTGATTTGGATCAGGATTCATTTGCCTGGATAGTTTCCATTTCTCGATTGGTTCGAGCGCATGTCACCTGCAGAAAGATACACTGTCCGTCTAGTTGACTGGGGAGACGTTCTTAATAAAAACAACAAAACTGGGACAAGAGCAGCTGCTTGGATCAGGCCTGAACTGGTCTGACAGACGTCTGGCTCCTGATGGTTGAGACAGTGCTTTCTCGCCGTTTTTTTCACCTGAATGTAACTTTTAAGGGTCGCAGGGTCAAATTTCATTCACAAATGTTAAATTAACAACATAACTTATGGTTTTGCACAGTGACAAACTCTTGTAATTAATTGACAACAGTGCTGGCTAGTGTTGCTGCTATATCTTGTGTCAATCAGCCGCGAATGAGAGTGAATGGGCCATGAATTGACTAAATGCACAAGAATGTACTTATTTACTCACTATTTTCACACAATGTTCAATACCCTCCATAAAAACTTGAGTGAAATCCACATCCTTTTCTTTTTAGTTGAATCTCTCCAGTTCTAACATTACAACAGTGAGTTCACACATTTAGATGGAAGTAAATTGTAAATAAATTGTGCCAGTTTAGTTTACTCTTCCCGTTGCCGTGGTCACAAGGGACACGCTTCTGTAGAGACGACAGCTAAATCCTGTAAACTCTGAGATTATGTATTCATTCATGCAGCAGCCGGGGAGTGATTGACGCCATTATAAGCGACTTTACCTGACTGTGCACAAACTACAGAGAGCAGAAGGAGCCGGTGTTACAGCAGAGACACAGAGAGAGAGGCTGTGGAGTTGTACTTTAGATATATACTGTACGTAAGGACAGAACTGTGTGATGTTACAATAAACTACAAATGTCACTGGACACTGCAGGAAGTGCACTTTTGACCTGAAGCTTTCACTTCCACTGCTGCGCTGGCGAAGCTCAGTCAGCAAAGAATTTACCTTGTGCATAAAGCTGGCCAAACTCTACATGACTTTTTGTTAATTTTCACATCATTTTCAGTCGCACTTATGCTGCGTTCAGACCGGACAGCAGTGGAGCGTCCAAAGTGTCTAGTTTACATGTTCGTTTATTTTTGTTTATTTAGTCTCTACAGTATCAGAATGTTGTCCATGTTGTCCAATCTCAAATTAAAAGTAATACATTACCAAGCATTTACTTCAAGAAACAAACACAACTGATCAGTTCAGTAAAAACACTTACATTACATTAAAAGTAGTTACATCTTAAGTCAACCCACATCCAGACAATTTGCGGTGCGAATCTAGCGCGTCGAAGTTCGCTTGATCAGGCGTCTACTGATGCTGTGTCTTACTCCAACAACGTTCATTTTGTCTTCATTTATTTCACGACTATTGTTTTCTTTTAAAAGACAATGTGTTTGATGTATTTACCTTGTCGACATGTTTCGGCTGCTGTCAGCGAGCCATCTTCAGGACAGGAGGCGTGGTCAGTATGATCGACGGGCAAAGAAAACAAAAGTCGTGATGCTGTGTCTTGTGAATTAAGACACTCTAACCTGCAGAAGACACTTTGACCACATCGACACCCAGGTTGGGCACTGCTGATTTTTCAAGCGTCGAACGCCCACATCCACCAATCAGACATTACTCTCCTGTGATGTAGTGACATGAAGCTCTGCTCTCACATCAGGTTTTTACTGAAGTAATAACTATTTTCAACAAAAGGTCGCTTGAATTTGGGGCTTTTTTCAAAGGCTTGTTCGCTCGATGCTCTGAAAATCTGGCAACAAAAAATATGGAACATCATCTGGACTGACAATGCACTCACATAAATCTATTAAAAATGCTCGTTGCCGTGTTTAAACCACTGCTATACGACGTAGTAATGGAAGAGGACAGAGACAGCAAAAGAACTGCCTCTCTCTCCCTCCTTCTCTCTCTCAACGTGATCTGTCTACGTGCAAAACAAAGCCTTTTGCAAAAAAGCGGGAACGCATTGAAGGGTGTCGACGCGCAAAAGCTTTTTAGCGTTTAGGCCGCCTGTTGGGGAGTCAGCTTTGATAATAATCTGTGTCAAAATTTGCGTCAACGCTGTGTGTTCTGAACGCAGTATTAGTCACACCTAGTTGAGATTAGTCGAAGCTAGTCGCAGCTGTGTCGCTCGTGTAGTGTGGAGGTGTCTGCAACTGGACTCAAGTTCCAGTCTAGTCTGGATGATTTATGAGCAAAAGAGAAGATCTCAGAGATGTACCTATGACATCATAAAACTGAGACAATCATAACAGTTAAGCAGTAAGTCTTTTCTGAGGCTCAGAGGGGAAAGAATAGTATCACACAAGCATAGGAACTGTGAACCCTTTGAAACTATGGGTTTTCAAAGGAAACATAAAGTACAGTAACTTGTTAATTCCTCTAGCATAACGTTTTCTGTGAAGCTGAGAAGATTGTCCTAAATTGGCAAAAACTCTCTGAGAACATTACTGGCAGTGAGCTAATTCCCAGCAGAACAAATGTACTACAATACTAATAATATTCTAAGATGATTTTTGATCCCAGAGGAAAAGAACGTCAACTCTGCAAACGCCAATAAACTTAAATAAAACCCAGATGATTGTATCACAGCTCAACGTACGGCACAATCTTCGCTTTCACACTCTCCCCAAACAGTCACGCACCGATTCTTTCTGGGACTCCGGCCAACACTGCAACTCCCATCATGCACCGCCGCGGAGGTCAACCCCAAGGCCGCTCAGCAAACCTCCACGAAATCTCCGGTTTACATTCAGAAACACAACCGTAAGCCACCGAGGCAAGTCTCACGAAATCTGCCAAGTCTTGTTTTCTCTCTGCAAAGTGGTGTTCTGACAGAAAAGGAAAATCTGCCGCGTGGTAAAGCCGGGGAAGCCCATAATACTGTACTGATCGATCGATGTGGAGGTGAGGAAAAGGGGATCAGCGTGCCGTGTCTGTCCCGGGGAAGGTGTGCCGTGTCTGGGGTCGGTTCCGGTCAGGTTTGGAGGTGAGGTGTAAGCAAGATTTTTGTGCAAACGTGAATCTTAGTCATCTCCTGTGAGGTTCTGCTGTGAACATGTAAGTAATGATGGGAAATGGAGCGAAGCAAAAGCAAGATGTGCACTTATAGACGGAGAGGAAGTGAGAAGCTGAGGTGTGGATTTAGTTGGTAAAGTACAGTAACAGTTAAAGGTGCTGGTCCAGAATTTTACTGTTAAAACTTTCTCTTTTGTGAGCGAGTGAAAAGTGTCAGAGTAAGTCAAACTACTGGATTTCTTCATGTTTGGGAGGGTTAAATATAATCTATGCTCCATGAAAGAGGCTGAATCTACAGAATCATTAGAAAGTAGAAAAGAGCTGCTGGCTGCCTTCTCGTCTGTAACAGTAGCTCGTTTGTGTGGTTTAAAAAATTCAAAAAAGCACACTCGTCAGCTCATTGTTTTTTAAATCACTATGTCAACACTGACGTACATGTATTATTGAGTTGCTACAGTTACATATTATTATGTATTAAATCCCAAGTACACTTTTTTAGTACTATGGCGCTATTTTTATATGTGGAATTGAAAATTATTCGTAATTACTCCTGCATAAAGAGACCATTTTTTAGGAGCAAAAAATATTTTTTGTCGTTTTGCCAAGTCTGCATTTTCCTTTTTTTCAGCTTTAGAGTTTAAAAAATATACTCAATAATGACTGAAATATAAACTTTAAGCACTTTTTTGATTTTGACAGTCCTGTGTTCATTAATAATGTCAAAAATACTATTTGAATGTGCTCAAATCATCAACACAGTATGTGATTATTCATTTTTTGTAGATTTGGGGTAACTTTTTTTTTTTTTCTAAAAGCTTGGTCGCTTGTTGTTTACTGAAAGACTGAGTTAATGTTGGAAATATTGACCATTACATATTCATTTGTTCTTTAAACTATTAAATGGTGATTGTTTTGCTTCTACACTTTAAATTGTAAATTATGTCATTGACTGAAAAGTGATGATTTTGTCTGACACACTTTTGTTTGAAACACACTGTTTTAATCTAATGGCTTTCAGATCAGTTCAATTTCTTTCAGTCCCTTTTTACATTTACTTCAAACATCAAAAACACATTTACCTCTAAAAGCATACATACAGTTCAATGCAAATCCCAGTCCAATAGTGATCCTCTACATGTTTTCTATTGGCAGTGTGATCAGATGAGATCCACATTAGAACAGACACTTGTGCTGTACTATTGGCAGCCGTTAAATCAGTATTGACCAATGGGAACGTCTCCAAGTCAATACGAGCTCCTGCGTGACGTGTGATTGGTCAAAGCTCCGGCGCATACTAAACATTCAAGGCTCGCGCTGGGTTTATACTAAACAGACTAATGCTGCTTTTTATTTGAAGGTAATCTTTATTGTCTTCAGAAAGAAATTTTGGGGCTGTCAACATTATGATAAAAGTACATGAGCTGGTGGCCGTAGTACACAGATTTATCAAGCATTTGCTCATGTGCAAAATAAGTTAGGGGGAGCAAAAACTTGGGATACTTGACAATTTTGTCTCGCACAAACACGAAAGATGCAAAATCTGACATGATGCATACAGTGTTTGTTTTGTGTAATATGTTATATGTTCCAATATTAAAACCTTTTGTTAATAATGGTGCCCTAGTATTTATAATGGTACAAACTTTGACACACAGAGAGTTTTAGATCATATTGTAGGGGGTGTTTTTAAAACCGGTGTCCCTAGTAAATTAGGCCTCTTGGGCCCTACTATGGTTAATGTTGAAAGAGAGTAACCCTAATCCTACCTCTAAAACATGCTTTTGTTATTCATGCATCATCTAAACACTGTGTACATCAGGGGTCATAATATAATTCTAATCATTATCTAGTTAAAAAGAAGCTGACGTGAGAAAAGAAAGAGACTTCTTGAAATCAACTCATGTATTTCTAACCTGGCTTATGCCAGATGGATCTGTGTTGAACTCTGATTAGAGTTCTTCCACAGTGACCATTGCGGAAAGCGTTAGGGAAAAGGTGGGACGTTTAATGAAATGCATTGAGCTGATTGGGTGTGCGATCGACCATATTTATGTTTGACCAATCAGCAACAAATTGTAATGGTGTATCCAATGTCTGCGTGGGATACAAACAAGTGTATACAAGTGTACAAGTGTCACACAAACCTCTGTGCTCCTCTTTCAAAAATAAAATACTCCATATTTCTGCTAAAACAGATTTAAATGCAGCAAACTGTACTTCCTGTTGTCGTTGCAACAAACTCCCCCCAATCCCTCCGCTGCAATGTAATTGGACCGATACTGCTGTGTCAAACTCAAAACCAGTCTTGCTGGCCAGGTTAGCGTAGTTCTCTTTTGTCTTGGAAACACAGAATTTTAGGAAAGAGGAGTCACACCAATCCCTACGTTCTGACACACTGGACTAATGTCTGTTGTCCAAACATGGGGCTTAAAAGAGGGGCCAAAGTGAGTTGTGGGAGTGTCTGGTCCAGGGTCTGTTGTGAAAGCAGGACTCTCAGTGACTCACTTTGGACCCGTCAAACAGTCAAATGAGGTGAAACAGCACTTATTTACTGTATGTACAGTGCAAAAAAAGAGGGGAGAAGACACAGCCCTGAGGCCAGCCTGTCAACGAAAGGAAAACCTCAGACGTACTTCAACTGAACCTATTGTCCTCCCCATGCAGAGCTGAAACACTGAGACTTACAGAAGGAGCTGCTTTCGTCCTTTGTGCCTTCCATGGTGCCATCCGGAAGCATCTGCAGGTAGAATCCGTGTCTGCAGAAAAGCCGTGTGACGATGCCCTTCAACTGAGGCTCTGCAAGGAAAGACAACATGAGATCTGGTAAGTACAGAGGGACAAAATCGACGTGGGTAAAGTGTCCATGAGTAGAGAACCAAAGATGAGAATAATCTGGGAATTCTGATGGTGACCTGCACAGGCTCTCACAAAGGCTTCATATTCATACTTTGATGCCCCCTAATATTATGGATCACATCTCTTGCTTTTACATTGTTGAAGCTGCATTTGTCACTTTGCAATAGTTTGTGCATCGACTGCCTCGTCTTCATTTATCTGACGGACTTGAACTCACATGTCAGACTACGGCAAGCCTAGAAGGACACATCAGTCAGAATCTGTCGTTACAGCAGCCTTGACTGAAGCCGGGATGAACATGAGAAAAGACATGTTTACACGGACTGGACAGGGACGTGTGTGGACAGTGACGTGTGGAAGGACTCATCATTTAACAAGGAAAGACAAAGATAAAAGTCAGTGTGATTCTCTAGTTTAATAAAGCATTTCTACTCTTCTTCTGTGTTTTTTTTGTTGGTTAAGAAGCACTCAAATAACCTTTCTAAAATGTCCAATGAGGCGTTTTTATCGTCCGTGTAGTGTTGTGCTTGTTCCGGCCGTGCGTGTCCGGTCGGAGGTGTGTTCCGGAACGCCGAGGGAGACGAAACAGCGGGAATGTGGGAATGCCGAAGTGTTCTCAGCATTAAGTTTGTATGAGGTGTATGTAATATAGATGAGGACAGGGAAACAGGACAGCGCTGCAGCTAGGCCAGGCCCAGCGGTTTTAACACAGGCTAAATGACTCTGTGCAGTGTGAATGTAGCTTTTTCAACATCTTTGTGTTGATATTTCAGATATAATCATTACCTAAAGAGGCAACCAATGTTTGTCGATGCCAATATTTAGAGTCTACAGACCAAATGTAAAAGATAAATGCATCACTAACTATGAAGCAGATCGTTTGAGTTCTTAAAGGTGCTATACCCCATTTTGCTTCTTTTGAAATATAAACAAACAGAAATACTTAAATTTAAACTTCCTCATTGTAGACATCAGAGGAAGCGTACAGTTTAAATCCTTTGTTCGTTTGCATCAGATGTGCGCTGGAGGCTGCAAAAGCAATGGACATCAGACACCGAGGTTTTGGGCGAATCCTGAAGTTAAAAAGTCTTATTTTGTCATCTGTTGTATAGGTGCAGTGACAGCTGTAATGGCAGGAAAAGTGCAGCAGCTGAAACAAGTTTTCAAATGGAAAAGTGTGCGAACTACACGAATAAAGCACAATGCACATACCAAGACTCGCTGTGCTCATGAGAAGTGAGTGTCATTCCCCAATCTGAGTCAGTTGCCGAAATCGAGTCAATCATGCTGGTTGTTACCAAAACGGTAAAACATTTTGTCAGTTGTAACCTGACAAATAACCTGACAGTTAAGAAAGTTTAAAAGTGTTTACTTTTGTAAAAATCATGTTTAATCTCGTACTTTCTACACTCATAAAAAACATTCAATTTAACACTAACGTTGGTGACCTGGAAGTTTCACTGCTCCAAGGTGTTTGAAGAAGTTTATTAACAGTTAAATATTGTGTTTTCACAAACGTTAAGCTCATATGCAACCTAAAATAAGCACATTGAAAAAGTAAGTGATAATTATAACATTCTATGTAGTTTGTCCTTGTAGGTGTTGCCGTAGTCAAACACTGAAGTTTATGCACCTGCGCAAAAGCTTCTGGGCATGCGCACATCGACTTTTGACTTTCGGCTCTGACTCTTAGGGAATGACAGTGACTCGGTGTTGCCAGACTTTCAGAGAGCCAAAAGCAACAGCCCCCAGTCCACAGCGCCTCTGCTCAGGCTCATGAGCACAGCGAGTCTCTGTGTGTGCGCGGAGATTCTGTTGCCGTAGTTCGCTCACACTTTTACAACTTTTCCTTATGAAAACTCGGCTCAGAGGTTGCACTTTTCCTGCCGTCACTGCATCTGTAACAAATGACAAAATAGATTTTTAGGATTGCTTCAGAACAAGCCCAAAATCTCTTATCTGGTGTGCATCGCATTTGAAGTTAACTGTGTCACTATAGCAACTACGTCACCGGATGTAATGACTGATGTCAATCTGAGAAAAGAAGTTAGTACATAATACGTGAATATAAATATTCAGCCTCAAAACACTGCGCTAGGTTGAATTTGATGCACAAATAAACTATATTTGTCTGTCATTATACTATATCAGGCATGTCCAAACTGCGGCCCGGGGGCCAAATGCGGCCCTTGGACAATATTTTGTTGGCCCTCAGACTCTCTGCTAAATTGGCCCAGATTACAAAAAATTTTGATTTTTACTGTAAATTTGAACAATTCTGTCATCAAACTTTGAATAACAACCAGCTTGATGTTATACAAACCTAAAATTAATGTTCAAAACCTTATTTCAAGTGTTGTAGCTCATCAAAACTAAATCAAATGCAATTTTTTCCTTCATTTCCATCTATTATGTGGCCCTCCGCTCCATATAGTTTTCAAAAAGCGGCCCTCAATGAAAAAAGTTTGGACACCCCTGTACTATATGGACAGAAACATTCATCAATATTCTGCTGAACTCACAGATGTTACAATAAAAGAAAAATGTAACTGCTGAAATTAAAAGTATGTTGTTGTTTTTTTCACATTCAATTGGTTGAACAGAAGCGTAAATAAATGTAAAAATACGAAAAGGTCTTTAGTAGACTTTCCCTACACAAGATGGCTGCCGAAATTGGACATAGGTTTCTGTAGATTACCATGGCTACGCTCTCTATAGCCATTATAATAACTCAATGAGACAGACTGCACTAAACGAGCTAAAGTTGCGTCATGGATTTCCGGGTTTAATATTCTGAGCGGATGAAGCTTCTGCAGAATGTCATCGCACTGACACCAAAAAGCACTGATCCCAGCACAGCTCCGGACACTTTCTGCACTGTAAATGTTAGTCCGTCTCCAGAGTCATCCATATACAAAAGATTTACCGCCAAGGTCTCACTCGAAATGTCAAAGCCGAGCCAAGGCACTGAGGAAAGTTACTCGAGTACAAGAAGAATGAAAAATGGTATCTGCAGACGTTAACTCTGTGACACGCTTTGACCTCTGAAGGTAAATCCATACGCAGCACGAGCTTAGAACCTGTAATACCTGGACTTATGAAAAGGATGGAAATCAAATGAAACTGTAATGATTAAACTGGAGCGATAATCCTCCGAATACCATAAAGGTTAAACATGATTCAAGCTCCAGCAGCTCAGACTTTTCTCTCACAAAACAGACAGGATTTAATTAGCGTTATGTGGCGTTAGGTCACTATTGACCCTATTTTGTCCCGCCTACTTTTCTAGGACATGCACTTCCTCTTTAGCTGCATTTAGCCTGTAGATTTCAGTCGATGGGTTTATTTTAACTGTCATTATATTTAATTAAAATTGCCTCACAGAACAGACAAACAAACACGTTAGCTACCTTAAAAGAGCTAAACAGGAAGTGCATTTCCAAGCCAAGTGGGCGGGACAAAATAGGGTCAATAGGGTCAGTGTAAGGACAACGTACTTGACCACTAACTGAAGCACTTGGTTGAAAGTTGCAGACATAACAAGTTTTTTTGGATATTGTGTTTTTACCACTTGTATTCAGGGAGAAACGATGACATTGGTTTATCAATAATTCACATTTTGTTCAGTGTAAATCACAAAAATGATCTAAAATGGCTAAAAACTAGAAACAGGTGCATTGACTTCCTGTTCAAAACAAGCCTTGCCTCTTCATTGTAAAACCCAACTTCATAAAGCTGGAAATTTTAAATTACTATTGTTGTTGTTGCAAAGTGGCTACATGGCAATTTTGAATGAGTGGACAAGTAATCCTAAGTGGGTAAGGAGAGGTGGTAGGTGAAAATATAGTTGTTGTTTTTTTTTAAGTGTGGCCAAACACATGCTGAGAGACTTACTCCACAACTGAACCTCAAACAGACTCGCAAAAGTGGGAGATGCCCGGAGGCCTTTAAGAGACGCCCAGTGGGAGTGAACAGACTTTGATTGACAGCACCAAATATGCACAGTGAGCTTGGGAGTGATAAGAGTTTTGTGTGGGAGCAATCCTGACGTGAGGAGAAGTTCACAGCTCTGAGGCTGTGCACAGTAGTTTCTTACTCACACGTCAAGATTCTTTTTATTAACTTTATTAACTGAACATGTGAGTATTTTCTAAAATTGAAAATGAGAAAAATGAAATACCGAAACGAGGATTGAACCTGCGCACTTTCGCACCTCACGTTTATCTAGCTCATTGATTCCCACAGTGAGGGTCAGGACCCTTCAGGGGGTCGCGAAGCACAATCTGGGGGGTCACAAGATGATTTCAAAATGTAATTTTACAATTACGACTTGGTTTTTAAACTGTTTTTATAACTTTAGCATCAGATTTGACTGGAAATTGATCATTTAAAGCAATAACTCAACAAAATAAATGCATTTCAGTCCAATTTGAATGGTTTTCCATATTTAAATTTTTAAAGACCTTTATTTTATTCTGCTGTGGGGGTCGTGAGGTGGTTACATCAATATTTTGTGCGCCTCGGTCTGAAAAGTTTGAGAACTACTGATCTAGCTGAGGTATATGACTGATGATTTCGCTCTGCACTGGGCGACCACTTTCCAGCTTGCATAAGCAGCAATATCAGGAGGAGGAGTTTATATATCCCACCTGAGCAACTCGTCTGGCGTCAACTCGATGTGACGTTGGCGTGAACTGATAATGCACTGTCAGTGTTTGACTATTACGGCAGCACAGTCGCAGTTTTTGCACACATAACTACAAAATGAGCGAGCACGAAAACACTAGATATTTCCATTTGACCCCATACACACAGTTTAACATTGAACTGTGTGTATGTTCACTGCCAAACTGTGTCAAACATATACACAGTTTGTTCATCAGCTGCAGCACAATACAAGATTACTAAAATAAAACTGAGTAAACTAATGATGAAAGTTAGAACATGACTACAAACTTCGAAAAGTGGATTTTACATCATGTGTCCCCTTCAACTCGACTGGTCTTTGCTTTGTTCAAGAAGTTAAAGTTGCATATGGTTTTGACTTCATCATTACATCCATTACATAAAGTTATTACATAATGCGGTTGCACAATAGACTCTCCTCGTGGTTTCTTCCTCATCAAATATGCTTGTGTGATGCAGAAAGTGCTCAGCTAAAAGCCTGTTTGAACCGCACTCGTAAAGGTACGGCGTGTGCGGTCTGGTGCTGCGCTCTGATTGGACGACAGCCTTTATTACACTCGGTATGATGGATACTATGAGCTTTATTAATGAATGTTCGCGTTCCATCTTTAGCCTGACAGCAGCGAGATACGACTGTCTGTTTAGAACTGTGTGAAGAAGTGGAATATTAATGTAGTCGATCTCACCTCTGGGAAAAGGACAGCACTTACATGTCATATATTATGCAATACATTCAATCATGCATTTATTGATCACGAGGGTTATGTGTGGCCAGATTAGTGGTGTAATACAGGGATAGACTTTTTGGACAATGTAAAAACAGCAGCCCAGCACACATTTCCCTAAGGCCGATTTAAAAAATGTCCTGCCAGTGGCCGCTCCTCCACATTCAATCAAAATATCCTTCACTTGTCGTCAAGATGAAATGGAAGCAGGTAGCCCCCTCTCACACAAAAGGATTACTTGTTCCTGATGTCAGGAGCTCTTGCTCATGTCAACTGGACAGTTTACACAAGTAACATTCTAATGTTACTCCGATGTAAAGTTGAGCGTTTGGCTAACTGCTCCTTTAACACAGAACTTAAAGTATTGTATTTGGCAAACTTTAATTAAGTTCTGCTAAAATACCCAAGCCAACATGATCATTAGAGTTATGGTCAGAGTTACCCACATTTAGGGAATTTTAACAATCAACAGCGACCCAACTACCTAGTTTAAAGAAAACAACCAAAAACCAACCAAGAGTTTTTTTACCTTTGCAGCAGTCAGCAGCTAGATTACAAAGATGGCTGCTTGTTGCTTCATAGGACCAATGACATTGGCCAATATTTGGAACAGAGTGTGATTCTGACTGTAGTGGCCCTATAGTGACCACACAATAGTCTATTATCAGTTGGTACTGCAGCAGAACAATTCTCTCAGTCCAGAAAGCACTTTTTCTATTGAAGAATTTTTTGTTTATCAACACAGGCAATGCACCCACACCCGACCTGCAGAAAGAGCCACCACTCATAGACACAAACAGTGGAAACAAGTCGAATCAGCACTGCTGTCAGTAACTACAAAAGTTTATAATTGTGTGAAAACAAATGTTCTGCTGCAAAATCAACTTTTGTGAATGAACTTCGACCCTACGACCCTTAAAAGTTACATTCAGGTGAGCTTCAGGAGAAAGATGTTTGTCAGATCAGTTCATACCTGATCCAAACAGCTGCTCTCGTCCCGTTTTGTCGTTTTAATCAAAGAAGTTTCCCCAGCTAAGCCGATGCGCACAATGGTGGAAAGTGATGTCGACGGAAAATCCCTCTATGGAGCACAATGCAATAACAAACTGTTCACCTCAGACCTCCACACTTCCAAAAAGTCAGATTTTGTGACAAAGTTTCAGACTATGAACCTTTGACTTGGCTCAAAAGTCTTAAACCACAGTATATTTGTATGTGTGCTGCTTCCACTCAGGGGAGAAGATAGCAGAATATTTGATCCATTTTGTACTAAAATTTAAGGGAAAGGACCCCCAGACCCCCCTAACCTTTATAACTACTATATTCTGAATTTTAACCACAAACTCTCCATTTCAGCCAAGATTTAGACTATATTTATTAGTGATGAGAAGCTTCATAGTGCTGTCTCACCTCTTTATAATGACAAATTTAACTTTAACAAGCAGCAGATTTTAAATCACAAATTTTTTATTGTTGGAATGTGGCTACACGGCCATTTTCAACCCTATATTTTTCTCAGAAGGTGAAAACAGGACTTTTCTGAGCACTAGCATCAGCTGCAGGACAATAGCAATAATATAAAAAGATTACTCAAAGATGAATGAATCAATCCAAAAACAGCTGTGAGTAAAATAAAATGAGTGACACTGTTAGAACATGGCTCAGAAACAAGAGGGGAAATTCAGACTCAATAGTTCCTACAGTCTTTGTTCATCTCTGAATTCTAGAAACAAACTCACTAATTACACTAACCTTGTGGTCTGCCCTTGAAAATCTCATTAACCTCATTTCCTTAAGGCGCAGAAAAGCCCTGCAGGTGTTCGGTTTATACATAAAACACAGAAATGGGACACGGCCACCTCCAATTTGACCTTTACAAATCTTTAAGTCCCAGAGAAAAAAAAAAGGCGTTCGTTTAGCATATTGTCCTCTGTGAAGGAAGGTGATAAGCTAAAGGAATCCTATCGTAACTGCTGCGTCTGCGCTTTCTCCACGTGTCCAGCAGAAAAGAACAAAGCTCAAAAGAGTCTCTGCAATTTAAATGGAATGAGAAGTGGGCTGGTAAATGGCAAATGTGGCTAATGTAACGTCACGTGTGAGGATGAAATGTCTTTTTGTCTCTTTGCGATTTTATTTCTGCTTCAGTTTTGTGCTTAGTGTGTGTGGATTTCTAACAGTTCTTAATATCGAATAAATAATTACCATTTAAAGTACAAGGTATTATTTGTATTGTTCCCATCCTTCAAACCTGCTCCATGACCAGCTCCACTTATGAATCCCTCAAACCAGATGGGTTGTAGTTTTTTGGTTGTTTAGTCAATTAATCAGTCGATGAAGTCATAGTTGTGGAAACTTGAAGCCTGAATGATGACTCTGATCTGCCCTTTAAGATTAAAATACATGGTTTTCTATTCCTTTTGTTTAATCGTTGTTTTTTCATGTATTTTGCACTTTTGTCTTTTCTAATTCATGTACAAATGGATCCCTTTTAAGTTTCTGAGAGTTTGTCACGCCCACTTTTAGTCGACTAATTGGACGATGGGACATGTCTTTAGTCGACCAAGAATTCCTTTGACTCTATAAACCAGAACTAATGAAAATGTGTTGTAAAGAACACATGACATTCATGTGTTTCCTACAACCATACCAAACCTGGGTCTGGATTGTAATGATATTTGTGAATTCTAGCGATTTTTTTAAAGACAAAAGCTTAAAAATCCATCTAGAGAGATTCCCGTTGTACCGTTACGCCCAGGTCAGCCGGACTAAGAGCTAACCACTACTGAGTGTAGAGTAGAAATGAATCGATCCTGCTCTATCAGTTCCAATAGAAGGATTATGCGCAAGCTTTATGCAGAAAGACCCGCTCTCCATCTGCTTAGCTGGGGAAACTTCTTTGAATAAAACAACAAAACAAGACGAGAGCAGCTGTTTGGATCAGGTCTGAACCGGTCTGACACACGTCTGTCTCCTGAAGCTAGAGACAGTGTTTTTCTCACAGTTTTTTCATCTGAATGTAACTTTGAAGAGTCGTAGGGTGGAATTTTGTTTTCTCAGTGATAAACTCTTGTAGTTACTGACTCCACTGTTTATGTCTATGAGTGGTGACTCTTTCTGGAGGCAGGGTGAGCGCATCGCCCTTGTTGATAAACAAAAAATCCCTCTATACTAGTGATGCATCGATCCAGCTTTTTCAGTTCAGATACCGATTCCGACACTTTGTCTTTAAGTATCTGCTGATACCCGATATCAACCGATACTTGTGTAAGAACTGAAATTGCTTTTCTTTCTTATCAAAACATAAGACATTTTGTCATATAAGTTTAACTATATGTAATGTATCTGTTATTTCTAGTACAAACCACAACCTAACAACTTACATTGAATAAAATGTCCAATAATATGAGATGTTCTGGATCAACATCAGCCAATAAATTTGTCTCATTATGTCTAATTAAAATGTAACTTTAAATATCTGTTGATTCTCAAAGCTGACCGACACCTGAAAATGTGTTTTTGATTTATTGTTTCCTAATAAACTCCTTAGGAAATGGGTCATAGTGATAAGTAACTGCATTTATTGTACAAGCAACAACGCAAACATCGGATAAACATCGGATTATGTCTTTGAGTCTCTTGAAAAGCTCTATAAAAGCTCTATATATCCTGTGCAATATCTGGAACATTCAGAACAGGGTTTTCTGAGGCTCAGAGAGGAAAGAATATTTTCACATACGCTACTGCTAAGTTTGTGATGATGGAGAAATGTTAGAACAGGATTGAAAACTCAAAAAGTCACATTTGTAATAAGATGTGCCCTGGGGAGTAAAGACTATGATTTTGATGTGATACAACAGAAAAAATCTGCAAAAACATGAATATTCCAGAACCTTCTGAGTCTATACGATAAAAGCACGGTGCTAAACTCCATTAAATCAGAGCGACGCAGAGGCTGTTTGTCAGTGAGTAATAGTGTGAGGGGCGGGGAGAGCCTATATGGTAATGACCACACTTACAAAAGCCATCAATCATCCACTGAGCTCACTCCTCATTGGACCAGGACGACGGAGGGAGGCGGGACAACTGCAACTCTCTCCGGGCCCAAACTTTGGAAATCAATTTAGACGAATGGCGTTGAGAAAGAGTCAGTTCGGAGCGAGTTTTCTGATTGTTCGAGGGAAACGTTTGGAGGAGAGAGAGATGGGTTCGATGGAGGAGAAGGGAAATCCCAGCCTGTCCACAGCCCGGGAAACAGGCAGAAATATGTGCTTAGTAAGACCGGATCAAGTCCACATCCAGGAAAATCTAATTGTGATGTGTCAGACGCTGCTGTGGTGCACAAAAGGGATCAATGCGCAAGGCAGAAAGAGTGAGAGAGAGAGAGGAGAAGAGAGGAGAAAAGAGGACGAGACGAGAGGATGTGAAGGAAAACTGCTGCAACTGTGAAGCAACTGCACTTTCTGATGATTTTAGGACGATTGGATGTTGTCATTAAAATGGATTTATTGCTTAGAATTGGCCCTAACCATGTTGTAATCTCATTTTCTTTTGTTCACCCGCTGATAAAAGAGAATTATCAAGCTTATGCACGGGTAAAATATAAGAAGCTATTGGAGAAGTAGGCCTGCTGTTCTGCAAGATACACAAAAAAGGTTTCAGTTCTTCAAAGTGATTCGAATGAGGTTTGTTCAAAAGACCACGAGAAAAAGATCAAAAAGTTTCATTTCATTCAGGTCTCACAGAACTGCAGACGGTTCCCAAAAAGCAGGAGGTATGATCGTCACAACAGCGAACAGGAGCAGAGTTGTGTGTTGGCCAAACTAATCCGGTTTGAGGTAGCAGACTATAGGCGTTTTGGCAATGTAGGAACTTTTTGTTGTTCGTGTAAACTTTTTAGCCCCTGGCGCTTTTCTGGCGTGTTCCCACATAAGAAGGACCAGGAACCAGGGAGGCCAATATGGGGACTAACTTAGCTTCTGCTCTGGGGCGAGTACTTTTCCTTTAGACCGAGAACCTTTCTGTGACGCAGCGACGTTATTCGTGACGTTGCTGACGCACGTTGTAGTCTGGCACGTCGGAAAGATTTTATCAAAATAAGATTAGCATTAAAGTTTACTGATGGCGGTGGACAGATGCAGAGGTACAAGCACCGCTAAGTCCATACGCTAATGAGGAGGTACAGCGGGGCTTTGAGGGACCCAAAAAACGTAGGACACAATAGCAGGAGTAGGGCAAACAGAAAAAAAACAGCTAATGACAGCATTTTGACGTCACCAAATGTTCTCTGGATTTTTTTTATCAGCAGTGCAAATGCAGCAGGTACTTGTTCCTAGAATTAGCCCAGTGAATAAAGAGGTGTAGAAGTGTTCCTCATACTTGGTTATTGGCACTTCATTTGCAAAAAAACATTGAGTGTTCAATATTATGTGATATTGTACCTTTTAATTTGCAAGTTTACCACATAGAACAGGGCCGCCGCCTCAATACGCACATAACGCAGAGCGCGTAGGGCATCACCTGCTCTGGGGGCACCAAGCCGAGCTGTGCTGTCCCACTGTCCCGTGTGCTGAACTCATGAGTGACAGACAAGTTTGGTCTAGACGCAGGTGCCTGATGATTCCTAACACACAGCGCAAAAGCAAAGACACCGTTTCGAACACAGGAACATGTTCTACAACTCTTAGCCAATCTTTATTTCGCGTCAATATGACACATATTGGGTCAGTTACGAGGAGAAACAGCAGATGATTTAAGACGGCTGCAGATTTGAACACGTAAATAACTGCGGCGAAATACGGCGGATTTTTCCACTTTTATGTTCAGATTCGTTCAGAAGGAAACACAAACCATGAATCTAGTCTATTTGTCCTGACAAAAGTTGTGTTCAGTGTGCGCAGGAGAGGGAGCAGTGGCGCAGGAGAGGGAGCAGTGGCGGAGCAGAGGGCAGTTTAGGGAGGGGCAAAGAGGTCTGGGGACCCACTGGAAAGCTATCTGGCAAAAATTTGAAATTAATGGATTTACCGTTCTAAAACATCCCAGAAAAAAAAACAACAAATGCATCTATTATGTAATATAATTTTAAAAAAACAGTAAAAGAAATAATAATAAAACAAAAAAAATGTAGGGGGACTTTCAGACCCTGTCTCTTAAATAAATAGATACATTGCGTTTGTGGGGTCGGTTTAAGGCTGGAATTAAAAAAAAAAAAAAAAATTTGGGGGGGGGGGGGGGGGGGGCACCAAAAAGGCTAGCAGTGGCCCTGACATAGAAACTGTAACAACAATCACTGTTTACGCTCTACTTCCTGGACGACAAAACAACCTAAAAGCAGGGAGTAGTTCGATCAAAAAGTTCCCGCCTACTGTGAAGCGAATGAATCCCACTGATGCAAAATGAAACCAATTGCTACTAGAACAATCTACTTTTGTATTTCAACAAAAAAACTTCAAATAAAGTTTTATTAGCTTGGAAAATGAACAGATGCATGAATTCCAATGCATTTTCAATCAATCTGAGAGTTAGCCTGCAAAATATCTCAAACAACAAATGTCCAAAGCTGCTTCGGCGACTGAAAACTTCTTGACCACATGTGAGTGACAGAAAAGTTAGCTCAGAAATATTGGTATTTTTTGACAACGATGTTTGAGAATTTGGAAAGTCCAGCTCTCATTTATGTCAGAAAAGATTGTATCAAAAACAGTGAACCGCAAAAGTTTGACCAGAATATTTTAGCTTTGTTTCATCAACTCCATCCTCTGCAAATCCAAGTTTCCAAATCTAATGATGCTGTTTATTTAAATGGAATAAGAGACCAAGCTCAGATGTTTGGGTCAAGGACACGGAAACATGGAGGATTAATTAGAAAACCAACGGGGGGAACTTGTATCTGTGTGAGAGAAAGTCATCATTTATGTCTAAGGGTGAAGCTGAGAGAGGCAGGGGGGAGGACACAACAGCTGCTGAGGGAAGAGGAAGAGAGAGAGGGGAAGGGAAGAGAGGAGGAGAGTGAGGAAAGAAGGAGAGGAAGAAAGAGGGAGAGGGAAGGAGAGAGGGGAAGAGACAGAGAAGAAGTAAAGAGAGGAGCAGGGGGAAGACACAACAGCTGCTGGGGGGGGGAGGAAGGGAGAGAGGGGAGGGGAGGAGAGGAGGAAAGTGTGTAAGAAAGGAGAGAAAGAGAGGGAGGAAGGGAGGAGGAGAGACGTGATGGAGAGGAAAGAAGAGAGAGGGGCAAGGAGAGGAGCAGGGGGAAGACCAACAGCTGCTGAGGGGAAGAGGAAGGGAGCGAGGGGAAGGAGAGGAGAGGAGGAGGGAAGAGAAGGATATAGGGAAGAAGGAGAGGAGGAGAGAGTGGAAAGTATAAGAGAGGAGACGAGAGTGAGGAGGCAAGGAGAGGTGGGAGGAACAGTGAGGAAGGAAGAATGGGAGGGGAAAAAGGAAGGAAGGAGATGGGAATGAGGAGAGAAAAATTTAACATGAGAATGAGGAAATACGAGAGGGAAAAGAAAGAGAGGACAAGAGAAGAGAAAATGAAGAAAGGAAGTGAGAGTGAGGAAGAGGAGGAGAGAGAGGACAGAGACGAAGAAAGGACATGAAGGTGAGGAGGGACGGAGAGAAGACGACAGTGAAAAGGGAAGGAGATGAGAGAGGAGGAAGGAGATAAGGGGAATGAGGAAGAAAAGAGAGGGGGGTAAGGAAGGAAGGAGGGAAGAAGAGGAGAGAAAGGACTGAAGGAGAGAAGAAGAGAAGACAAGAGTGAGGAGGGAAGGAGAGAAAAAGAGAAGACAAGTGAGGAAGGAAGGGGAGGAGAAAAAGAAGATAGAAGAAAAGGAGAGGAAGAAGAGGAGACAAGAGTGATGAAAGATGGAAGGAGAGAAGAAGAGGAGGAGAAGACAAGAGTAAGGAAGGAAGGAGGAGAGGAGAACAGGAGAGAAGAAGAGGAGACAAGAGTGAGGAAAGATGGAAGGAGAAATGGAGAGAAGGAGAGGAGAAGACAAGAGTGAGGAAGGAAGGAAAGAAGGGAGGAAGGAGAGGAGAAGACAAAAGTGAGGGAGGGAGGGAGGGAGGGAGGGAGGGAGGGAGGGAGGAAGGAGGGAAGGAAGGAAGGAAGGAAGGAGAAGATGAGAGAAGGAAAGGAGACAAGAGTGAGGAAGGAGTAGAGAGAGAGAAGAGGATAGGATAGGAGAAAAAGAGAGGAGACAAGAGTGAGGAAGGAATGAGAAGAGGAGAAAGAGGAGAGAAGGAGAAAAAGCAAGGAGACAAGAGTGAATGAGAAGAGGCGAGAGAGGATAGAAGAAGATGAAACGAGAGAGAGAAAGGAAGGAGAAGAGAGAGAGGAGGGAACGAGACAAAGAGAGGAGACAAGAGTGAGGATGGAAGGAGAAGAGGAGAGAGAAGACAGAAGAAGAGAAGGCAAGGAGACAAGAGTGAAGAAGAAAGCAGGTATAGTTTATTGAAAGATGGATCCATTTAAAAATACAAATTTCAAATGTCCGGGTCAACTAATTGTATTTTCAATCAGTTTAAACAATCCAGGCACACATCAAACTTATATTGCTAAAGCACAAAAATACAAAAAACACTCCACTTTGAACAATCATAATACAAGTTTTCTTCAATCTGACGATGTTGGCAAAGTTCATAATTATCGGTTACTTCTCCATCTTTGTCCTCTGTGTCCCTTCCTCTCACTCGTCTGCGAACATGTTTGTGCATTCTCCGGCGCGCACACACGTTCCCCTGTCGCGCGCGCCGTGACAGAGACGGATGAGGTCGCCGCTGACCCCGTGTGCGGCTGCGGCCTCTGACCTCCCCGGGCCCGGTTGCCGTGGACGCGCTCTCCCTGCTGTGTATTAGCTAATGAGCGGACACAGGTAGGTTGTCGGGTCGCAAGAGAGAAAGAGAGAGAGAGTTAGTTGAATTAGTTTGAGCGGGGTAAACAAGTAAAAACAATAAGATGAATAAAAGTGCTTTACATGATTTTTTGTACTCCTAATAGTGAGGAGAGGAGAAGAGGAGATATAAGAGGAGGGAGAAAAGGAGACAAGTGAGGAGAGAAGGAGAGGAGATGAGTGAGGAGGGGAGGAGACTAGTGAGAAGAGAGGGAGACTAGTGAGAAGAGAAGGAGAGGAGACTAGTGAGGAGAGATGGAGAGGAGATGATTGAGAGAGAAGGACAGGAGTGAGGAGGGGAGGAAAGGAGACTAGTGAGGAGAGAAGAAGAGGAGACTAGTGAGGAGAGAAGAAGAGGAGACTAGTGAGGGAGAGGAGGAAGAGGGAGACGAGTGGAGAGAAGAGAAGTGAGAAGGGAGAGAGCTGTGAGAGGGAAAAGAAACTAGTGAAGAGAAAAAAGACGAGTGAGGAGAGGGAGGAGAGAGAGAAGGAGGAGTGAGGAGGAGAGGAGACTAGTGAGGAGAGAAGGAGAAGAGACGAGTGAGGAGAGAAGGAGAGGAGATGATTGAGAAGAGAAGGAGAAGAGTGAGGGAGGGAGGAGACNACACCAAACCCCAGTGACCTGCCGCACCACCAGCTTCAACACCAAACCCCAGTGACCTGTTACACTACCAGCTTCAACACCAAACCCCAGTGACCTGTTACACCACCAGCTTCAACACCAAACCCCAGTGACCTGTTACACCACCTGCTTCAACACCAAACCCCAGTGACCTGTTACACCACCAGCTTCAACACCAAACCCCAGTGACCTGTTACACTACCAGCTTCAACACCAAACCCCAGTGACCTGCACCACCAGCTTCAACACCAAACCCCAGTGACCTGCCTCACCACCAGCTTCAACACCAAACCCCAGTGACCTGCCGCACCACCAGCTTCAACACCAAACCCCAGTGACTGTTACCACCAGCTTAAACACCAAACCCCAGTGACCTGTTACACTACCAGCTTCAACACCAAACCCCAGTGACCTGCCTCACCACCAGCTTCAACACCAAACCCCAGTGACCTGCCGCACCACCAGCTTCAACACCAAACCCCAGTGACCTGTTACACCACCAGCTTCAACACCAAACCCCAGTGACCTGCCGCACCACCAGCTTCAACACCAAACCCCAGTGACCTGTTACACCACCAGCTTCAACACCAAACCCCAGTGACCTGTTACACCACCAGCTTCAACACCAAACCCCAGTGACCTGCTACACCACCAGCTTCAACACCAAACCCCAGTGACCTGCCGCACCACCAGCTTCAACACCAAACCCCAGTGACCTGCTGCACCACCAGCTTCAACACCAATCCCAGTGACCTGTAACACCACCAGCTTCAACACCAAACCCCAGTGACCTGTTACACCACCAGCTTTAACACCAAACCCAGTGACCTGTTACACCACCAGCTTCAACACCAAACCCCAGTGACCTGTAACACCACCAGCTTCAACACCAAACCCCAGTAACCTGTAACACCACCAGCTTCAACAGCAAACCCCAGTGACCTGTAACACCACCAGCTTCAACACCAAACCCCAGTGACCTGCCGCACCACCAGCTTCAACACCAAACCCCAGTGACCTGCCGCACTACCAGCTTCAACACCAAACCCCAGTGACCTGCCCCACCACCAGCTTCAACACCAAACCCCAGTGACCTGTTACACCACCAGCTTCAACACCAAACCCCAGTGACCTGCTCACCACCAGCTTCAACACCAAACCCCAGTGACCTGCCGCACTACCAGCTTCAACACCAAACCCCAGTGACTTGTTACTTCACCAGCTTCAACACCAAACCCCAGTGACCTGCCACACCACCAGGTTCAACACCAAACCCCAGTGACCTGTTACACCACCAGCTTCAACACCAAACCCCAGTGACTGTTACTTCACCAGCTTCAACACCAAACCCCAGTGACCTGTAACACCACCAGCTTCAACACCAAACCCCAGTGACCTGTTACACCACCAGCTTCAACACCAAACCCCAGTGACCTGTTACACCACCAGCTTCAACACCAAACCCCAGTGACTTGTTACTTCACCAGCTTCAACACCAAACCCCAGTGACTTGTCGCACCACCAGCTTCAACACCAAACCCCAGTGACCTGTTACACCACCAGCTTCAACACCAAACCCCAGTGACCTGCAGCACCACCAGCTTCAACACCAAACCCCAGTAACCTGCAGCACCACCAACTTCAACACCAAACCCCAGTGACCTGCAACACCACCAGCTTCAACACCAAACCCCAGTGACCTGCTGCACCACCAACTTCAACACCAAACCCCAGTGACCTGCAGCACCACCGGCTTCAACACCAAACCCCAGTGACCTGCAACACCACCGGCTTCAACACCAAACCCCAGTAACCTGCCGCACCACCAGCTTCAACACCAAACCCCAGTGACCTGTTACACCACCAGCTTCAACACCAAACCCCAGTGACCTGTTACACCACCAGCTTCAACACCAAACTCCAGTGACCTGCAGCACCACCAGCTTCAACACCAAACCCCAGTGACCTGTTACACCACCAGCTTCAACACCAAACCCCAGTGACCTGTTACACCACCAGCTTCAACACCAAACCCCAGTGACCTGTTACACCACCAGCTTCAACACCAAACCCCAGTGACCTGCAGCACCACCAGCTTCAACACCAAACCCCAGTAAACCTGCAGCACCACCAACTTCAACACCAAACCCCAGTGACCTGCAACACCACCAGCTTCAACACCAAACCCCAGTGACCTGCTGCACCACCAACTTCAACACCACCCCAGTGACCTGCAGCACCACCGCTCAACACCAAACCCCAGTGACCTGCAACACCACCGGCCACACCACCCCAGTAACCTGCCGCCTACCACCAGCTTCAACACCAAACCCCAGTGACCTGTTACACCACCAGCTTCAACACCAAACCCCCAGTGACCTGTTACACCACCAGCTTCAACACCAAACTCCAGTGACCTGCAGCACCACCAGCTTCAACACCAAACCCCAGTGACCTGCTGCACCACCAGCTTCAACACCAAACCCCAGTGACCTGCAACACCACCAGCTTCAACACCAAACCCCAGTGACCTGCAACACCACCAGCTTCAACACCAAACCCCAGTGACCTGTTACACCACCAGCTTCAACACCAAACCCCAGTGACCTGCCGCACCACCAGCTTCAACACCAATCCTCAGGCGGCACCGTAACTCCTGTGACTCCTGTCTCTTCTTGGTCTCTGCTGCATTCATACCGACGCACTGCCTTGTTGACCGTTATACCTAAGAATTTGCACCACACAGATCGCTCCGATGTCAGATTTTATTGCAAGACAAAACATCACGATTTAGCAAATTATTCATGATTATGGTTGTCACGACCAAGCAACAGATCTTTCATTTTCTTGAAACATGTCACTTTGCTTCTAAAAAACAATCATGTTTAGGGATAGGTCAATTTTATAATTTTATCTGCTGTGGTAAACGGATATTTGCTAATGCCAAAATTTGAGATTTTAAATCCATGCGGCTCATCAGATCACACATTCAAGGATAGAACTAATATATTGATAAGATGGTCCTTCTATAAACTATTTGACCACTTGAATTTTCCAGAGTGAACTAAAAAGACCAAAGTTTGCTCTAATAATCTTGACATCCTACTTTCAAGCAGAGGGAAATCGATGGAGCTTTAATTTCTTTCATTTTTTCCTGCTTAGGTAAAAAGTTACTAAAATCTGCATACACCATGTCACTGCTCAAGAGAAGCATCAGCTGATGAAGGACTTACCTCTAAAGTTCTCATTACTACAAGAAAATTATGGGGACTCCTAATAATCAAACAGCACAACTCACAATAACACCCTTCATTCACACAAATACACATGATCCAAGCTTTGTTTGTTTTCTTCTACTGTCACGTTTCACAACACTGCTCCACACTTACCGTTCTCAAATATATGTATATAGTTTTCTTAAACGCTGACACTTGCAATTCAGATTGTAGAAATATTTTGGTACAAATGAACAGAAATCCTCTGCTTTTATTTAATTCTTTGTTCCTTTGTGTTTTTTTTACATTGTTAAATTTGTATTAATAAAACTAATGTTTTTTTATTTCTTTTTTTAAATGACAATAAATAAACACATAAATAAAAATATAACTTGTTAATTCTACAACAACATTGTTAATGTCTAAATGTGAATTATATTTAAACACGACACGTCTCTGCGCCACAAGTAAAGGAAATAAAGTCAGATAACACTTTAGAGACACACCACACTCGTGCTTTACTCTGAATCTATCTGATCTCAACACAAACACATTCCCGTTCAGTTAGTAAGTTGGTGCAGTGTGTAACTGTGGAGTCGGTGCATCATGGGCTTCTCTGAGCTGTGGCTGCTCTGCTTCGGTGAGACAAACTCAAACACTCCTATATTTATTTCTTTCTTCTGTCTCACGATTGTTTTTCCTTCACAGTTCTGTGCAATGCTCCACTCACCACAGCTCTGAGTGTTTTTAAGTGGTCCGAGGGTCAAATCTATCGATTAATTGTAGGTGGTCTTACGAAAACCTGATCATGATTCAGAGAGGCTTCTGCAAAGACGACTGTGGAGACGACGACATTTTGGTGCAGACCTCAGGAAGCAGACAGACTAACGGCAGATACAGTGTTAAACATGAGATAAAAGGTTCTCCTCCAGTGGATCTGATTGATGTGGGAATCTCCAACATGAACCTGAACGACTCTGGGAGATACAGCTGCTTCTGGAAAGAATCATCAGGCAAAAGAAGCTACTCAGAATTCATGGCTGAAATCACTGATGGTGAGACAAAACCTAAACTATGCACAATATGATTATAAAGACAAGTCACTACAGGCTCTTTTTTATTTTGTTTTGTCAGTTTTCTCTCAGTAACAGACTAGTGTTTTATTATTTATTTAATCCTCAAAGTTCTTTGTGCTTTTCAACCTGTTCTTTTCTGCTGCAGCAGCTCAGGCCTAAAGTGGCTCCTACTCTCACCAATCTCCACAATCTGACAATTAAGCACTAGCGACCATTTTGTGAGTTTCCTTCAGGCGCTCCAGTTTCCCCTCTAAACAATAACATGCAGGTTAGGGGACGCTTGGTGGTGGTCGGAGGTTGAGACGCCAGGTGTTTACAGGAAGTAATAAATTTCTAAAATAATCTCGTCAAAAAGACAATTTACACAAAACTGACACAGTTTGTAGAGTTTAAACGATCATTTAACATAGTTGAAGTGTTACAAGTTAAATAACTCCTGTGTTAATTATGTTGTTTTGGGCCCAGATTTACAATGTGGTTGCTAGGTAACAATTGTGGATTGTCATATTTACTAGACCAAAACAGAGTAAAAACAAGCTAAATGTTTATGAAATCTAAACATGTTTTATTAAAAGTGTATTTGAACCTGACAGACGAGCTTAACCAGGAAAGTCGCACTGAGACTCAGATTGTGTTTTTCAGGAGAGTCCTGGAGGAGGGCAGAGGGGAGGCATGTTTTTAGAGTGAGGGTTAGGTTAGGTCATTCTTGTACAGTGTTATGCTTTGTTTGTTTGTCTGCATGTGGATTTTAGTGCTGGGTTTTTGACTGTTAAGGCCAGCGCACACCGGGACGCTCTGCCGCGCGGAAAATTGGGCGCCTCCATTAATTTCTATGAATGTACACACACCGGGCTCGCGGCGGCGCTTTAGTGATTCGGTTTTGTTGTTTCCGTCGTGGCGCCGCCCCTGGAAATGACCCTGCCGGCACCCGTAATTTCTTCTTCTACGATTTAAATAATGTATAGTAGTTAACTTGTCGGTGCTATTTCGTTTACAATGATGAACGCGGAATGCCTTTCATTATTTACGACATATTTTCATATTACTCACCCATTACGACCGCGGATCGTTGAAAAATAACGCCGAGCGTTGCAGGCATTTGGTGAGTGTTGACGCTTGGGTCTGGCACGCGGCAAGTGACGTGCTGTGGCGTGGCGCTTTGGTGTGGGCTGGCCTTTACAGTGTGTGTGCTTCTGGTGTTACTGCTCGACTGATTCTGTGGTGCATCGTACTAACTTTAGAGAAACACCCATAGGGCTTTTTGTTTTGGGGGCGTGGTTTGTTCTCTTTTGTATCTTGGTGATGTTACATAAACCCCACAAGTTCCAGAGGATCAGTTTTATCTTCTGCAACAATTCTATGTTTAATTGACTGTGTGCATGTGAGGTCTTTATTTTCAAATTGTAATGCTTTAGCGGTAGCATTGACAGACAAATGTTCTCTAAGTTAAAGTCCATATGACAGAAGAACACATTTTTCTAATTTTGACTTAGTTTGGTGTGATAGTCTTTGTGGTAAATACTGATCAGTTTTACAGTTAAGTTGTAATTTATGAAGAAATGGACAAACAAAAGGTAAAAATAGAAGAAGTAATCTGAGTTCTATAACAGAATCCCTCCACATGTGTCATCACAAACACATTATACACACAATTAACACTTTTTACTGGGAGTTTAAGCAATAATTGAACACAGTTAAAGTCTTATAAGTTATAATACTTTGTCACGTTGTCACTTCTGGGTTAGTTATATTGATTTACAGATTTACAATGTGGTTGCTATGGTAACAGTTGTAGATTCCCCTCCACTTATGTCATATTTACTGGACAAAAGACAAGAATAAACTTCCTAAAAACAACCAAACTGGGTAAAAACAAGCTAAATGTTTAGTCAAATCTTAATCATAATCATGTTTGCTATATTTTACCAAAAATGTTCTCCAACCTGTTATACGCACTTTAAGTTAAGTTAAGTTCTTTGTAAAGTCTTTAACATGTCTGAAAAAAACACCCTCACTGTTCAGATCTTGGTCATTTTCATTTCAGACTGAGACAGTGAAAACCTCATAGAAATGAACTAAACAGGAAATGAACATGCCAGCAAGATGTTAGCATTTTGAAAAATAAACAAGTCAACTGACGTCCAGTGCACACATTCATTTATTAAACAGAGAGAGCAGTGTGAAAAAAAAGATCACAAATGTGTTTCAAATGAGTTTGTGAATAAATTATGGTTTAATAAAGCCTCTGTCATGTAAGTAAGTAAGTTTTATTTGTACAGCGCTTTTCACAGAGTCACAAAGAGCTTCACAGTGAGACCGCCTCCTCACTCAGTGACAGCAGCAGAAGAGAGTCAACCTCTGACCACCACCAAGCGCTCTCTAACCTGCATGTTATTGTTTGGTGGGGAAACTGGAGTCCAGGGACTGAGGCCTAGTTTACAAGACAACGTTCCCAAGAAAACCGTCACAGTCGTAACGTTTTGTGCTCGCAGTTTATATGGTGTCGTGGCCAGCTAATCTTCCTTTACATGGAAACGTAGATAGACCCAAAATGGTGTAGTTCTTATGCCGGGTCAGGAGGTGGCGGTATTGTGCTAGGACTCCAGATGACCTTACCGTGACCCCACGCAGCCTACGATAACACGAGCATTGACAGGTTTACAAGTTCTTCAGATCAATAAAATGACAAACGAAGCAACAAGGACCAGCGCGAGAGCAAAAAGGGAGATTGCTTGCTTGAAACAAACACGGAGGTTCGAGGACCAGTGTGTGAGTAAGACACAGATCGCCGAGAGCTGGACACAAACAAGGGGAAGACGGCTCGCAAACTTTATTTATTTATTTTTTCTGAACACACGGATTTGAATGGACTCATTGAATCAACACCCGAAGAGGCCTTGGATTAGTGTCTCCTCCTCTGCAATAGCAGGTAAGAAAGCTGGACGCATTGACTTTACTTTATGAGAATGAAAGGTGCTTTGGTTTAAGACACATTTTTGGTGACTGGGCAGTCTTCTTCTACTGTGTGAAAGTAGCGGCTACTGCACGTCAGTGACGTGACCGTCTTCATTGAAACCGTGTTTTCCTGTTTACACCGCGGTGTCTCCACTGAAAGTTCTCGGTGAAACTACCTCTTGAATCGTATCCAGTGGAACGCCGATTCAATGAACACGGAGCTCGTTGTCGTGTAAAAGAGAAGCCAAGTTGACATGGAAACGTCACGGATTCGTGAAAACTCATTGTCGTATAAACTGCCCCTGAGTGAGTTTCCATGGGGAAATGTTTGCATGTCCCACGGGGAGGAACATGCAAACCAGAACAGCCTTGACAGTGCGACAGTCGAATCCATGATCTTCTTGCTGTGAGGACTTTGCCACTGAACTGCCATTTATAACCTAAGAGTGTGACTATGACCATGCAGACACATGAGGTTTATGATGGTAAATCAAATCAAATCAAATCAAACTTTATTTATAAAGCGCTTTTCATACAGAAAATGTAACACAAAGTGCTTTACATTGCATTAAAAACAATCCCGCATTCCCCTGCTCCCCACCCCCCGAGACAACCCCCATACGTGTACATACCCTCCACCCCTCCTCCCCACCATACCCCACCCCCTTTCCCAACACACATACACACCCACACACACTCCTGTGCAAACTGGAACAAAATGTCTGAGCATGTTGGTGAGATTAAATAAACACCATTCTGGCATAAATGTTTTAAAATGATCAAATATTGAAAATAATAATGAGTTTTAAAGTGACCACTCTGATGTATCTTGATGCTTGTAGCTTATTGGAAGCCAGAGCGTTAACCACTCTGATAGTAGTTTCAGTTATAAAGGATGAAATCATTTTGATCAACTTTGACACAATGGAAGGAAAGGTTTTCATTAGTTTGACACTGTCCAGGGTGTTCCCCGCAGGTACAAGCGGTAGAAATGAAATGAATATCTGACAAACTGAAGTCACAATGGCTTAATAATGTTTACAATCTATAAATAATTTTAAATAAATATAATAGAGCTCTGGGACACGCCCATGGAGCCGAGTTTAACCCTTGTGTCTTGTTGAGGAGTTTACTCCATTTTTTGGTGTTTATCATTTTTAAATTGTCCACTATTGCTACAGTTTTGGAGAATTTTCAAAGATTTTCTATTACAAACCTTCCCTGAGCCCAGAGTCTTGTCATTGCTCTGGGACAAATTTTACTTGCCACTTTGTTGTTGTAACAATCTGCCTGCGTTTCCTAATAATGATTGTTTCTAATTTTACATTGTTTCTGTTGACATTGACCAAATGTTTCACTGTTTGATTTTCTGACAAATCTTGTTTGCTAAATCAACATCTTGTAAAGTCCACTGAGATAACTGCTGTTGTGATTTTGGGCTGTACAAATAAATTGAATTGAATTGAATTTATGTGCTGTCTTTATGTTCTGTTACAGCCTTTTACTCCACCTTCTTTGACGGCTGTAAAAATATAGATTATTTATTTTTCAAACTTTTTTTTGTTTAAATCTGTGAAACCATTTCTGTCTTAAAAACTCCTCTTGGTTTTTTCTTTGTCCAGACTTATAAAAGCAGATTGTCAGAGGTGAAAATGTGAATCTAAACTGGATTTGTTTGGAGTTTTTTTTCCAGCCTTGGACATGTTCAGAATCAGTCCAACTTTGACTTGGATGTTTTTGTAGTTTTTTCTGTGACTTACTCTTCACAGGCCTGTTTCAGAGGGAAATACACACAATTCATTCTTTTTGCAGATAAAATATAATTTATGTAACAAACATTATAAAGAAAGTGTTGTGGCCTAAACTGTCATGTGTTCTTTAAAGTGCATACGACAGGTTAGATTTTCAGTAAAACAACAGAAAACATGATTCTGTTTAAGATTTTAATAAACATTTTGACTGTTTTCACCGGTTTGTCTGTTTTGATGAGGTTTATAATCGTCTTTTGTCCAGTAAATATGACTGTATGTAGAGATCATTCCACAACTGTTACCTAGCAACCACATTGTGAATCTGGGCCCAAATCCACAGTAATAACACAGACATAATGATGTGACAGGTGAGAATATTTTGTAACAGGTTTACTTTGTTAAATGCTGGTTTAACTCTCAGTTGTTTGAATTGTCTTTGTTGTGGCACTTTTTCTGTTTTAGAATTCAATTACTTCAAATAAATTTCAACTTTTCATTGTCAATTTCTTCATAATTTGCAACTTAACTTCTGTAAAACTGTGATCAATAATTACCACACTGACTCTTACATCAAACTAAGTCAAGTGAGAAAATTGCAATGTAACTTCATGTGTTCTGGTCTCTCTGCAGGAGACGAGACTGATGTCTACACAGCTGCTGCAGGAGAAGACTTCAATCACTCCTGTCTGTTTCTTAAGTCTGGAAACAAGAAGAGCTTCTGCAGAAACACCTGCTCTGAGGAGAACATGTTGATGGAGACGACTGGAGACAGTGGAAGAAGTGGCAGATACAGTCTTCAGTATACTAAATACGCATATGACCTGAGCTTTGTCTATGTGAGCATCAAAAGTGTGAAGAAGTCTGACTCCGGAGTTTATCAGTGTCATTTGGACTGGCTCTCAAGGACATTCAGCCTGGAGGTTTTAGCGCCCCCTAGTGCTGCCCCGGGATCTGTGCCCGCACAGAAGCCAACAGGTAACTACAGACTGACATTAAACATAAACATGTTTCTGATTAGATTGGCCTTGTATTTAACCCTTGTGTCACGTTGGAGAGTTTTACAAAATGTTTTGCCATTATTCATGTTTAAATTGTCCATCATTGCTACAGTTTTGGAGATATTTCAATGAGTTCTTGTTACAAACCTTAGTTCTGGTAATATTTTCAAAAACTCAACTCATTCATCCTGACTTGCGCGCTTCATGCCGTACAGCACCTTGCCTGGCTTTACCCCTGGGACACACTGCAAGCCTATTTCGCGCTACGCCAGCCCTACGCGCGTTAAAAATAGCCCAACGATGCGCGCGTATCGTTTAGAAAACATGCAAAGTCAATGAAACCGGCCACACCACCAGCGCTTGACGCGTGTAGCGAGCGTGACGTCGTGCGAGCGTTGGGCGCGCGAGAATCGGGAGCGAAAAAATCCAACCTATTTATTTTGTCGCTTGACGCTGGCGTAGCTGCGTAGAAGTGTAGAATACAGAGAATACAGAGAAATCAGGCTTCTACTGTTGTATGTGTGTACTTGCCATCAGCACCACACGTCCTGGGACAGACCTGGGACAGACCTGGGACAGACCTGGACTGTGTGACGGAGCCCTGCTTCAATAGGACTGCCTGCTTGAGTTTTCATATTTACTATTGAAAACCTGGCGTTTGCCGTGAACAGAGTCCAGAGGAAATATAACCCTGTTCATGTGATTATTTTCACTATAGACCTGATACAAGAGCAGAAACACAGACAGACAAACTTGAGCAGCTTTCCCATTGAAAAACAGAGGGTGAGTGGCTCGCGCTGACGCACCACAGGCGCGCACAGGGCATCTGCTGCATCTTGCGGCGTGGCCACCCATGCGTGGACGCACGGCTATAGTTTCGCTTGTTCACGCACGTCATTTTTGTCGCTTGCTGTGTGTCTGGGCCCTTACCATAACATTTGGGAATACTGAATATCACTGACACGGAGCAGCACAAGGAAAGCACAGTGGTTTGAGCAGGACATACCGAGTTCTATGAGAGACTTTTTCTGTGCACGACATAGAAAGAGCAGGGGGGTAGACTTGTCCCTCTGTTCTAAAGTTTACAGCAGGGATTGTGTGCCTTTAGCAGAAGAGCTTGCATGGTGCACTCACACTATTTTTTTTGTAACTGTGCTGTGCTCAAGTTTGATTGCAGAAAGTTTTATGTCCTGCATTTAGCCTTACACAAGGAAACTGAGCCCCAGGGCGATGATGTCGTCCTCTAGCACTGTTTGTTCACATGTCGAACTGATGCATGGATCAAGCGCTGAGGTAATAATGCTGTAGTGGCAAAAATAAGTCCTGTGGACAAGTGTCTCTTTATAATTTGGCAAATTAATTAGGCTTTGGATTAAAAATCACATAGAACAGCAAGAGCAACAGGAGACGAGAGACGTCACAACTTTTCTGTCTGGTCACAGAGCTAATTCAAGGTGAACGCAGGAGTTTGGTGCAGAGTTTATTTCTTCTAGTCAGGGTTCGTACGGTCATGGAAAACCTGGAAAAGCCATGGAAAATGACAATCCAATTTCCAGGTCCTGGAAAAGTTTTGGAATTTAAATAAGTTTGGAAAAGTTTTGGAAAATGACAACAAACAGGGCTCGAGACTAACTCCGTCCCCCAAATACTAATTTTAAGTCGGAAAACCTCGCTCATTTCAGCCTGAGTGGAGTGGAGTGAGGAGGCTGATGCTAGTTCGGCTGCTGTGCGTGTTCTGTCCACTCCTGTCTGTTCTTTGGCCCTAAACGCTCCACGCCTCTGATCTACAGAAATAATAATCCAGGATTCATTTAATGTTGTTCACATTCAAGTGTTTAACGAGTTAACAACCGGAACTAGCATCTGCGTGCACAAGATCTTTTTAAAATCTGGTGATTTCTGCAGGTGACTAGACTCAACAAGCTTTTGTGTTACAGATAAACTGCATTTAAACAATATTAGCTTTAGCTCTCAAATATTAATGACATCTAGATTATTGTGATGTCACATTAATCTAAAAATAAGCAAAGAGAGAGAAGTAAGAGGAGTAAAGCATCACAAATGCTTTTCAAAAAGTCTTAAAGAACGGTTCAATAAAATCACAAACAAAAACTGAATAAAGATTTTTAGGTGTTTAGAGTTACTGGGAATTGACACCAGGAGCTGCAGCAGCACGTCATAAGAGCGTATTTTCAAAAGTATCAATCTCCACCAGACGCTTCAGTGCTGCTCCAACAACGCGAGCCTGAGCATTTACACACATGAATAAACCAAAAAACTGCTCACATATTATGAACTGGTCAGGTGAGGAAGAGCCTAAAACGGTGAATCAGAGGTGTGAGGTTTTCAACAAGCATCAACAAGCCGCAGCTGCTGCATTTGCAGATTTTACATCAGGGTTTTTGCCTACTTCACGTTGTGCTAAGAACCTTAATATTTCTTTTATTTTTCACCCCGTACCGCAATTAATAGTGTAGGATTCAGGCAAACTCCCAACACCAAGAGAAAAGCCAGAGGGAAAGCAGCCGGGGGAGGAAAACAGACACAGGCAGGACTAAAACGGCTCATATAAAGTGATTGTGAAAAGAGGGAACAGCGTTGTTTTTACAAACACCTTCGTTACAAGTTAAGCTGTAAAATGATGTGGGTTTAAAACAGTCTGACTCATATTCATGGAGAAAAGAGTCTCGTAAGGATGTGATTTAAAGTTGGTGTTTGAGGTCGGAAAGTTTGCAATGTTCACGGTCGTTTACGGAGCTTCTGGGCACGGTACATGTTGTTTTAGTGGTTGTAATCTTTTATTTTGTCTCTGAGTGGCTTTTTCCTGTGTTTTTCCTGCTAAAATGCCAGGGGGGCTCGCCGTTTACGCTGATAAATTAGAAGTGTGATCTAATGGGGATTCGGGGGGTCACGTGACCAAGATGGCGGTTTAGCGGAATTGCTCCGACACCGAGTTTGACTTTTTTTGTAAAAACCCTCACAAATCGCCAACTTTTCTGAAAGTAAATCGCGCTTAGGCCATGTCAAAACAATCTGCTTTGAAACAGTGTGAAATTTTCACTCGCGGACGTAAGACAACGACGAAAGACAATCCAAATCCGCCGCAAAACAAGGCTAACACTGCTAGCCTAGCCACTGACACGAGCACCGAAGAGATGGCTAAAATAGCTAGCATGGAGGAAATACTGGCCGAACTCCGGTCAATGCGGGGTGATTTTGGAGGAAGATTAGATGCAATCGACCAGAGAATAACGGGCATGACAAACACGTTTACAGCATTTGAGCGTAAACTGTCTGAGGCGAGGCAAGAGGTTGCCGACAACACTGCTCGTATCGACCAGGCCGAGACCCGTATAGCAACCAACAGAAACCGCACAGGAGGAGACTGCTACAGCCCTGAAAACGGCCATGAAACGAATTGCTCAACTGGAGACAAAGACCGAAGATCTTGAGAATAGGGCAAGGAGAAAGAATTTACGCATATTTGGCATACGAGAAGGAATAGAGGGCAGTCGGCCGCTTCTTGAATTTGTTACGGAGATGATACCAACATGGCTAGGTCTGCCCCCCAAAAGACATTTACACTCGAACGAGTTCATCGCACGCTAGCGACAGGAAAACCAGGGCAAAACAGAGCTGTCTTGGTTCGCTTCTTGAAATTCCAGGATAAAGAGTTCGTTTATCGTGAAGCAAGAAAACAACAGATCACGCACGATGGGCAGAAAATCACTTTTGTACAGGACTTTTCGGCCGAAACAGTCCGCGTGAGGAAAGGATTTCAACAAATCATACAGAAATTCATCGCAATCAACGCATTTCGTGGCTTTAAGTACAACCCATGCCAGCTCAGAATTCTACACAACAGCAAGATCCATCTCTTCTCTACACCACGAGAAGCCGAGAAGTTCTACGGACATCTTTCACTTACAGCTGAGGACCCCGGTGAAGAGTGAGCTGTTAAGCACGTGAGAATCACTACACAGAAAGTATGAATAACAAATGACATTTGTTCAAGCTGGGTACAATTTGTAAATTTCTATTTTCTGGTTGAGGGTTTATAGCTATTTACTAAAGTTGGAAGTTAAATTTTATTTTTGATATATCTTTAAAGAGGGTTAATATGTATAATTATGGTGTTGGATGCATATTGTAGATTGGAATGGGTGGGTCACGTTTGACTAACTGCTCCTCATTTTTGTGGATCAGTATCCCTATACACCAAAATACTTTGGGGGAGGGGGAGGGCACTGCACTGGAGTTGATGCAGAGGGTTGATGAGGGAATGTTCATAATAAGTTCTGTGTGGTTTGAGTGTGGTTGTGTGAATGTGTATGCAAGCTTGCAAGTTCATGAAGAAAACATGTCCTTTCTTTTGACATTTTTAATTTATTTTAAAACAATAGAAATACTATATGGAGAACCCAAAAAAAGAAAATCTTAACTTGGTTATTACAAGTTGGAATGTCAGGGGTATGAGAAAACTGGTTAAGTTGAAGAAAGTATTAAATCGAATAAAATATCTTAAATCCAAGGTAGTATTTATACAGGAGTCACATTTGACAACACCAGATATTCAGATGTTAATTAAACGTTGGCCAGGACAGGTGTTCCATGCCCCATTTACAAGTCATGCTAGGGGTGTTGTAACACTGATACATAAATCAATACCATTTCAAAAATCCAAACTCACCATAGATCCAGGAGGAAGGTATATTATTTTACAAGGTACTATCTTGTCGCAAAAAGTAAATTTTATTAATCTGTACGGTCCTAATGTAGATTCTCCATCCTTTTTTGAAAAATTGTTTCTAATAGTTTCAACCCTAGACGGCACCTCTATAATAGCAGGAGACTTTAATTGTACCCTTGATCCAGTTTTGGATAGATCCTCACAAAATGATACTACACATTTAAAATCTAGAAAAATATTGCATAATTTTATTCATGATCTTGGATTGCAAGATATATGGAGAATTAGAAATCCAACTGACAAGCAGTACTCATGTTTCTCAAGTAGCCATAAAAGCCACTCACGTATCGACTACTTTTTAATATCGGCAGAATTACAATCACAAGTGGAGGACTGTTTCTATAGTAGCATTGTGTTGAGTGATCATGCAGCTGTTTCAATTAAAATACAACTTGGCAAAACTGAACAATGCCTGAAAAGATGGCGACTACAAATATTTCTTTTAAAAGATAATGCATTCATAAAATTTGTAGAACAATGTATTGATAGTTATTTTAAATATAATAAAGATGAAACTACTGCTGGCATTAGATGGGAGGCTTTTAAAGCATATATTCGAGGAGAAATTATTAGTTACACGAGTACTCAAAATAAAAAGAATATGAAAATGAATTATATAGTATCAATAATCCTGAAAAACTGCATAACCTAATTATCCTGAGAGCTAAATATGACAAATTGTCAACTGACAAAGTGGCAAAACAATTGATGTGGACAAAACAAACATTTTATGATCAAGGAGAAAGTGCAGGTAAATTGCTGGCCTGGAGAATAAAAAAAATACAAGCCGACAGAGCAATTCTCAGTATAAAATCAGGAGATAAACTGACTTCTGACCCCGTAGAGATCAATAAAAGTTTTAGAATATTTTATGAAGAACTGTATAAATCTGAATGCAATGCAAATGAAGAAACCCAAAATACATTTCTTGATCAATTACCATTTCAAAAAATTTCAAAAGTTGAAAAAGAAATACTTGACAGCCCTCTAATGATAAAGGAAATATTAGATGCAATAGGAAATATGAACAGTGGCAAAGCACCTGGGCCTGACGGGCTGCCTGTAGAATTTTATAAAATATTTAAAAATAAGTTGGCTCAACCACTCCTTGACATGTTCAATGAATCATATTGTACAGGCATACTTCCAGATACATTAAGGCTGGCAACAATTACC
Source organism: Mugilogobius chulae (assembly GCA_038363315.1). Taxonomy (NCBI): domain Eukaryota; kingdom Metazoa; phylum Chordata; class Actinopteri; order Gobiiformes; family Gobiidae; genus Mugilogobius; species Mugilogobius chulae. The sequence goes on from CM076404.1 coordinate 5,870,813, forward strand.
TTAATTTTAAAACCCAATAAGCCACAAACAGAATGCTCATCATATAGAGGAATCAGTCTTTTGGGATGTGATATGAAAATTCTATGTAAAATACTCGCTAAAAGACTTGAACAATATATGCCAAAACTAATAATCGATGATCAACAAGGCTTTATTCAAAAGCGACAAGGGTATCATAAATAAGGCGTGTTCTAAATATATTATATGAAAAACATAATGCTAAAGATACAGCAATGCTAGCAGTAGATGCCTGCCAGGCATTTGACAGAATAGAATGGAACTACCTATTAAAACTGATGCCAAGATATGGACTTGGTGAAAAATTTATTAATTGGATTAGACTGTTGTATACAAATCCTGTAGCTCAGATTTTAACAAACAATAACATTTCAAAACCTTTTAATTTGCATCGTTCTACAAGACAAGGGTGCCCGTTGTCTCCAATTCTGTTCACACTTGCAATGGAACCCTTGGCCATTGCAGTGAGAACACAAACAGGATTATCAGGTGTCAAAATAGGGGAGAGAAACCATATAATATCTTTATTGCAGAGATGTAATTTTTTTTCTGACAGATTTGAAAAATACCATTCCAAACCTGGTGAATTTAATGGGAAAATTTGGTGAGTTTTCCGGATATAAAATTAATAATAGCAAATCCGTATTAATGTTTCTTAATGAGGAAGAAAGGAAAATAAATCCTGTAAAAACTCAGTTCACAATAGCTATAGATGGATTCAAATATTTGGGTATTAAAATAACTCCAGATTTAAGCAAAATAGTTAATACAAATTACTGCCCTCTTGTAGAAGAGGTTACAGAAATTCTAAATCGCTGGTCAAACTTACCAATTTCCATGATAGGTAGAATAAATATCATAAAAATGTCAATCTTACCTAAGTTTTTGTATTACTTCCAGACACTTCCCTTGCCATTACCACAATCCTTTTTTGACAACTTGAATAAATTGTTTAGTAACTTTATTTGGAATAAAAGGAAAGCAAGACTTCGTTTTAAGTTACTTTACCTGCCCTATGAAAGAGGGGGCCTCCAACTCCCAAATCTTAGATGGTATTACATGGCAGCACAGCTAACATCAGCAGTACACTACTTTGACCCTGGTCCAACTTTGGCCTGGGTGGACATTGAGCAACAATCAATTCCAAATTTACCAATATATAATTACATCTATTCAGCAGATCTCAAATCATTGAAAAAACTTACCAAGAATCCCTTCTTGAAGAACACCTTAATAATATGGTATAATGCACATAAACAAATTGATGATCCTGTAACATTATCTCGTTTTACACCTCTTTGGAATAATGCTCTGTTTCCGCCTGGCAAAATGGATGAAGGATTTAGGAGATGGAGGATGAAGGGTATCAGGGAAATTAAAGATCTATATGAGGATGGAATATTGCTTACATTCAACAAATTATGTGATAAATATCAAATCCCAACAAAACATTTCTTCAAGTATTTGCAACTAAGAAATTTTATATCAACAAAAATTAGAGAGATTATGCACATTCCTAATCTATCTTTGATAGAGGAGGTTGCCTTTAAGCAACTAGAAAAGAAAGGGTTATTATCAAAATATTATAATCTACTCATGCTTAATTCCAATAATTCTACTATTGATAAATTAAATGCTTGGAGAAATGATCTACATGTTCCAATAGATGAAGCTGAATGGAATGAAGCTTGTTTAAGAGCCCAAAAACAAACTATAAACTCACGACTTAAATTACTTCAACATAAGTGGCTGACAAGAGTGTATATCACTCCTGTGATCCTTCATCACATGTCAAGCAATATTCCAGACACTTGTACTAAATGTAATGATTATAAAGGAACGCTTATACATTGTCTATGGAATGTAGCAAAATACAACATTTTGGAGTCAGATTATTAAATGTTTGTCGGTGCCTTTCATGTGGAGTTGCCCATGTGTGCCAGGCTGTGTATTTTGGGAATTTATCCAAAAAACCTTTCAAAAACAACAAAAAAGAGGAAAAAATTATTGGACTTTGGACTTTTACATGCCAGAAGAGCAATTGCTTTAAACTGGAAGAAGATGGAAGCGCCTACAATACAACAATGGACCAAAGAACTATCTGAATGTGTTGGACTGGAAAGACTAACATATATCTCTAAAGGGAAACTGAAGGAATTTGTAAAACTATGGGAACCTTACATGACTATTATAATGTCTACAAAATAGAGGATCGATAATTATCTTTTTTTTTTTTTTTTTTTTTTTTTTTATTATTATTTCTTTAATGTCTAGGTATAGATTTACACCAATGGCTCTCAAATTCTTCAAGCCAAATACCACTTGCAAAGATATTTGGCTTTCCAAGTATCACCTTAATAAAACTTGGGACAGAATAGACATTAAATTAAAATAAAAATGTATGTATATATATTGATTTAAATGAAAAAAGGAAAATATATAGATATATAATGATACATTACCTTCAACTAAAAGCTGGAAAAAAGGAAAGGAAAAGGGAGGGTAAAAGAAGGAGGAGGAAAATATATATATATTGAACAAATTTGTTATAAAATAAAAATATAGAAAACTCCAATTACAATCAGACTGGCCTGTTTACCATCAGTGGTACAAATACCACAATTTGAGAGTCACTGATAAACATGGTTCTTTAATTTTGTATTCATATACAATTAAGATGATCACTATTATCTTTTTATTGTTTCTTTTGTATTTTTTTCTCTTTTTTTATTATTATTCTTATTGTGGTTGATTTATATATTTATTATTATTATTATTATTTATTTATTTATTTAATTTTTACTACTTTTGCTATTTTTATTAATCTTATTCCTATTTATTTTGAGCTTGCATGTGGATGAATGTGTGAGTGGATGTGGTTTGTTTGTTTTTTTGTTGTTTGTTTTGGTTCAGTTTGCACTATTTGGCCTAATTGTATGGTCATGTTTTTTTTTGCAAAAATGTTGAAAATTCCAATAAAAATATTTGGAAAAAAAAATAAAATACTAAGCAGTGCAGAAACTTTACATCAGGTCTGTTCAACATAAAGCCCAAGGCCAAGTTCGCCCTGATTCGAACCTCAACTTATTTTCCAAATATTGCCGATATATATTTTCTTGTTCGCAGACCTGATTTGATCTAGTTTTAGATCATTGTCATTCTGACCTGGTTTTGGCCTAGTGATGGTTACTTTTGATTCTGACTTGTACTGCTCTACTTCTTGTTTAATTCTGGTTCATTGCTGGTTTGGAAGTAAAAGCAATACAAATCTAATGTTAAGGACCTAGACCCCTCCCTCTTCCTGGATTAGCCTGTCCTGGTCCTGCTAGATGAGACGTGCACCTGATTTGCACAAAACTGGTTTGTTTGGATGCCTAAAGTTAGTTTGGGTGGCTTAAATTGAAACATTGTTTTAGTTTCAGCTTCCTTCAGGAAAGATGACTGCCGCATGATTTGAGCAGATCATAAAAAAAAAAAAACTTTAGTCTGCAATTCAGTTAATGAAGGAAAGACAAGACTACAGATCAATGGAATATTACATTTGAACACATCTATGTACACCTTGAGCGAATAAACCACAGCATTATCATTGCGAGCCTGTATACAGATTAGCATGATAATATAGCATGTGTCTGTCTGATAGCCTAAAATAAATTAAAAAAATATATAGAGATTATTACAGCGCCACCGCAGCTTGTTTCTCCTGTAATCATCCTTTTCGAATTATAAGTTTTAAAAAAGTTTTTAAGAACAAAAATTGCACAATTGGCCAAATCAAGGCCGTCAGCGTTCACATCACTAGCAAATAGCACTCGAGTCTGCTTGGAAGCGGACCGAGACCATCTCCAAACGTGAGTCTTGGTGTGATTCGTGCACCAAATCAAACTGGTTTACAGTGGTCCCTCGCTCTATCGCGGTTCACTTTCTGCGGCTTCGCTGTTTTACAAAATTTTTAGTGCAATTTGCTTTTTTTTTTTCTACAGTGCTTGGTCCTATAGTGGCTGTAAGCTGCTTTTCTCTCAGACACACTGTTTGGACCGTATCACATGGCAGCATTCACAGGCAACAGCACAGAAGCTCTTTTATAAAACTTTAGACAGTTTGGATCATGCAGGGGAAGCTGACCTGACGCTCGGACGTTTCTCCAGGTGAGGATTTGACTCTTTGAACTCGTAGTTACCATGATAAGTTTGTTCACGCTGGAACGTCATTTGTGTAGTTCAGAGATGTGTTTGAGGAGCGTGTTGTGACTTCACTAGAGTCCGGATGTGTTTCTGTCGGCTCTGGAGCCCGTGTGATCCGTGGCTCTGCGGTCGGCTGTGGAGCGCAGCGGGACGGGCAACGTGCCAAAAGCAGAGCGGGCGAACACACACAGCACCGTCCCTCTTTAAGCAATCACAAAAACGACTCGCGCTGTTGTATCTTGCGGTGAATCATGTGTTCAGCGCATTATTACAGACAGGTTATCAACTGAAATTACTGGTAAAAAATGAAGATCACTACTTTGCGGGTTATTTTGGAACGTAACCCCCGCGATAAATGAGGACCACTGTACTTTCACACCAGCTCAAACAAACCCATTTTGCTCATATTTCGAACTCTAGTTTGATTGAAGCAAACCAAACATTGTGGCAGCCTCACAGCAAGAAGATTCAGAGTTTGACTTTTGGGCCTTTTCTATGTAGAGTTTGCATGTTCTGCCCATGTCTGCATATGTTTCTCCTTCCACTAAAAACAAATAATAAGGAAACATAAGGAAATACTTGCTTTAGAGCAAAAGAAACAAAAAAAGTCTAGTCATGGTTTGGTAATCCTGCCGACAACGCCAATCTGTAGTTTATACTAAAACAGGGATTTCTCCTTTTCCCCTGCTCTTTATAGAAAAACCCTGCAATCGCACACACAATTGGGGCAGTGTATTGTGTTTGGAAGTGTTCCTAATGCGCTGCCTGGAGACAAAGGGAACGGGGAGACCCACTTTGTGCTTTTACCACTCGGTCTTTGTGCCATTGTTCAGCTGCTTATCTGAGAGAGTCCCCTCAGCTCGTAAACTGCACCGGATTATACACGAGCTTTTACAGAGTACGTGTGAGGACAAGACAGGTTATCGCTCACGCTGCAGACAAATCAAAATGTGGACCGACGTGAGAGTATGAGACGGTTAAAGGTTCAATTCCAAGGCTGTGTAAGGCTTTCCGGCTGCTTGTGTTTGGGGTAAGATCCAAAATTGCAAAACTGTAGGCTAATACTTTGTTCTCTTGACCAAGGCAAAGGGACATTTCTCTATTGAAAACACATAAAACCTTTCTCTGTATGAGCCAAACTCATAAAAGAAGATATAGTTTACAGTGTTTCCTCTAGGTTCACTGGTTTAGCAGAAACAGTAAATTGCAAGTCTATATTTACTGGTAGTAACTGAGACGTGTTTTGCAGGTTTTAGGCACATTTACATTACAAACTGCACCAGCCTCGGCTTGATTGGGAACAAAAGTTGCATCACTGTCTCTTTCTCTAAACTGGCTTGGTTCTCCTCACAATACACTTTTATCAATCAAACTAGCACAGTAGAGACACGTCAGAGTTTGGTCTGCACTGTGGGACTAGCCTGATGTATCAGTCGGTTTAATTTCACTTCATGGAAACCGTCTGACATTGCATCATTGGGATTCGTTCGCTTCACAGTAAAAGGGGACTTTCTTGATTTACTAGTCACTGCTGTTTGATCGTTTTGTCATCCAGGAAGTACAGCACAGATGTATGTGTCAGTGATTGTTGATTTGTTCTGGGTTGGATTTAGCCATCACACTGCATCGCTGCTTGGTGAATGAACGACTGTAGCCTACTTCCTGCTCTTTGGGAACCGTCTGCAGTTCTGCAATACCTGACCCAGTAGCTGGAGAGAAATGAAATTGAGTGGAGGCACGAGGTGGCGCCAGCCCGGCTACTGTGGGACAGAAACACGTTACACAGCAACGAAGACACCCGGCTTCTCTGCTACATCAGCGGCTACGACTACATCAGAAACAAACACACTGCTGGACTTTATATTTTTGATTTTATGGATCTATCCCACAACTTCTCTTACATGAACAAGCCCAGTGTGAGTGACAGATAGTGTTAGAGCAAAAACAACACTTTCACTTTCACTTCAAAAGACGAAGCAGGAGGACTAAGAGTAAAGACGAAAACGTAACAAAAAGTTCATCTATTTGACTAAATGGCTCTGAAAGGTCTGTCAACTGCTCACTTAACTGTAGAACTAAATATTGGATGAATATAGGTGCATTTCCCACAGTAATGTGAGCTGTAACGTAAGAAAACGGTGATATACGGTGGTGTGATCATAATTACTTATAACTGAATCGTCCCCTGTCCTTGTTCTGATACTTTCATGTGTTTTTGCGGATTATTTGTCTCATTATCGATCTCACACATGCTGTTTGTTGTGATTCTGAGCCTCACGTGTCTCAGCCTGGATCATGTCATGTTCACTTCTTGGTTTTGTTTCGTTCTTGGCAAAACAAATGAACCGCTCCAGAGACCAACCTCTTCAAATGAACCAGATGGATCAGAGTCCGTTTGCGCGTTCACAATTACTCAAACGAACCAGACTATCCAAGCAAACGAATCCCGATCTGAATCAAAAGTGTATTGTGACTGCAGCCTCATACACAAGCTCATCTCTGTGTCAGGTTACTTCATACTCTGGCCTCCCGTCAGTGTGCAGACTCTGATGAAAGCTCGTGTTCACAGTGAGCTCTCTGGCAGCGGCCGTCTGTATGAATCCACACAAACACAGAGAAAGAACAGGTCGTGTCAGAGACGAGGCTGCAGCTCCACATCACAGTGACACCACGCATTACCTCCTCCTGTCCTCTCTCTAACTCTCTCCTCTGCCTCTGTCCTTTCTCTTTCACTGTCTGATTATGTATTTTTTTAAGTTCTTCTCTTACACACGTCTAAAGTACATTTTCTTTGACATCTTCTGTATTAGACCAGTGTAATACAGCTTCCCTGACAGCTATGTGTAAGTGGAATAAAGCATTTTCAGCTTTGGAGATGCAGACATGCAGACAGCCTGACAAAACCCAACTTCGGTTTGTGTTTGGTGAAGTATCAACATTCTAAAATGGCTGAGAGCTCATACAAGTCAATTATACATAAAATGGGACCTTTACAGTCAATTATTATATATTTAAATGATGTAAAATTGTACCTTAAGAGTATGTAAAAGGTAAGACCACATTTTGTGATTAACAGTTTGCTTGTTTACACCAGTTTGTCTGTTTTGATGAGGTTTATAATTGTTTTTTGTTCAGTAAATACAATATACATAATGGTGGTAATTCCATAACTGTTACCTAGCAAAATTCACACAAATGACACACACGTTATGAACTGACACTTCGTCGAGTGAGTGTTTAATTGTGTACTGTGTCACTTTTTGTCATTTAGGTTTATGTAATGCATTAAATCGATAATAAAAAATATTGCATAACCAGAAATTTGACCAAGAGAAGAACCTCCTCTTGAATGTCTCCACTGAAAAGCTGTATTTTTTCCACATTATTGCATAAAACGCTTTTATCCTCAGCCAGAATGTCCCAAAGTAAACTCTTAACAGTAGTGTTAATTATTTACACAATTCCTGTGTTAAAGCTGTTTTAACACACTTTGGGCTCTATCATGCCCTTAACGCTGACATTAGTTTGTATTGTGATTAGTGCGCACAAGTCTCAGGGGCGTGGCCAGAGCTCAGGTCTGATATGAGACACTTCCCTCCAGCAAATCTGCCAACGTGAGAAATGACATGTTAAGGTTATAAACTTTAGACTGTGTCTAAAAGAAAAAAAAAAAGAATTAGCTTAAGCAGAAATCAACTTTGCCTCAAAAATGTGTTTTCTGTTTTCCTTTAAAAGGCTGTTTAAAGTAAAGCCAGACGATCAGTGTGAATTTGACGAATGCGTCTATCATCGCTGACCAGAGCAGAAGGCCCTTTGTGCTAAAGACTTATGTAAGTTTTATGTGTAAACTAGTGCAACACATCTTTGTGTTAACCTGTTAAGCAATATACATACTTGTGTTAACTTATCGACCAATCATATTACAGGACAAACAACACATCTTTGTGTTAACCTACGAGCCAATCAGAATGCAGGATAGCTCCATAATGAATTGAAGCAATTTGGAAAATTAGGTTAATCAATAAACAGATTCCTAGTGCTGAATGATTTAACACAACAAATGTGTTAAAGGGATCCTATTATGTAAAATGTATTATTCAAATATTTTAATCTTGGTAAAACAGCTTCCCTTTATCATTAGTTTACTCAGAGTTATATTTGAATTGATTCATGCGTGTTTGAGTAATCTTGTTTTTTTCTTCGGCTGGAACTCAAGTGTTCTCACCTACCACCTAGCCCCTCCCACTTGTCTGTATTTACTTTTTATAATTCAAAAGATTAATTCTCCAAATGAAGCATATCCTATATGGTTCAAAAGTGTCCCATAGCCACTTTCCAAATATAATAATTTAAAATCCATCTCTTCTCACAGTTAAATTTTAAAATGAAGGGGCGGGGCTTATCAGTTCTGCAGTTTTGAACAGGAAGTCAATAAAGCTGTTTCTATTTTCAAGCTGATTTAGATACTGATCTGCACATGTTCTAGTTTCTTACAAAATAGTTGGAAAAAACACAATAGGTCTCCTTTAAATGTCCCAACACAGTCACTGTGTTAAACTGACACATGTTGTGTTGTCCCTAACTAAACACGCTGGTGTTAAAAAATAACATGTATTGTGTTGTTTTTAACACGTGTTTTAAGAGTGCATGGTATGGGCTTTTTATTTGTACAGAATAGTGTTGTCTTTTCACCTCCAGAAAGTGCACCTTTAAACTGTTTGTGTGTGTAAAGTGTCTTTGCATTTTGATGTGGAGGGATTCTGTTTTACAACTCTAATTATTGCTGTTTGACACTTTTATTTGTCAATATTTCCATAGATTGCACCTTAACTGCTGTAAAACTATGATACACATTTACCACAAGGACTATAACAAGGACTATAACACCAAACTAAGTCAAAAGGATCATATTTGGGTTTTAATAAAGTAAATAAATATGAGCATCTGTCTGTGAGCTGCAGTTGTTGTGTGTCTTTTGTGTGTGTTGTTTGTGCGGCTTCATCGTATTGACTGATGCTCTCAGTCACTTTCAGGCTACAAGGGCATCGCTAACTGCCCTGTTTATGCTAATGCAACGCCACACGCTTCATAACGATAAGCTATCTTCTGAGCGGACGGGAAAAGCCACGCCCCCTCTGGTCACGTGACTCCTCCCCCTGCACACACACACACACACATGTTCATTAGCCTGGTTATTAACGAGGTTTTAATGACAAACGCGCTGCTGTAAAAGCCTGACTCACGGCTAAGCACACACAGACAGTATGTTCTGAACACATATTTACACAGAGCGTATGTGCAGCAATTAAACAGGTCACATTATCTCGTTAGGATGGAGCTGTGGCTGACTCACGCTGCTGTGTGTGGAGCAGAAAAAAAGAGGAAAATATACAACTTATTACACAGGAACTACTACAGAAACTACTGCAGGTATCAAGCTCAACATACACACAGACAAAATGGCAGAACAATTTTACCAGTCCAGTTCTCGTCTCTGCCAAACCTTTTTGCTAATTTTAAACAATATTCACAGCTCCACAGAAAACTTTGTGCAACTGGAATCATGGCATGTTGTACATCAAAAGAGACCTACAAGTGTCTACTTTCATTTAAAAAAGAATTGTTATTTTACATTAATCTGTTCCCTTTTAAGAGGCATTTGAAATTTCTTGTTTTCATTAGATTTTTTTTGGAGAGATCATCCTTTTTCAAATGCAAGCTTCGTGTCAGTGTTATTTTCGTCTGTTCTACTTTTTGTTGAAAGAATATGAGCCACTACAAAAAAATAATGTCTTGAGGATAAAAAATACGAGGTTTACATGATTAAAACAATGAGGACGAGTGTCTTTTTCATCTTTAAACCAAAAGACGCTGTGTTTCTGATGCAGATTCTATAGATTCAGACTCTTTCATGGAGCATAAAGAATCTTGAATAAATCCAGTAGTTTGACTTCCTCTGACACTTTTCACTCGCTCACAGAAGAGGACGTTTCTAGACTCGCTGCATGTGTCGTTCTCCTCAGAGTCCTAGTCCAGTAGGATCGGCTTTTCTTCAGTTTAAAGATCAAATATCTGCTCTAAACTCACTCAACTGTGTTTTTAGTCCAACATGTTTTGCCTGTGATCTGCTGGAAAAGGAAGTCGGTCTCCAGGATGTGCCGAAAATTGTTGGACGTTGGTGCCAAACTAGACTGTGGCTCTAAAAATTCAGCACCATGGACAGTAGCCGAGACACGGGCCTGTATGAAAGCAGTGAATCTAACATAAAGGAAATGTAATAATGAACAGAATACGGGCTCTTTGCAGTTATCGTCACGTTGGGATCAGTAAACAGTCGCGAGAAAATGCATCATTAGTATTTTTTGCTAAATAATTATTTAATGGAAACACCCTAAATTCAACTTTTTTGACATTTGGATTATGTCGATAAAGTTTTGCGCAGAAGTGTAATACACTGTAAAAAATAAAAATGCACTTTAACAAGTTCAGTTTCTGCCTTAAAGTTTTATGTTGATTAAACTAATGTTTGTGAGTTGTCTGACATTCTCTCGCTTTCTTAAGTTTCCTCTCTCTCTCTTCTCTCTTTCTCTTCTCTCTTTCTTCTCTCTCTCTCTTTCTTCTTCTCTCTCTTTCTTCTCTCTCTCTTTCTCTCTCATTCTTCTCTCTTTTTCTCTGTCTCTCTCTCTCTTTCTTCTCTGTCTCTCTCTCTTTCGCCTCTCTCTCTCTTCTCTCTTCTCTTCTCTCTCTTCTCTCTCTTTTTTCTCTCTCTTTCTCTCTTCTCTTTTTCTTCTCTCTCTCTTTCTCTCTCATTCTTCTCTCTCTCTTCTCTTCTTTCTTCTCTTTCTTCTCTGTCTCTCTCTCTTCTTCTCTCTCTCTTTCTTCTTCTCTCTTTCTTCTCTCTCTCTCTCTTTCTCTCTCTTTCTCTCTCTTTCTTCTCTCTCTTTCTCTCTCTTCTTTCTTCTCTCTTTCTCTCTCTCTCTCTTTCTCTTCTTTCTTTTCTTTTTTTTCTCTCTCTTTCTCTTCTTTCTTCTTCTCTCTTTCTTCTCTTCTTCTCTCTTCTTTCTTCTTTCTCTCTCTTTCTTTCTTCTTCTCTTTCTCTCTCTTCTTTATTCTCTGTCTCTCTCTTCTTCTCTCTCTTTCTCTCTCTTTTTCTTCTCACTCTTTTCTTCTCTCTCTTCTCTGTCTCTCTCTCTCTCTTTCTTCTCTCTCTCTGTAACTTAAAAGTTTAAGTTGTAAATCTTTGACTCACATTGTCAAGTTATATCAACATAAAGATTCAAGTCAGTTTAACTTTTTGACCTTAGGATTTTTAACAGTGTAGAAATGCCACTGCTGGGCATCAGCAGGAGGCCAGTTCATGTTTATTCTTCCTCTACAGCTAAATTGAAAGTCAAATCTTTGTGCAGGAAGTTGGAAATTATTTGAGTATTCCTTATTATTCCAAACAATCCCTTCTATACCTCCACCCTTTCTTCTCCACTTTGCACATAATTGAGTGTTGCGGCTGCTCCATCCTTCCCAGACCTGTCCTTATCAGTCCTTTGCATCTCTCCTAGCTCCTAACTCCTTTCCTATCGCACCATCTCTTCTTCCTCTTCTGCATCTCCTCCTCTTCTTATCGCTCCATCTTTCTCTCTCTCTCTCTCTCTCTCGCAAAGATGTATTAGCCTAGCGACCGGCTCTTTTCTTCTGGGACTATTGTCTTCCCGGAGACTGCGACGCTGTACGACCCGAGACGAGACGGATGGTGGAAGTTACACGCAGTTTGAAGTCATAAAACACAACAGAGTATGAGATAAGTTAAGACGCCATGATACTGGATGTAATGAATGCTTTTGGACCAATCACAGCGGTTTGTCAAAAGTGGGCGGGTCTTTGACTGATGTGTTATGTTTGCGTGAAACTTTTTCTCAAAACACAAAGAAAAGAACTAAGACTACAAAAACAAATATAAATCATGAATAGTTTTACTCACTTGGGTTATATTTTGGTAAAGAAAACAGACTAGATTATTTAGATTTTGCCTGGTAAACTAAGGATGCTTTATTTTTCAAACTAAGGTAAGCGGCTAATGTTAGCAGCAAGTTTCAAACGTGACTCTTTATACTATATATGAATGATTTTATTGAATGGCTATGGACCTCCATCCAGAGGCTCCTAAGGCCTGGATGTTTACCCATATAACGCAGTACAATACGTGGCGTTGTGCACTTGAAACATTATTTATGACCTGCCAATAACGTTGAGGAAAACACAGAGAAGCCCGGATGTTTATGGTCGTCGTTAACAAACATGGATATAGCCGATATGCAACAAACACAGTACAAGACGCCTAAGGAACAGAAGTGGTGGTTGCCTAAACTAACCTTTAACCAAACCTTTATCCTAACCTTAACCATTCACCTAAAGCTACGGTCACAATGACCCGTACGAATAAAATGGTCGTACGAATCTTCAGGTCGTACGAAATCTGGAGTTCGTACGTGGCTCGTGGAGTGGAAACTGTTTTCCTACAGTCTTCTTACGGCAGACTTTCAGCTCTCACCAACAACTCACGACATTCTTGGGGAAATGAAGCCGTACGGCATCCTTGCGTGTGCCCTAAAGTTTGCTTAATGCATCTTTACGGTAATCCTACATCTATTTTGTATCGCACGGGAGCTGCGCGATGTCCCTACGTCCAACTCAAGCCTTTATCAAGTTGTTTCTAGTTATTAAACCTTTCGTAAACCGTACCGGAATAGCAATAACCTAATTGCACAAATATGCTTATGAATAGCTATATTCTGTAGGCTTTGTCTGAAATCTGTTCTGATTGTTTGTCTCTCTCACTCGAAACACAACAAACTCACAAAGTCAAACCTCCGTAAAAACATCAAAACCGCTTTGTTTCTTACCTGCGTATTGCAGAGGGGACGCCTAAACTTCCAAAGCGTCGCTGGATGCTGAAGACTAATCCACTGACATCATTGTGTTCATATAAAAAGTTTGAAGCACTTAATATTCCACCGCCAGCGAGCAGAAGTTGTCCAAATGTCTACGTCTGTTACAGGTGTCCTCCCCGTGGTTGTGTCCATCTCCAGGCGATTTGCGTTTTCCCGCGCACTCCTGGTCCGGTCCGGCCGTGTTTCAAGCGATCTCATCCCTGCACGCTCCGGGTCTGGTCCCCACGCTCTGGGTCTGGGCCCCTGCGCGCTCCGTCCTGTCTCCGTGCGCCTTGTCCGGTCCAATCCGTGCGCTCCTTGTCCTGTCCTCCCCGTGCGCTCCTTGTCCGTTCCTTTCCGTGTTTAAAGCTAGGTGCGGTTCCGTCACGTGCTCCAGGCCCGTGGGCTTTCATAAAGATCCCTCGTACAGGCTAAACTGCGCCTCAAGAGATGCGCAGTCTCCAGAGCTCTCTCCACTTTGACTCTCCCGCTCAGGCATATTACACAGGCTTTAGTCTCTGCGTTCGTAGACTGGTCGTAGAAAATCTTTAACACGACCATAGACCTGTCTACGAACTTACGAACGAGCTGCGAGCGCTGTTTTTTCGTAACAACGCCTCAAGAATCACGTAGGAAATGAGAAAAAAATCGTTCGCAGAGAGGTCGTAGCAGGTCGTACGGGTCATTGTGACCGTAGCTTAAACCGTTCCTCTGGACCCGACTATCGAACATTTACCAAGACCGCCCCAAAAGCAGTTATTACAAATGTTATTATTTTGTGTAAATATAAACTTAGTGTCTAAATTGTTTTTTACTGTGTCAGTTCATCACTTTCATGTCCGGTGAAAGGAATTGGTTTTCATAGAATTTTAGGCTGCATTCACAATACGAAGTTGCAACATTGTATCTTGTTCTAAACTGGCTCGGTTCGCGTTCACAAAACACTTTTTACCACTCGAACCAGCGCAGTAGAGACACATCTGCTCCTCGCCTGTAGAGGCGCTGTGACAGAAACACGTTACGTCAGCAGCAAAGAAGACACTTCTCGGCTAACAGCGGCTACAGCTACATCAGAAACAAACACGCTGCTGGACTTATATATTTTTGTTTTTATGGATCTATCCACAACTTCTTTAACATTAACTGGACCAGAGTGAGTGACAGACCAACTGTCGGAGCAAAAACACATTTACTTTCACTTTAGAAGACCAGAGAGGAGGGCTAGGCATTTCGTTCCAAATGCCGAGAGTAAACGTAACAGAAAGTTCATCTATTTGAGTAAATCTGGCTCTGAAAGGTCTGTCTCTGCTCATTTAGCTGTAGAACTAAATATTTTATGAATATAGACCATTTCCCCGCAGTAATGTGAGCTGTAGTGTTACTTTCTGTATTCGCTTTCATCTAAGAATTAAAACTTTGTTATTTTTGTAAATAACACAAGAAAACTGTGACATACAGTCGTGTGATCATAATTAATTCTACCTGAAGCATCCCACGTCATTCTCCTGATACTTTCATGTGTTTTTGTGTATTATTTGTCTCATTATTGATCTCACACATGTTGTTTGTTGTGATTCTGAGCCTCACATGCGTCTCAGCAAGGGCTCACGTCACTGTTCACTTCCTGGTTTTGTTTTGCTCTCGGTTCGTTTGCTTCACAAAACAAACGAACCGCTCCAGAGCTCGATTCAACCGAGCCGAGACCGACCTCTCCAACCGAACCAGATTTGGGCATTTTGGACCGGATCAGAATTCGTTTGCGCGTTCACACTTACCCAATCGAACCGAACTATCCAGACAAACAAATCCTGATCCCAATCAAAAGTGTATTGTGAATGCAGTCTTAAACTTGATCCAGCAAAAACGGAAAAAGCCTTTCAAGCATCTCAAATTTAGATTTGTTTTGCTTCACTTACGGTCCTCTCGGTGGAGGTGCCAGCCAGACACTCGTGAAAAAGTTAGCTACCTCAACTTTAAGCCAGGCTATTCCAGATCAGGCCCTTGAGCTGACTAACTCTTGCTCCAGACACACGTTCACCTATTAAAAGGACAAAGTTCATTTTATTTCCACAATCTCACTGTATTTATAATGTATCAGTGCCACTTCACTAGTAAAAGGAAAAAGGATAAAGATCATATTTGTAACAGTTTGTCACCAATCCTAAATCATAACCAGTTTATCGTGTCTGTCTTTTTGCCTCAGACTGGATTATAACCCTGCTCTTCTCTTTGCTTTTCCACTCCAGGGATGATTGTGCACTTTCTCCAAACCAAGCGCCGCAGTAAAGACCCGTGTCGGAGACTGTAAAAACACTTTTCCAACGCCTCGCCAAATACAGACGTCCAGATGTGGAGGAGATAAATGTTCGGGGCAGTGAGAGCTCCCTGTTCTGAGCACAAGTGACAACCAGTCGATAGTCCTTCTGCCTCGGCTCTTTTTCTGCCATACACCACAAACACGAGAACAACCAGAGGATTTAGGCTGAAAGTACTGCTCTGGGGAAAAGAAGATGATTTATTAATATGAATTCGTAGCAGCTCAAACTGATGCTTAAACTTGAAAACCTGGCCAGAATATTTATTGTGTATTTTTTACAATTACTTATTACGGAAAAACCTACAAAACTATTTAACGCCTTGTGAACACTGACACTGGGGTGGGTTTGGTCTGGGACTTGTAGCTTTGGACAAAGAAGCTTGTGTCATTTTGCAAGAAATCCGCACAAGAACGCTTGTACCTGAAAGCCACATCAGACCTCAACAATAGCGAAGGATTAGCTTGATTTCACGACTTTTTTGCTGTTACGCCGCAGAGATTGCACGATATGAAAAAGCGTAAATTAAACACGATTCTTCTTTCTTTTGAGATTGGGTCGAACAAAGCAAAGCTAGCACATTAGCATCCGCTCTTTCTTGTTTGGCGAGGAAAAACACTGTGCAACCTCGAGGCATTGAATCCAATCTCAAGGCATTGAATAAATCGAGTTTTAAATGCTGCACAGAGTCGCAGAGGCTTTGCAAAAAAAGTTTAATTAAATGCAAAAAGGTGACGCTAAACCGGAAGCAGCTTCTTGTTTCCACCAGCCTGATCTTGAACACGTGATCCAATCCATTCACTCAGATCGACTCCAGGAAGAAAAAGTATAATTCAGGTACATGTTCTTATTTATTTATTTAAGAAAGCATGTCTAATGTGTGAGTGACGTTAGCTGCTCACGTAACAGACCCTCTGGAGCCTGGATCCAACCGCTGTGACATCTTCTGCAACAAACAACAGCTGGTGCGCAGTTGCGTTTGCCCCAAGACTCTTTGTACGATGAGCGAGACGAGCTCGAGCGAAGTGGAGCCGTACAATCGTTCTGACCAATCAGAAAAGCTGTTTTATACAAGACTAAAACTTTTTGAACCGGAAAAAAGTTTGTGATGTGAAAATAGATCTAAATGTCCACAAGATGATCATTCTCAAAGCTGTAGAAGCTGTTTTTGCTGAACATAAGCAATTTGTGTTTGTATTGCGCTCGAGGTAAAAAAAAAAATGCTTTCTAGCCTGCAGAGAGATTTTCTCGCTTCAGTAAAAATGGAGCAGCCACGGCGGCTAATTTACAGCAGCTACAAGAAGCAATAGTAATCCGATTAAATTCATTAGGTCTTCTGTTATGTGTTGTTTTTTCTTATGAACTGACCTTTGTTGTATTCAGACCTTGGCAGTTTCGGCTGCACACTGTAGCTCTTTTCAGAAGTGTCACTTACTGTCCCTGTGACGTGTCTGGTCAGCTGGTTTATGCAGGTTTACAAGCTACTAAGAACAGTTCAAGTCTGCAATCTCAGACTATAAGAGAAAGAACCTCCTAATGGATTAGGCCAACACCATAGTCATCAGCACCGAAAGCAACAAACACCATCGCTAGATCAGGGAGGCCATCAAAATTCGAAAACACATCCACCAGACTGTGAATCGGGATGAGGGGGCATACCAACTCTCTCACACCTGGGACACAGTTCTGAAGAGGTCACACAGGAACACCAAGTGACACTTCTGAAGATGGTTACAATGTGCAGCCGAAACTGTCACGGTATGAATACAACAGAGGTCTGTTCATTATAAAAATAAACAACACATAAGCAGCAATACTGTATCCAGATATAATTATAGATCTATGGCCTGGACCTGCAGTAGAAACGCTCACCCACACTTGAGTACTAAGGGTGCACTCACACTAGAGTTTTGTAATTGTGCCGCGTGTAAGTCCGATTGCAAAAAATTCTCTGGCCCGCACTCACACTTGCACAAACGATCCGAGCCATAGGAGGGGTAACGTCATCCTCTAGCGCCATTTGTTTACATGTCGCGCTGAAGGATCACGGGCTGAGGTACTAATGCAGTAGCTAGCGGCGAAAAGAAATCCTGCGGACTGTAATATCTTTAATATAATGAGGCAGACCTGAGATTTACTGGTGATGCGTGCCTCTCCACCAGGCACTAGAAATGGCGAAGGAGGTGACAAAGTTGGACATTTTTCCCCTTTGGATTTTACATGGATGCATTACTTTTATGAGATTTTATCAGAAGAAAACTGTGTTGTTTGGAGTGAGGAGGACGTCCGCAGCGCCTCGTGGAGAGAGGAGGTGAGTGCGCTGATACATGTGTCTATGGTGCGCTGCTGTTGTTTTGGTCATCAGACGTGTAAAAACTAGCGTGTGTGCATTTTGAACTTGGTCCAGTTGACACGTAGGGAACTTTCACTCTGTGCCTTGCTGTTACCGCTGTTTTTGCGCTTGTTCCGTCAGAAAAGACGTAAACGGAAAGTTTAACCTCACACGCTGTTTCCAGTGCCTCCTCGGCTGTTTTCATTGGCCGCTGGGCTCCGTGTTTGCCCAGAGGAGCGTCAGAAACGGCGAACAGCACCGGAGCAAGACAAAAATCGGGCTTATAATTCCAACATGTTTAAAAACCTGCGACTGGAGTCTAGTCTAGTCTAGACCTGCCACAAACTACACGAGTGACACAACTGCGACTACCTTCAACTAGCTTCAACTAATCTCGACTAGGCCTGACTAAGTGCGACTGAAATTAACATGGGAAAATGAGCAAACAGTCGTGTAGTGTGTGGGCAGCTTTAAGTCCACATGTTCTTTGAAAGATAACGATGACCATTGTGTGGACATGTGGTTGTTGTCACAGTGTTTTGAGCTTAGGTTTTTAAAAGGTCTGTTAAAATAGAGACCATTCACTAGTTGCAGCAGTATCAACATATGCCATGAGCCGCGAAATTAAGCTACACAAGATTACTTTAACTACAGAAAATAAAACTTTATTGTGCCGAGCTCTTTTTATTGACCGTCAGAGAAGATCTTAAATTATTCAACCAAGTTCATATATAATAGTCATCGTCACCTGAATCATGTGTCATTGTCGCCCAAACCCCCTTTAATCTCCTCAGAACACCTCACATAAACCCAGCGCTCAGCCTCAAACGTGCACAAGCTCCGACTCCACCGACCGTCCATAAATTTGTGATGAAAAATGGCCTGAATTATGAATTATGAGTTATAGCTGCTGCTTCCATTATCAGGATTTAACGCGGCTCCTTTAATCCCGGGCCCGTCTCTAAGTGGATTACATGCTACACTACATATGTTAATGCCGCCGCTCAATATGAATTAATATGACAAGCGCGAGACATGACGGAGGAGAGGTTCGACCCGCGCCGTGTTTCCTGCTTCCTGTCACCGGTCTGGAGCCGTCAGCCAATCACAGCGCAGCATCTCTCTGTCTGAAAAGTGTCGTTCTCAAAGTGAATGCACGCTAACAGACCTTACAACACGGCTTTACAGAAATGTGTAGCTATACTACGACATATTAACGGCGTATCAGGAGCATGTTTTTTATCTTTTTATGTGTGTATTGTACAACATCTCGCTGTGAAAAGTGTCATTGTAGACATAGAAGTGTTTTGGTTGGTTTGGCTTGGAAACATTTTCTTTGGGTTTAACAGCTAAGCTTAGGTCTGGGACCTAATCATCGATCAACAAAAAAAAGGACAAATTATGTGGTATTTATACACATTTCTGTGAGATTGGGTTGGATTATGTTAACACTCTTTCCCCGCCTAAGACCCAAAGTCACTGGGCTCCAGGCACTCGCCACCCAAATGTGAACAAGCGGTAGAAGATTAAATATTTAATACAGAAAGTGATATTATTCTGTGTTTTTGGTCAGCGTGTTGTCGAGCGCAGTGGTTCCCAAAGTGTGGATCAGGACCCCTTGGTGCAGTGTTGCCAGATGGAAAATGCTGAATTATAGTACCTGAGCATTTCTGTTCCAGGTCAGGGCAATTCGAATGAGCTTAAGACGATGCTAAATCATTCTTGAAATGTATTTTAATTTATGTTTCTTCACAGCCAAATCATTTAGATTTTTTACTGAATATCAATAGAACAGTGAGTCATTCAGTCTTTCCTTTGTCTGATGTCTCCATTATTGCTCATGCAGCAGTATTCACTTTTGGCCTCATCGCTTTGGGTGCAGCCGTGAGAAACTATTGGTGCTGTTGGTGTTTAGCTGTGTTGTGTATTTACTGATCCTGGATCAGTTTTTCAGTCATGTAGATGCACTCAAGTTAGTCAAGACGATGAAAATACCTGGAGTTTTGAAATTATCGTTCATTTATATCAAGTGACTTATTGATCGTACATGGTACAGAGGTTAATATTATCGTACAAATACAATAATTATTCTACGTTCAGGTTAAGATACACTTTATTGACTCTGTAGGTAAAACTTGTTCTCTGCATGTGACTCATCCTTCAGCAAGGCCGTGGGAAGGGGGGGGTGCGCAGGGTGCGTCACCACCCCTGCTGGATTGATAAAAAAAAAAAAAATCTTACCATAATATAAGAAATATATATTGTATATTGTTTTGTATAAAAACCGTTACATTTTTGAATAAAAGTTTAAATTTTCACATTTTAACTTTAAATCTCTCTCTCTCTCTCTCTCTCTCTCTCTCTCTCTCTCTCTCTCTCTCTCTCTCTTTTCACAAACACCTAAATTCTCGTCTCTGTTTTGCCAGCGCCTCGTCTTTTTAACTTATTCAAAACTTATCCTGGTCCGGAGGAGGTTATGAGTTTGCCATGTTGCCATGGAGATTTGCCCCGATAAGAAGTGATTCACTGTCGTCTCAGGAGTCATGAGAGCAGCTGACGAGTTTGTTTGGGGAAGAGAGAGACAGAGAAGAGGCACTGATTGGCTTAAAACTGCAGTAGTAACCAATCAGAAGCAGAGCTGGGCGGGTGCAGGGAATTTCCCCACATCGTCGATTGGTTGAGCTTGACGCAAGTCTTCCGTGCTCCTTTTCCAAAACACGTCAAGGAAAACTTCTCAGTTCATTTTACGGTATTATACCGTTATTTTGCCGTTTTATTACTTGGAAATTAAATCAGACGATGGCGTGAATGCCACGTGTGTTTGGAGTTTACGTCTTGTGTTTGGAGCTACAGATCACAGCCACAGTAAGTGATTCTACAGCAGTTGTCGTCTCTTTTCTATCATAATTACCGCATTTTTATTGTCTATTTGTCTGGGGTTCTCCTCTGTTTTAAGCGTGCAGATGTTTATTATCTTCACGGGTGTTTGGTTCTTGTGCTGTTTGGTCCAGAGGTTGGCCTGTGTTGTTGTGACTGTGCTGGAGGTGAAGAGCGTAAAATAACGCTGCTGGTGGTTGAGTTTGGTTGTTTGCAGTAAATTTAGACAATCGGAAGGTCAGACTTGTTTAATTATTATTATTGTTTAAGCTATATCTGGGATTGGTGTGTAATTTAATAGTTACGTAACTAGTTACCAGGAAAAGTACTTTTCCTGGTAACTAGTTACTTTCATTACTCAGTAACGCAGTTACTAACTCAGTTACTTTTTTGGAAAAGTAACTAGTAACTATAACTATTTACTGTTTTGAAGTAACTTGCCCAACACTGAACACATGTCCACATATTATAGGCTAATTGATGCACCCGCTAGGACCAAGTCTGTAACTCAATGTTCAGCACCCCCTGAGCAAAATATGTTCCCACGGCTATGTCCTTCAGTGTCTATGGAGCTTCTCAGGAGCAGTGACTCCACAGTGCAGAGCTCAGGGACACATCTCCAGATGTTCTTCTAAGCCTTGGTCTGGACTACCGTTGCTGGAAAATATTATCCTAACATGTATGTTTTGGTTGGTGTACCCAGAGGAAACCCATCCAGACACGGTGAGAAACACAAACTCTACACAGAAAGGCCTGGGCCATGTGGGAGTCGAACCTGCAACCTTCTTGCTGTGAAGTGAGAGCGTTATCCACTTTACCAACATGCCGCTACTGAAATCTCTGGCAACACTACCTCTGGTTTGAAAAATTTGGGAACTCCTGGTCTAGCATTTCATTTGTTGTACCAGAAACCATCGGGAAATCCCATTCAAAAGCATCGTGACAGTACAAGGAAAGGCAGTCGTCCTGGTTGAACAGACTCACAGTTTCACAGTCTCTGGAGGAAAAATCATACGAACTCTCAGACAAACGGCCTCCTGTCCGTCTGCGTTTGTAGAAGGACACGCTTGGACACGACACCCTCAGATGTGCAGCTCGTCCCGCGGGTGAGCTCATCTGTCAGCGGGACACCTTGTACTCTCCCCCCCTCACCCCTCCTCAGCCCCTCTGGAGGTCCCGCGGGTGCCCGAGCGCAGGTGCATGACGCGTCCTTCACTCCGCCGTGTCATCAATCAGACCCAGGGCTGGAGAAGAGCCACACCTGGGACGGTCCCGGGGAGTTTTGGGTAACCCTGGTCTGAATCGTATTGTGTGTTGTTATAGGGCTTTTCCATTAGTACCTGCTTGGCCCTACTCTACTCGACTCGACTCTACGCGCCTCTACCCTGCTTAGCCCCACTCAGAGGGAGAGCATTTCCATTACAAGAGAGGCCGAGTGGGGCTGTTGTGAAGCTGGGCGGTACGGTTGCCAACACTGTCACTCCCCAAATAGGGACATGATGCAAGCTCATAGAAAACGAGCGTTTCAATGCGCATCGGCTTTAATTAAAGATACTCAGACCGTTCGTTCTCCAGCGTTTCATAAGCGTAATATAAAACAAATATCCACCGCCGCATTGGCCAGTAAAGTGAAGCTTTTCATGTAAACACGTTCACGGACTCACCCTTCTTCACGTCCTTCACACGTCTGTCTAAAGTCCCGCTCTGGTCCAGATGTACAATCACAAGTCAGCTGTCCCATCTTCCTCCTCCGTCTCTCTGTCCGGACGAAGCTGCATTATAATCTCTTGCTTCAAAACGTGTGTATCGGATCCATCAGTGTTTACTGTGAGAAGCAGGACCCCGCAGCAGCACAGGTAACCTGCATGTGCCTACGTACAAGCCCGTGTGGTCTACGCACATACTCATCGAACTACTGTCTTATGTATTTAGCGGATAGGGACAACGGACTCGTTTTTATGTCACTGAGCTGTTTTTTGCTACAGAGAGTACGAAATGTAGAAGCATTTCGGTGCTATCGGCAGCTAGCTTAGCGGCGACTCACGTTAGCGTACAGTAAGCGTCTTTATTTTTCCCAACACAGTCATGCCGCTTCCTGGTTAGCATACCTTTCCCAAATCCCTAAACTTAACCAAATTAACTTAACCTAACCCTAACCCTAATCCTAACCCTAACCTTAACCAAATCCCTTAGGTAAATATCTTAAACTATAAACTTTTGCTAGCATAGCCACCAATGCAAAGTGATGGTGTCTGGCATAACTGGGTTGGAAAAAAAAATCAGGCGTACAGTAACAACAACAAATCAGCGGCACTTGTGTGACGCAACAGGCGACGTGCGTCTGACGTCAGGTTTAGTATTTACTCGGCTCGACTTGGCTCTGGGGTAGAGCAGGTACTAAAAAGGTACCTGGTCGGCGCGATCAGCCCCAAATGGAAAAGCTCCGCAACAGGGCTAAGTCGCGCCGAGTAGAGTAGAGTAGGGCCAAGCAGGTACTAATGGAAAAGCCCTATTATTGTTATTCAAGATTAAACCGATGAGCATTTATTTTTTCTCGTGGGCCATATTCAGACCTGGACACGTTTTGGAGGACCGGACCACAGTCATTAGTAAAGCAAATTATTCAACTCCAGGATCCATCACGACTTATTCAAATAATAAACAACTTTCAACGAGGGCTGGGCGATATCACAGATCACGATTTCAATTTGATCAAAATTTTTGTAGATTATTGTCGTAATACAATCATCTGCTTTTTCTACTTTACTGTGATTGGTTAAATCCAGCTGTCACTCAGAGCAGAACAAAGACTGACCAGTGTGGACAGAGTTTCAAGAAGATAAAGAAAAAAGAGATTGACTCTCAATTCAACTTTGACTCTCACACAGATACATCCCCCTCTCCCTCTTCTTTCTCTCCCCTTCTCTTTTCTCTCTCTCTCCTACTACTTCCCCCTTCTCTCTCCCTCTCTTTGTTTCTCTACCCCCCCTTCTCTCTCAATTCTGTCTCCTTTCTCTCTCCTCCTCTCTCTTTCCTGCTCTCTCCCTCCCTCTCTAGCCCCCTCTCTCCTCCTCTATCTCTCTCTCTTCATACTCCTCTCCCCCTCTCTCCCTGTCCTCCTCTCCTTCTCTCCCTCTTTCCCTCTCTCCCTCTTTCCCTCTCTCGCTCTCTTTTCTCTCTCTCTCTTCCTCTCTCCCTCTCTCTTTCTCTTCCCCTCCCCTTCTCTCTCCCTCTTTCTCTCTCTCTTCCTCTTTCCCTCTCTCTCTTCTCTCTCTCTACCTCTCTCCCTCTCTCTCTCTCCCCCTCCCCTTCTCTCTCCATCTTTCTCTCTCTCTTCCTCTTTCCCTCTCTCTCCCCTTCTCTCCCTTTTCTCTCTCCTTCCTCTTTCCTCTCTCTCTTCCTCTCTCTCTCTCCCCCCTCCCTCTCTCTCCCCTTCTCTCTCTCTCCCCTTCCTCTCTCCTCTTTCTCTCTCTCTTCCTCTTTCCCTCTCTCTCTCTCTCCCCTCCCCTTCTCTCTCCCTCTTTCTCTCTCTCTCTCTCTCTCTCTTCCTCTTTCCCTCTCTCTCTCTCCCTCTCTCTCTCTCTCCCCCTCCCCTTGTCTCTCCCTCTTTCTCTCTCTCTTCCTCTTTCCCTCTCCTTCTCTCTCTCCCTCTCTCCTCCATCTCTCCCTCTTTCCCTCTCTCTCTCCCTCTTTCTCTCCCTCTCTTCTCTCTCCCCCTCCCCTTGTCTCTCCCTCTTTCCCTCTCTCTCTCTCCCTCTCTTCTCTCTCAGTGGGTTGTGAGTAATGGGACTCTACATTCACTCTGCTGCTGGTGGATCTCGTTTGTGCTCAAAGCGTCGGCTCGTGAAGGACAGCTCTTAAACACAGACTTATCATCATTATTTTCTCTGTTTAGGACAGAACACAGTCTGAGAGTGGGAGTCCTGACTTTGTGTGGAGGTCACAGTTACACCGCCGCCAAGTCACGGCCTCTTTACACAACTGTTCTCTAAACCGGCTGCACTGGAGTTTAGAATTTTTTATGATTTAGACGCGTCACAAACAGAACAGGCCACAGACATAAGGACATTTACAGGATTATTTGTCTGACAGTGGCATCATGTGGCAGAAGAACAGAGACGACACAGACTTGTGGAGCGCTGCAGCGAGTGGAGAACAGTGTGTGTGTCACATGATCGTTTAAGTTTTCTTATACCAGACAAAGGCTGATGTAGTATAAATCTTAAATACCTTTACATGTTTCAACAGTGACTTCCGTCTACGTCAGAAGCGCCACACGATGGTCGGTGTGACGTGTGTTAAAAGTCACACTGTGGTCAGTGTAACGGACCTGTCAGGCTGACCACGCCCCCTGCCGGCTGGTGGTCGAGAAGTAAGTCCCATGTGCAGGAAAGTTGGAATGATCCCTCGTCACAATTCACTGTGTCTGCGCCTCGCTTCCTAATCTCTATTGCCTCTTTGACCCAGCGTTTGTACTTATTTTCTCTTGGTTGATGATCCTTGACTTGTCACAATCCATGTCGTGGTTATTCCGTTTGCAGTGATCTAATATGGCCGAGGAACTTTCAACACACGTCACACCGACCACTGTGTGGCGCTTCTGACGACGACGGATGTCACCGTTGAAACATGTAAAGGTATTTAATATTTATATTACTTCAGCCTTTGTCTGATATAGAAGAAAACTATTCTACCTAAAGAAGACAAAATGAACATTCTCAACAAAGCAGAGATTTTTCTTTCATGTGCGCAGTGATAAAGTGAAACAACAACAATGATGAAACACCAGTGGATTAAAGCAGGTTTATAAAGGATCTGTTCCACTCACACAGCAAACATGTAAAAACTCATGTTCTATCGTCTAGTAAAGGTGCTTCTCACATCATTTAAGGAGCAGGTGTGTTGGAGATGATGTGTAAAAAAGAATCCTGCACTTGATTGACTCACTTCCTCCCATGGTTCAGTCTCTATAATTAAGAATGCCGATGACACAACCATAAGGGCTCATTACAAACAACAACGGACAATATTACCGTCAACAGCCTAAACAGTCACTTGGTGCCAAGACAATCATCTCTAACTGAACACATCCAAAACTGAGAAAATCATTGTTAACTTCTCCTGCACTTCTACTCCAAAATCACCCATGCACCTATCATCTGAACCATTCACCATCACTGACTCTTTCAGATTTCTAGGCACAGACATCTCCAACACTCTTCAATAGAAAATACACTCAGATCACGCAAATCAAGCAAATCAAAGATTATTTTTCCTCAGGCAGCTCAAGAAATTCTGAGTCAGACCCAACCTTCTCATACAGTTCTATACCTCCATCATATGGTTATGGGATTTTCGATTCAAACTCTGCGCTTTGTCAAAAAAAACTTCAAAAAAGATTGGTCTTTCATTCATAGACTCTAAATCAGTGACACATTACACAAAGAGCATCAGGATCACCTCGGACCAGTCCCATCAACACAGTCTCACTAGATGGCGACACAAAAACAGCGTATTCTGACCACGACTTCACAGCTATTTTTAGTACTTATGTTACGCCGTGCATTTAGCACGATATGAAAAAGAGTAAAAATGACACGAGATTTCACAGCGTCAAAATAGGACGAGTTTTGGTTGCAGCCACGTGGGGACGTTTTCTTCAAGTGAAACGGGTAAGTTTAGGCATAAAGTTACTAAAATGTGTAAGATTAGGTCTGGGGCTTGGGGCAGGTTAAGATTAGAATCAGGATTTCATTAATATTCATAAATAAGAACACGTCTTAACAACCACCATTCAAATGAATGGGGACTGTGATGCGTACTATAATTACGCAGGACGGCTGTGAACTTGTGCTAATCATATCTCATTTACATATTGTGTAATGTCGTGGTAAATGTACGCTTTCTTGTGAGATCGGGCTCGTCCCATCCTCTATATCACCATTTCACCCTCCTGCCCTTAGGGAGGCGCTGTAGAGCTGTGATTTTACTTTATAAATCCGGACATAGTTCATTTTGTTTTTCCTGTTTGGTGCGTTTTGATTGGCGGAGATTGACTTTGCCAGACTCGAGCGGAGAAAAAAATAGACTTGATCAGTTTTTTGGTCGTAAGACAGAGCTGAGGCGGAGCCCTGCGCAGCGCATACGGAGGTCTTCATTCATTAAAACAGCTGCGCAGTTGATCCGGCAGTCGAAACGGAACAGAGCGGAGATGTATGTAGTGGGATAAGCCCGTCAGTCTGTAAGATTCAATAACAGTTTTATCTCGTCTGCCATAAGGACACTTAATCAAACCATGAACTGAACATGTCCAAATGTTACTGTTTTCTATGTTCTGACAACACAGGTGTGAGCTTTTTGTCAAAGCTGCAGCGAAAGCAAATTCAGTCATATTGTTTATGTGACCATTAATAAAGATTATGAGGAAGTCGTGTTAGAACAGGATTAAAAACTCAAAAATGCTGATTCTGCATAAAATCTGCCCTTTAATCTTTTACAAAGGCGAACCTTCAGTACCTCACTACTGTCCCAAACCATCTCTTAACCCACACTTAAACCCACAGCCTTGTCCAGCGCTCACACACACATACACCCATACATACATACTGTACATACACCCACGCACACACAGAGGTGAGCAGGGCTGTGGAACAACATGTATTATTCAAGACCTTCATGGAGCAGTTGAGCCACTTAAACAGACTAAACGCACTAAAGCAAGTTTAACTGGAGCAGCTCAGAGGGATCGAGGAGGAAACAGGAGAGAACGAGAAGAGGAAAAGAAGAAAAGCCAGGATGAAACAGGAGGAAGAAGCTCATCAAGAGACACTTGTGAACAGGTCCTGGTGGATGTTACTGTGTCTGCAAACTTCAGTGACAAAAGAACCGTATTTGTCCAAATCAAACCAAACTCAAGTCAGAAAAGAACGTAGTGTGTCTATAACCAGTAACACTGTTACTGTCGATTAATCGATCGATGGAGTTTTGATCGACCAAAATTTTAATTAGCCGACTAATGTTTTTATTTAGATTAAATTCCACTGAAAAGCACCACAAAATAAGTGAGTAAACAGAAGATTTTGGACCAAATAATTGATGTTTTTAGAAAATAAATAAATAGATCATGTTTCCTGTTGTTTTTGCATGACTCCTTTTGTCTATTTTGAGTCAAACTAATAGATTGATATACCTTTTAGCTTCCGGACTTTTGCTGTGCCCCTCATTTTAGTCGATTTATCAGTCGATGGGACATGCCTTTGGTCGACCTCAGCCCTAATAATCACTATAATTTTCTTAACTTTTTACAAATTTCATTTGAGTTTAATCATGTTTTTAAGATTAACGTTTTACTTCCTGGTTATAGATGATGACATCACACTAACCCTGGGTTTACACTGAGTGTGAGTTTGGTTCGGGTGCAGAAGAAAGTGTTTAAAACCAATGCGCCCGCACACTGAACTCTAAGGAGTGTGGATAGTGTGTGCAGGAGTCACGTGGGTCTACAGAAAGAATCTGCATAAAGTCTATTTTTCTCGGAGACTTCAGCGGTCTGAATCTGCGAGAGTTCACAGTCAGACCACAGTTGACTGCAGCTGGTGTAACAGGGACTTTGTGAGAAACGTGCACATGTCCCGACCCGAACCCACCTCACAGTCAGTGTACACTGGAGGTAAGAAGTCGCTGAACAACCGTGTTGTAAACTGGGCCAAAACTACACTAATCTAACAGATTTTTTGTCAAATAAACGTACACTAGAGTAACCCGGCTAGCGCCACCTCGTGTCTCCGCTCCGTTTCACTCCAGCTCTAGGTGAGTAGTTTCAGTGTTTGTTACTGCTTAAATCGACCAATCAGCTAACAGAAATTAAGCTGTGACGTCAATCTCAGCGTTTGTTTATAGTTCCACAAGTTTGCCGTTAAAGTAGCAGCTGCCGGAAATTTATATTCAAATATCACAGTTTTTGTGATGAATGATTTTATGATGACTCTAGCCTGATGTATCAACAAGCGTCCATGTTCATGCTTCGGGAAGTTAGTCGCAGTTCATACGTAACATCCGGTAACAGCAGCCATTGGTTAATACGAATAAGGACCCGCCCATCAGAGAATAAACAAGCTCTAATACTGAGACGTCAGACAGTTACCACGACTGAAATGAAACCGGCTCATGTGTTTTGTAAAATGTACTTTTACAGACTCAATGTGTCTTAAATGAGAAAACAGAAAATAAAACTCATCTCCCAAGTGTCGTCACTAGAACATTACGGCTGCTGCAACTCAGGTAATTCATGCTAGACAAACTAAAAAACAGAAATACGGCCATTACAAATTAATGTAACTGTTCTTGTCATATTTCAATGTCTAACCATTTCTGGAATAAAGTCTGTAAAAGCAAATAAATCCAGCGTGCGGGGTAATTAACATTCTCCAGACGTCCCAAGGTAAAACTAATCTCAAATCGAGCTTTTGAGACTTTATTTTTACTCCACTAAATAAACCAGTCTGAAGTTTACAGCCGTTAAAGCAGCCGTCCCTCCTGTTTTATCACCTCGTGATTCTTAATGAAGGTAAGGCACTAATATTCATTTAACCAGCGCTAATAGAAGTCCATCAATAAAAACTGTTTTCAAACGAGCGGGAAAGCTAACACCACCCGTGGGCTCCGCGGCGGCTCAGGTGGAGGCAAAACAAACAGGAATCTGACACCGACACAGACACAACAAGGAGAAGAGACTTTATAAAGCTGGCATCGATCTATTTTGTGTTTTACAATGAAGAAAATGTAAACTACTGACTTCCTTACGTCATAGTTTATATATAAATGCATAAGTCACACTTTCTCCTTTAGCGTGAGCCATATAATGTAGCTTCATGTACGTTCCCTGTCGGCAGATGGAAGCGTCTGACATGTTCTCATTGATTCCAGTGAAGGAGGAGCTGTTTCTTCTGGGGCAGGTGACTTTGAGGGGACAGGGCTGAGGTGGGAGGGGCCGGACAAGATGCTGGCTCTACCTAATACTCTTCATTTAGGACAACAGCGATAGACGGTCCCTATGTGGAAATAGAGTGAGGTTTTGAAGTAGAAGGAAAAAACTATCCAGGAAATAATTTTGTCCATTTGTGCGACCAATAAAACCATCTCAGACTCGCCTGGTTACATTTCACTTCATAGAACTGTCAAAGGAGGAGAGCATACAATCTCAACTCAGGTTGGTTCTGACCAACACACTGCTTCATCTCTGTTCACCAATTGGCTGATTGTACTTCCTGGTAGTGTAGTAGTCAAGACCGCACTAATCGAGACCAAGACTTGCTTGAGACCACAAGATCTCGAGACCGAGACAAGACCAAAACCACAAAGTGTCGAGACCGAGACCAAGACCAAGACCAATTTAAAAATTATGACCGTGCCCAGAGATAAACATTGTTCTAGAATAAACCAAGGACAGAGTTCAACAGTATATAAAAAATGTAATTAACAAACTGAAAGTCAGGGCTCCAGACTAACTTTTTTCACAAGGAGCACTGTGGCTGCTAACTGGTTCCGTTTAGGGGCACAGGGGAAAATTTTAGGAGCACTGGTCGTAAATTGATAATTGACATTTTTTCATGAAGGTCAAGCGTGCATGCTATTCTCCTTTAACCTGGCGTAACAACCCTTTCCTCTGCTCCTCCAGCCCTCTGCCGGTGTCTCCGGTGAACTGCAGCTAACGGATGACTCTTAAGACAGATAATGATGACATATGCCCGTCCGAATCTCTGCAGTAAAAAACAAATGGAGTTGAGGCCCATAAATCCAGAGAGGGAGGGGCCGGCTGACAGCTCGCATGGATCATCAGAGCAGCCTAATGTCCCGGGACACACCTCTGCAGAGCTCCGAGGGGGAGTCTGCTGGAAACGACGCTCGGTTTGGACTTCGCACGGTGTTTTGAGCGTTCTGGTGGAATTGGTTTGGGTTTGGCTCAGAATTCTCCACAGAAACAGCACAAAATTAAAGCATAAAATGTATTATAAGGGATGGAACAAGATAGAACATAGTAAATCAAAATGTCTCTCTTGAGTTACGGAAAAAACCCAACTTTTCTGCAACTGTGCGATGCTTCCTGGTGAATTTAAAGTACATTTTTTGCATTATTTATTCACTCCACACTACAATACAATAGAGGTGAGTTTCTAATGTAGCCAAAACTGTCCTGGGTTAGACTGACAGAAGTGAGGCCTTCATTTTGCACTGTCCAAGCCCTCTCCTTGTCCCGCATTTGCAAGTTGTTGATGAAGCTGTTATTGTCTTTAATTTGCTTACAAATCGCTCACAATTTCTTGCGCTTTGTGATACATTTTGTGCGTGTTTCCTGTGGCAGCCTTCTTCAGTGCAATGTTCTGGAAAACCATGTCATTGCGGGTTGCTCCATCGCAATTTCGCTGGGTTTCTTCTTCGCCAAGAAGAATGTCGACCTCCTCGTCGCTCCAGGGGCTGAACAGAATGAGCAGGTGACATGATGGAAGTTGTTTTCAGCAAATAATCTGAGCTAAATTTGCTTTTGCCTCACGTAGCGAGCGTGAATATGTGAAGAGGTGTGAAAACTCGAAAAATCAGACTGTTTTTTGTGAAGGATGCGTAGGATTCCGTATCTGTTTTTTTTTTTTTTTTTTTTGGTTTATGACAATCGATTGATCGTTGGCTTCACTCTGATGAACTAATACGTCTGCAGAATTTAATCGCAAAAATTACATCAGCGAAATACGGTGGATTTCTGACCATTTCTGTTGAATTCTTTCAGAAACCTCATAAAACATGAGGCTATTTGTCCCCAAAAAGCTTCAGCATTTTATGATGATGCAGTTCATCAGCTGTTACAGCGTCGACGTGATGCAAGTATGTCTGATTGCAGCCCGCAGTACTAACGACACTCCCCCTCACGACACGTCCCCTTATGACAGTAATGACGTTATTTTGGCGAATATACAAACCGTATTCATACAAAAAATGTCCAAACCTGTGGTAAGAGACATATAAGCCGGGGGTGTAATTTAAAATAAGCCTCTTAAAAAACTCTATTTTAAAAGCCGACGCGGAGTGGAGCTCCACTGGAAGTGAAGCTCCACTGGAAGTGAAGCTGCTCCATTTCCGGTGCTAGAAAAACGTTATAGTTGGGACCAGAGGGACGAGGGTTAAGTTTAGGAGAATGGTTAAGTTTAGGAGAAGGGTTAGGGTGATGGCTAAGGTTAGGAAAAAGGTTTGGGTAAAGGTTAAGATAAAAAATATAACAGTTTAGCAACAGTTATAAACTCGTCACCATGGCAACCACCTCGCTTCTGTCCCTCTGGACCTGACTATCAGCACTAACCACTGGAAAACACGTAAAATCAGACAAAATAAAAAGTATGTAACTAATAAAACAACTAAAAACAAAGACATGTATTTATTGAGTCAAATATTAATAATTCCACCATGGTTATTAAATAATACTAAACGTAATTTGGGTGAAAATGCCCCCAAAGTATAAATAATAATTAAATTATTCAACTTTCCATCTATTCACAGAGGTTTCAAATTTTACATCGTCTCTGGCGTCTTTATCGTAAAGGGTTGATGTGAATATCGCCACCTAGTGCAAAGACTGTTCACGACACTACTGCTCACGACACGCCTATTTGTAACGACACGCCTATTTGTAACGACACGCCTCCGTCTGCAGGGTTAGGGTTAGAGGAACAGAGCCGGAGCTCACAGGGGGAGGGACAGTGCTGGGGCCTCACTGACAAACACTGACACCAAGTCAAACAAGAGAAGTGCACTCATGTATTATTCATAAAATTACAACATACAATTAGACATAAATTGACTTTTGTAAAAGATCTGTTGGTCTACAATAGCCTACTTATAGGAAAATGTGTCTGTTTCTGGGGCATGAGCTTACATGATCTCTTTTATGAGAAATATTACTTTTGTGTGTCGCTTTGTGTATATTTATAAACTAGAATAAAAAAGTATATTTAACTGATTAAGGTTCGTAGAAAAGATTGTAGGGCCCCCAAAGCTGATTTTTGCTCAGGGCCCCCAGAAGTTTAGATCCGGCTCTGGTGTGAAGCTCAACATAATTCAGGATAATGTGTATTCTGCTGTTACGTCACGTTGTTATGACAGGCCGGTCACATAGATCCAGGCCTGACTGTTGTCGCTGTGACTAAAGGATCAATGATAAACATGTTTACAGATCCAGGACCAGCTGACACCGGAGCGAGGTCACCCAGGACCAGCGGAAACTGACACTACGGAAAAGTCACTGCGGCAAATTACGCTGTTTTCCACTGGTCTTTACGTAGCCCTGATTGGCCTGGTTGTGTTTCCGTTAGACTTTAGAATCTGGTGCTGTAGCAACTGTCCACAACAAACCAGTGTCTGTGGGAACTCTCTGTGGTCTGTGGTAAACATGGATTTCACCAGCTCTCAAACTCATAAACATATAATTTGTAAAGGTGAAGTTTAACTCTTGGTGCAATCAAAGGTAGTCTGATGATTTAAAGAACTCCAGAGTGATGTCCTGTGTTTTGTGCTACAGCCGTTAGCATTAGCCCACAAAAAATAAATTCTGAACATTCCAGAGTGTCAGCTAGAACAAACTTATCAACCACATGTAGCAGAGATGAAAGGTCAAAGTCTGCAGTTTAAGTTAACAGCTAGTGAACATAAAGTTGAATTTCCTGATGCATTTCTAAAAAAATCTAATAACCACTAAACATCTTCTGTCAAATGTTACTGGCAAGAACTAAAGACAAATGACAAATATAATTTAAAAAAAGCACGGTCTATTGACCCTATTCTGTCCGCCCACTTTTTCTAGGATTTGCACTTCCTGTCTAGCTCTGTTACGGTAGTTAACATGTTTGTCTGTCTGTCTTGTGGGGCAATTTCAAACATATGTAATGTAAAATAAAACCATCGTCTGAAGTCTACAGGCTAAATGCAGCTAAACAGGAAGTACACTTCCTAGAAAAGTGGGCGGGACAAAATAGGGTCAATAATACGACATGTTCGTATCATGAGCACGTTTTAATTCCTTTTTTTGAACTGTTTTTAATAGACAGATTATATGTTTCTAAAAACGAGAGATGCGTGCGCAACAAACCTGTTCTCACAGATAAGTGTGTCAGTACCATTGTCAGTCATATGAATGCAATTTCTATTCTATTTTTTTTTTTTTTTGCGTGCATTTCTACAGTGAATGTAAAGACGTTTTATTATTCATGAAGACTAACACAATCTTAACCTGAACCAACTCCAAGCCTCAGACCTAAACTTACCCATTTTTGTAACTTCAGACCTAAACTTAGCCGTTAACCCCAAAAAACTCCTGTTTGTCCTCAACCACATCGCGTGTCCAACCACGCCAGAAAAACGAATGTGTAATTTTATGCCAAAAAAGGCAGAAGTGTCGTCATGACACGCTATTTGTCATGGCATAGTATTTACATGCAAGCCACGAGAATATGTTGGCACACCCTGACAGCAGAAAGAGCCACAACTGACTGACACAGACTGTAGCAGAGACACAAGCCCGCGCTGTTGTCAGTAACTACAAGAGTTTATTATACTGTGCAAAGACAAAGTTATGCTGCTAAATCAACATTTGTGAATTAAATGTATCTTTACGACTCAAACACGTTACTTTCAGATGAGTGACAAAAGCAGAGAAAAACACTGTTTCAATCACTGCATGAGCGTGAGGACCTTTACAACAGAAGCATCTGCCTTGTTATGGCTGGACTTCTGGGAAAAAAACTTGAGAACCACTGCATTAAAGGATAATTATCATTAGGGATGCACCGATCCAGCTTTTTCAGTTCTGATGGTATTCGCCATCGACCAATACTGGGGACTGAAACAGCTTTTTCCTTCTCCAAACCTACGAGATGTGGTCACAGAGGCGTGTGAGCGTTGTGTACATCCGTCTCTGGTCGGAGATGTTGGTGCAGTTGCTTTGACCTTGCCTGGCGCTGACGGGGCTGCGCTGGGGCGTCATTAGTATGGGTTAGCGCGGGTTAGCGGCTGACAGCGGGGCCGTGTCGGGGTGAGGAGGGGGAGAGGGAGGAGGGGGTCGGGTCGGGACACTCGCACACACAGCACATCCATCAGCCGGGCGGTGGGACGCGGGTTAGAGGAGACTTAAGGACAAGAACAAAGAAGGTCTAAGGAAACAGATCAGGTGACACGGGTGAGGTTACACTGAACACATACGACTCCATGTTTACAGATACAGACTTAAGTCCAGGCATCTGTGTTCAAACTGTGGATTATTAAACGAGACATTACGCAACATCAGCTCTTTTTCTGAACCTTGCAAATGTGATTAATATTATCTGAGATTTGTCTAATACCTGTGGATAGTTCAGAGAGCCCAACAACCCAACTAAATGTAAATATATTCAACAAAGCTAACAGCAGCTGTGAGATAAATGCTAACGTGATGCTAGTGCTGCCTGCCAAAGATTAACACACAGACATATAAAGAGTAGACGCAGCATGGTTCGCTAAAGTCTCTGGGCGCTGACGAGAAACGCGGCCGCCATCTTGCCACCGTCACTCGTTCACTTCAGTGTAAAGTATTTCAGTGGCGCTGTGAAAATTTCGTGCGTTTAATTAATCATAACTCACAGATTTTTTTTTTGTTGCACATGTATGATGACCAGATGCTGGCCCCCACAAAATTTTAAATGACCCTCAAGGTCTTAGTTTAATCATAAGAGTCTTAACCTGAAATGATTTGTCTGAAACTTAAAGAATAAGTAATTTTTCAGACAAATGCCTTAACCCACAACTGACTCTTGGCACGTGTGGTCACACTCTTCGAGGGAACGCCCACTTTTTTATGATGGAGGCAAAAGCAACTGTGGAAAGTTTGCTGAAAACCCGCCTGCTTCTAAGTTACTTGTATTGATTTCAATTGTAAAATGGATGTATCTTGTGCGACACGCTGCACTAACAGGCAGGAGGTTGTAAGCCTAAACCTGAAGCTTTTTCGTTTTCATTTTGATGAAGACAGAAGACGCCAGTAAGTATTTTCAAAATTATAAGAATTATAAATTAACTGACATTTTTCTTAAAGTCCATTGTAGAATATTGTGCTGCTAGTATCTTGTATATTGTATTATATTGTAATTTTGAACAGTTTTTAGGCATTAGGCAACACTATGTTAAATGGGATGAATGAACAAGAGTGTCAACTAAAAGCTGGAGGATGTGTGAGGGTGTACTGTTTATTACTGCCTTTTTACTTATGCCTTTTCTCAGGACTGCAGATGGAAATTAGCTTCCTAGCTATAATCTGGTACAAGCATCTTTGCCTTTTTTGGCATTATGTAACTGTACATTGTCCTGTTAAACAAATAAATAAATAAAGAAGGAAAGAAAGAAAGAAAGAAAGAAAGAAAGAAAGAAAGAAAGAAAGAAAGAAAGAAAGAAAGAAAGAAAGAAAGAAAGAAAAAGAAAGAAAGAAAGAAAGAAAGAAAAAAAAAGAAAGAAAAAAGAAAGAAAGAAAGAAAGAAAGAAAGAAAGAAAGTGTGTGGCAGCAATAAGGAGTCCAAGATGGCGCCGAGGCAGGGCGCTCTGGTGTTTCTGTGCGTCGTGTTTTGTTTGTTTTTGTCCGTAAATCGTGTGTCAGCGTGCTCTTACACTCGTGAAGAGCTCTTAAACATCAGAACATCAACTCCGTCGGACCTACTGCCAGTCTTTTTAGTGGCTGCGGCAGATTTGGCCAACTTTTTAACGAAAAAAGTGAAACGCCGTAGGAGAGGAAAGAGAGCGGGGGTGCTCGTGCGCCTGCGGAGACGCGGCTCTCGCTCGCCTTTACCTGGGATTTTCCTCTCGAACGTCCGCTCGCTCTGCAACAAGACGGACGAACTCACGCTGTTGATGAGGCGAAACAAAGACTTTTCCACCTCTTGTGTCTTGTGCTTCACGGAAACGTGGCTCAACGAGCAGATCCCGGACCGCGCGCTTCACCTGGAGGGTTTTCAGCTCCTCCGCGGGGACAGACAACGGGACTTATCCGGAGGAAAGACAAAGGGTGGAGGGGTCTGTTTCTACATTAACAACGCCTGGTGTTCGGATGTAACTGTGATCTCCCAGCACTGCTCTCCTGCTCTGGAACACCTCTTCATAAACTGCAAACCATTCTACTCCCCACGTGAGTTCGCTTCATTCATTCTTGCGGCTGTCTACATCCCGCCAAGCGCGGACGTGCACGAGGCTCAACGTGCACTCGCGGAGCAGATTTTATGTGTGGAGCGGACCTTTCCGGACTCTTTAGTTATCATCCTCGGGATTTTAACAAAGGGAATTTGAGCCAGGAACTACCCAAGTACAGACAGTTTGTTAAATGCCCGACAAGAGAGCAGAACACGTTGGATCACTGCTACACTACAGTCAGTGGAGCTTACAGAGCCGCGCCCCGCGCTGCTCTGGGCTTCTCGGATCACGCCATGATTCACCTCATCCCCTCATACAGACAGAAGCTGAAGCTCTCTAAACCTGCAGTGAGGACTTCTAAGAGGTGGACCAGCGAGGCTGTGGAGGAGCTTCGCACGTGTTTGGACACAACAGACTGGGACGTGTTTAGAGCTGCCACAGACAGCTTGGATGACTACACAGACACTGTGACGTCATACATACAATTCTGTGAGGACAGCATCATCCCAACAAAAACCAGGGTTACTTTTAACAACGATAAGCCCTGGTTCACGCCCAGACTGAGACAGCTGAGGAGGGAGAAGGAAGCAGCCTACAGAGCCAATGACAGAGAGGGCTACAAGGTCGCTAAGTACCAGTTCTCAAGAGAGGTGGAGCAGGCGAGATCTCGGTACAATAAACGTCTGAAGGAGCAGTTCTCTGCCAATGACACCGCCTCTGTCTGGAGAGGGCTCAGGCAAATCACCAACTACAAGCCTAGAGCCCAACACGCTGCGGATGATTTACAACTGGCTGAGAAACTTAACACCTTCTATGCCAGATTTGAAATCCCACACCCCTCCTCCACCCTCCTCACTGCACAGGTCTCCCCAGCCACTCTGGAGCCGCACCCCTCCCCCACCACTCTCACCACCTTCACCACTGTGGACAGTACGACCCCCCCTGATCACCCCTCCCCCTCCACTGTCTTCTCGGTGACAGATGAAGACGTGCTCAAGCTTTTCCGTAAGCAAAACCCACGGAAAGCTCCGGGCCCGGACGGTGTCTCTCCCGCCACCCTGAGACACTGCGCAGAGGAACTGGCTCCAGTCTTCACGGACATTTTCAACATCTCCCTGGAGTCCTGCCATGTTCCTGCCTGCTTCAAGCTGTCCACCATCGTCCCTGTCCCCAAGAAGCCCCGTATCACTGGACTTAATGACTACAGGCCTGTGGCGCTGACGTCTGTAGTCATGAAGTCATTTGAGCGCCTGGTCCTCCCTCACCTCAAGTCCTTCACCTCCCCCCTCCTGGACCCTCTGCAGTTCGCCTACAGAGCCAACAGGTCTGTAGACGACGCCATCAACCTGGCCCTCCACTTCATCCTGCAGCACCTGGACTCCCCGGGAACCTACGCTAGGATCCTGTTTGTGGACTTCAGCTCTGCATTCAACACCATCCTCCCTGCTCTGCTCCAGGACAAGCTCTCCCAGCTCAACGTGCCCGACTCCACCTGCAGGTGGATCACTGACTTCCTGACGGACCGGAGGCAGTGCGTGCGGCTGGGGAAGAATGTCTCCACCACTCGGACTATCAACACAGGATCTCCACAGGGCTGTGTACTTTCTCCTCTGCTCTTCTCCCTGTACACCAACTGCTGCACCTCCAGCCATGACTCTGTTAAACTGATCAAGTTTGCGGACGACACCACCCTCATCGGACTCATCTCTGATGGTGATGAGTCTGTCTACAGGAGGGAGGTAGACCGGCTGGTGTCCTGGTGCAGCAGCAACAACCTGGAGCTCAACGCTCAGAAGACAGTGGAGATGATCGTGGACTTCAGGAAAGTCACAGCCCCCTCACCCCCCCTCGCCCTGACAGACTCTCCCATCACCACTGTGGACTCCATCCGCTTCCTCGGCACCACCATCACACAGGACCTGAAGTGGGAGCCGTCCATCAGCTCCCTGATCAAAAAGGCCCAGCAGAGGATGTACTTCCTGCGGCAGCTGAAGAAAGCCAAGCTGCCCGCCAGATGATGGCGCAGTTTTACACGGCCATCATTGAGTCCATCCTCACCTCCTCCATCACCGTGTGGTACGCAGGAGCCACAGTCAGGGACAGACACAGACTGCAGCGCATTGTGCGCTCTGCTGAGAAGGTGATTGGCTGCAGCCTTCCATCTCTCCATGACCTGTACGTCTCCAGGACTAGGGGGCGTGCAGGTCGGATAGCAGCTGACCCTTCTCACCCTGGACACAGACTTTTTGAGCCACTCCCCTCGGGCAGGAGGTTACGGTCCATCCGGACCAGAACCTCACGTCACAAGAACAGTTTCTTTCCTTCTGCTGTAGGACTCATGAACACTCCATAAACCTGTGACTCTGTTGATCTCCTGCATTGTCACTTTAACAGTCACATCATCACCTGTCACTTTATTCACTTTATTCATTCGTTCATTTATTCATATGTTAGTATTATCTTACCTCTTGCACTGACAGATTGCACTGTTGTTTTGATTGTTCTGATTACTGTGTATATTTTTATTGCCTAATTTTTATTGGCCTATTTTTGCATGCCCTTATACTTGATTGTATATATCTTAAATATTTTTACTATATTTGATATATTTTACTAGATTCTTTATCTTTATTTGTGTTTTCTGTGTTATATGTTGCACATTAGCACCGCAGCAAGTTCCTAGTCTGTGAATTCTGTTTGTTCACTGACAATGGCAATAAAATTCTTTCTGATTCTGATTCTGAAATCGAAAGAATTGGAATGCCTCTTGTTACAGATTCCCACTGAACACTTTAAACCAGGGGCGTAGCACCAAATTCTGGGCCCCAGGTACAAACTTTGTTCATGGGCCCCTATACCATAATCTCGTATTTAATTACTTAGTTGGTTCTTGTTTTTTTTTTTTTTCTCTCTCTTCATTTGTTTTTGTTTTTCTTCATCCTAGAATTTTCATATATAGCTTATTTATTTAATTTCTACATTCTACACAAAACTAATATTGATATTAGGTATTTTTCCATGCTTCAGCAGAT
This sequence comes from Mugilogobius chulae, assembly GCA_038363315.1. Classification (NCBI taxonomy): domain Eukaryota; kingdom Metazoa; phylum Chordata; class Actinopteri; order Gobiiformes; family Gobiidae; genus Mugilogobius; species Mugilogobius chulae. The sequence goes on from CM076404.1 coordinate 5,910,683, forward strand.
CAAAGTGAATGCCTTATAATGATTTTTTTACTCGCATTTAGACAAAAATAAAATGGAAGCACACGCTTTTACATTTGAACTTGTTTTAAGCTATAAAATTGTCTAAATTATGCCAAACATTTACATAAAGAATCCTTTCGACACATTATGTTGCTGGATTGTGATAGATAGATATAGTGACAATATTCCATAACAAAACCATGTGAATATGCGACTGTTTGTTCACTGAAATCTGCAAAATCTTGTTAATAACAGAATATTTTCTAGCTATTACATTTGTTAATAATTTGAACAATTAATATGAATCTTTTTTTAGCTATTTTTTGGGGAGCTAAAGTCCATTAATACATTTTAAGGAATGATGGAACATTCTGATATCACATATAATTGCATTTAGAGGAACCATCTATCTCACAAGCAAAAATGACCTGCTTTTGGGGGCCCCTTTCTGTCCTGGACCCTGGGGAAACTAGTACCATTTACCCCCCCCAGTCCGACACCCCTGCTTTAAACAGTAAGTAAATGCTAATGGAAAAAAAGATGCAGTGAATATCTGAAACTGCGACAGTACATCCTGCTTTTTGAAGATACAACATGACATGATATTTATTTTAGTTATAGACAAAAGTCAAATTTTGCTAATATATCTCAACCCTAATGGTAAAAGACATGCTTTAGCACATGTTAAATTAAGGTAACATTGTCTTATGGAGATAAATGATAGATAAAGCTTCAAAGTAGTCATTTGAACTGCATTTTTGAACATCGACAGATTGAACATGATGGTTGGATGGTAGTTTAAAACGCTTCCAGACGACAACTGTGAAGCTTTTTTCTTCTGTGGATCAATCTCTGACACCCAGCCCTGTTTCTGCCAGGTTCAAGAGTCCACAAGAGGATTTTTATCTGCTAAATATTTAACATTTTGCTCCCGGTTCGATCTCGACGAATAAAACCAACTCACACTTCACGTTAAAGAGCTGAGTGTGCAGTGTAAACAGGCTCTGAGGACAAATCACTTTTATTTAGCGTTCACGTCTGGGTCATTTGAGCTATTCATTTTCCATTATCAGAGCCATTAACCTGTTCAGTTCAGCACGCGGGAACATCATCAAACACGCTTTTATTATATGTATAGAGCTGTGCAAAGCCATTAAGAGGCTGTATTTACTGCGTGTGTTATCAGAGCCTATGCAAATGACCGACATTACGCAGAAGTAATAGTCCTCTGCATCACGGCTTCTCTTAAAGCACCTTTGTCCTGGCTTCAGTCTGCAAGAGTCTGTTAAAGAGGTGTAAGATGTCAAGGTAAAGCTTAGGAGCATTGAGGACATTTGAGAAAAAAGAGAAATAAACTTCATAATCTATGCACAATTTTGCTAAATATATTATATTCTTCTAACGTGGCTTAACCAGATGGATTGTGGTTTTCACTTCTTACATTGGGCTCACACTGCGTCCAGTCAGTAGTCTGGTCTGGCCACACACCGCCAACAAAAGGAGGCAAGAATTAGCGAGGTGTGTAGTTAAAGTTGATCAAAACCGATTAAAAACTGATTAAAATACCATAAAATATCCTTGTCCTATTACAGGAGCTTGCTTTCGGCTGCCGGTTCATAGTCCTACCTCTTTTGGTGTGATCTCAGGCGGTCTTAAAATCACACCTGCCGCTTCCATTGAATCTATCGAAGAGCTTCAGCCCTACAACGCAAACTAGAGGGACTTGAGGGTGCTTGTACCTCGAGCTCTGTCGTCACACAGATGCAAGGCACGTTCATGTCAAGAGCGCGGCTGTTTTTAAAAGCTACGACCCCAAAAACCAATGTAGGCCTATTTGTTTTCGACCATGTCCATGTTTACTGTGGCTCTCGGTTTTATTGTCTTAAATATTAACAAATGGATATGTTAATATTATTATATAGCCTGCCTATGCATTTTACTGGTCTAGATCTTGATGTTATAGTTTTTATTGACAGAAGTTGGCCACATGCCATTTGATTCCATGTCAAGGCCACCTAGTGGTGTGGAATTCTATTCTATTATATTGATTAATTAGGCAATATAATTGTGTGTCAGGCTTTGATAACTGGCAATGTATTGACCATAGCACCCCCAAAGAGTCTGGGGAGTCAGGAGCTGCTACTGGTCTCCATTACTGCTCATGCTGCCGTTTGTTTGGTTTCACCTCATTAGGGCAGATGCAGTCGAGCGAAACTATTGGTGACCAAAAAATATTACAGACCACCATTAACTATTGTAATGGCCTGCTCATCGGCCTGTCCAAACGAGCTGTACAAAGTACATCTCTGACATGTTAGTGCTGCATGAACCAGCTCAGGAACCTGACTCCTGCTGGTGCCAGAGTCAGGACTAAACATGGACCAGAGTCAGGACTAAACATGGACCAGAGTCAGGACTAAACATGGACCAGAGTCAGGACTAAACATGGACCAGAGTCAGGACTAAACATGGACCAGAGTCAGGACTAAACATGGACCAGAGTCAGGACTAAACATGGACCAGAGTCAGGACTAAACATGGACCAGAGTCAGGACTAAACATGGACCAGAGTCAGGACTAAACGTGGACCAGAGTCAGGACTACACGTGGACCAGAGTCAGGACTAAACACAAGGAATCAGACTGTTTTAGCTGCACTCTTGTTTCTATAATGATTATTTCTATTCTTAACCGTGTCTTGGTGTTTGTGATTCTGAATAAGCATTGGGACCTTGGTAAAGCTCTGTTATTATTTTCCTCTTGAAGACGCAGCAGCAGAGCGACAGTAGGTTTGTGTGGTGCAGAGGTCGGCTGTGGCCTGAGGCTGTCACACTGAGACACTGCAGTGCAAAAGACTAAAGCTCTGAGGAGACTGGCATTATGGGATGTAACTGTGACACGCACCAGAGCTGAAGTCCTACAAACACATACACATACTGGACTAAAGAACACTTGAGAGAAGGGTCTGTTATGTACAGTATTTAGGTGTTTTAGCACATGAACACTTTTTGTACATTAAGTTAAAAATGACTGATTGGATGAGCCAATTTAGACCAGCAACAAATTACAGAAAATGTTTCCAATTAATACTTAAGGATATTTCAAATCATATTTTCATATATAATATATTCTTGAAAAATAAAGTCATGCAGTTAACTTGGATTCAAATGAGATATTTTGTATAGAGAGATTAATAGTTTATCGGCACAGGCAATGAGCTCGCAGAAAGAGCCGCCGCTCATAGACACAAACAAGTTGAGCCAGCACTGTGCGACAAAACAAAAGTTCTGCTGCTAAATCAACATTTGTGAATGAAATTCGACCCTACGACCCTTGAAAGTTAAATTCAAGTGAGTGAAAAAAACGGCGAAAAAACCCTGTCTCAAGCTTCAGGACACAGACGTCTGTCAGACCGGTTTAGACCTGATGGAAACAGCTGCTCTCGTCCTGTTTTGTTGTTTTTATCATTGAAGTTTCCCCAGCTAACCAGATGGACAACAGCTCTTTCTGCATGGAGCATGCGCAGTAGAGCAGAAAGTGACATCGACTGATAATCCCTCTATAACTTTATAAAAGTTAAAGACATGTCTTAACAAATTATAAATGAAGTTAACAATGTCTGAATATTGTTATGGTGATGAGCCAAAATGATAGACAATAGTCCTATTCGCACGGTCTTATATTTACCTAGGGACGTCTGTAAACTTTAAATTACCCCACGACCTCTGAGTTTTTTACAGGCATTCGCACGGACATATACGATGTCTGTAATGTTCTTGTTTTTACAGACTTTCCGGAAACGGCGACAGATGATTTATGGCAACAACTATTTACTTAATTCATGAAATGAGCGTTTTTCTTGTGTTTTTGGTTTGTTTTAACGTGAATCGGCTAACGTTAAACTTACCTGAGCTGCGGCAGCAAATGTAGCTCCTCGTCACGTTGAGGAGTTTCAAAAATCACATCCACAACATCAAATTTCATACGAAAAACAACCGAAGACTCTCTCTTTTAATCCATTTACGGTGATAAAATCCAAACATCCAAACTTTGCAGCGTTCTGTTCACTGTTCTGTCTAAACTTTTCCCCAAAACATCCATTTTCTCGACCTTTCGTTGCTACGACAACGAGGTTGTTGTACTTCCGGTTCACGGACTTTTAATCGTAGTTTGATTAATCTTTAGCTATTTAAACGTAGAAAAAAAGACAATGTCATTTGAAAATGATCCGTAAAGAATAGTAATAATAATTTTGTTCAAATTTGAAGGTAAAATAAGCCGCAGAGTCATTAATAATTTATTTATAAACCGTGGTTTATGGTTGTTATGGCAAAACGAGCGGTGTCATAACACCGCTGATCCTGCAGATGGCGCTACATGCACAGTCTGTTTGGTTTCACTTTTTCTCACAGCCGCAGATTCTTTAATATTAAGTTGTTAGCGGCAGACTGCTCCGTCTTCTGCAAACTTTATCACTTTGTTAATGCGATAGATCTGCTTATAGCCAAAATAAAAGGCTGCTGTCTTTGTTTTTCACACAAATCCTCCGCCGTGGAAAGGACGAGCTCTGAATCACCGCAGTGTTGGACGACCATAAACTTTCACGGAGTTTTTTGATCAGACAGCGCTGTTTCTTCGGGTTAGTTTTGATCGGCGGACTTCAGCAAACGTTTTTATGGTGTAACGGTGCAGTCTGCGTGTCTGCAGCATTTTGGACAAAACAACTCAGTCTGTAAGGATTATTTTGCCTTTGTTTATCCCCCAAGTCCCTCCTCCAGAGCTGCTGCAGCAGGTATGTAACCCGAGGGTCCCGTGAGTTTTAATTCGCTTCATGAGTTAATGCAAAAACCTGCGAATAATTAGCTTCAGCCGTTATGCGCATAAACAAACTCCACATCTAGAGAGCGTATAAACTTTTATGCACATTAGAGATTCTAAATGCGATATTTGCCGTTTCCACCTCCCAGGACTTACTCGATACGTCTTAATGCACATTAAAAACAAGAGGGTGGAAACGCAATTACAGACATACGCATTCGCACGGCATTAGAATCACATGAGGACGTCTGAGTTTGGCGAATTACAGGAGGTAAAATTCGGGGGAAACTTTACAGACATTTTTACAGACATGGACGATTCGCACGGGAGTAGAAACTCAGACGACGTCCGGAATTATTACATTTTACATGAGGTCCCTAGGTAAATAAAAGGCCGTGCGAATAGGACTAATGTCAATATCCAACAGGCCTATTTCTGGTAGGTTAAATAGAGGGATTTGTTTATCAACACGGAAGATGCGAGCGCAGCCTGACAGCAGAAAGAGCCGTTGCTGATTGAAGCTGTAGCAACAACACTCGACAGGGCTGTTGTCAGAGTTTAATCACTGTGAGAAAACAAATGTTATGCTGTAAAATCAATATTTGTGAATCAACTTCTACACGTTCCATTTAAAACAGTAAAACACTGTTTCAAGCTTCAGGAGCCAGAATGTAAGTGATTGTATCTTTTTTTATCCTTTATCCTGTTTAGAATGAATCTTGTTTAAATGCAGTTTTTGGTTTTGTTACAAAAAGTCAAAAGGTCCAGCCACTAATGGAACTTACCAGACTGAACATTGGTGAAATCACCTTTTAGGTATTTCATTGCAAAGTACAATGTTATAACATTATGACATCACTACAACCTATTCTCAAGATTGTATTAACCCATGACAATACGTTGTTCAAATTAGTTTAGAAAAAAAAAGCTGGTTTGCAGAGCTGAAATGATTAGGAACACTCTTGAATGCCGTCTATAAGAACACCTCCTACATTACCACCTGATGACATCACAAGATGGCAGTTCTTGGGAGACTGACGGCTTAAAAAGACAGCTATATTTTTTATTTAGAACTGACTAATAAAAAACTCTCATAAACAAAGTCTTTGCGCTGAAACTCCTCTCGTCTGAATAACTGCTGGTTATGCTAAAGCTAACGCAGACGTGTCCAGCCGGCACACAGCACACTGTGACGGTTACATAATATTGATTTTCCTGTGATCTCTCCGCGCTGGGGTCACTGGAGCTAATTCCTGGGTGGTTAGCATGTTTGTGCGTTTAGCTAGCGCAGCAACGACCTTGTGACTGCAGTTAATCCGTCTTTTATGTGACGATTTGTCCGCGCCGCTTCGTCAACACTGGATTTAAACTTATCGATGATGGAGAGAGAGGGGTACAGTGGCTTCTTCTTACAGTCGTGTTATCAAAGTGAAATTGATTCTAACTTCAACTTTTTATTCTAAAGCAACATTTCTGGAAGTGAAAAGTCAACACAATCCGAAATAGAAAGGTGAAGTCAGACTTTGTAAGATTCTGAATGTGGACAGTTATGTTTTGTGTCTTGATGTGAAAAAATACAGCTTAAGGAGCAGATTTTTCATAAAAACATACAAAACAACAGTCCATTTTGTGGCCATGCAAACAACCTCAAAGCAAAAATGTTGATTTGTATTATTTATTTAATGTAACAAGACATTTAAATGACAAAAACATGCTTTTATTCAAGTGTGTTTTTGGTTAAAAGTTACACTGGACACCTTTAAGACTGCAAAGATTGGATATAAAATGATACAATGTGACAAGACCAGGACCCCAGCCCATTTTGTATATTTATCAGTATCTATATGATCTCATTGTGCAGGGCTTAGTACAAAACTGTGCCTGGGACAGGTCGCTCTGCTCCTTGTGCAAGTTTAGCAGAGCAAGGTGGTGATTACATGTGCTCTCGTTGTTCAAGACAAGACCGAGTCCAAATGTGCTCGACTTCATAATCAGACCAAAATCTTAAAAAGGAGATCTCAGGATGGGTCTTGAGCACTACTACCCAAAGGCAAAGTTATAAGCTTGTGGCCGTGATACACAGTGCTTTGAAGTATGCTCCACCCTCTCATTAGATATGCAGAAACTTTCCAAATCAACAGTGACCCAATAAACTTGATTCAAAAGAATTCCCTCTCATCAGCAATGACACAGGGTTTTATCGTTTGAGGCCAAATAGTCAGCACCATGTGGGGCTTTTGAACAAAGACTTGAATAAAATAAGTAAAAATAGTAATTTAAATGTCTTTGCAAGAAATAAATGAATAAATATTAGGGATGGGACAAGATCTCATGAGATCAAATTGTCACAATACAGTGCGCACACGTAAGGGAATGTTCATAAAGGGTTCAGTTGTATCTTTGAGCAGCTGTAGTAAAAAGTCTACTCCACATATAGACTTGTAGAGCACATAATCGGACAGAGAACAGTCTAAACTCTGTCTCTATTTTTATTTCGTATTGATAGAACATATTGACAGAAATAATTAATCCTAAATCCTGTAAAACTTAGAAAAAAAAATACACTAAAAAAATCCACGTGAACAGTGCGATATTTTTCACTCTTAAACATACTTTAAAATGGAGATATTTGACCCCATTGCACCTATAATCTGGTAAAAAGTAGGACAGACGGACTCCTTCTTCTCTGTGTGCGTTTGTCTGCAGCAGCAGAGGGGGGAGAGAAAGGAGGCGGAGCCTGAGCCAGAGTTCAGTCAAAGTCATAAGAATACTGTTCTAGACATGAGGAAATGTACATCAGGTATAAATAATAACTTAATTTTATCAATTTGCTCTGTTAAAATTAAACAGAGCAAAATTGAAACAATAATGCAAATTATTTTAAAATCTCATCTTGATCTCGTGAAAATTATGCCGTGTTCCATTCTTAATAAATATAATTCTGTATATTTACTTTGAAAAGGTTTGCATGATTACAAAATGGGCTGTTTTTTTGGATCGGAGGGAAAAAAAAGATGTTCCTTTAGTTATATTTTTTTCGTAATATGACATAACACACAATCATCACTATGTAAGATATTCCACTGTATAGTTTTTTACTAATTTGTGTAGTTGAGTTACACAATGCGCCATTAAATTCAGACTTAAACATAACTTACTGTACATAATTCCTAATAACACTTCCTCAAATTGAGAACAACAAAACAGTTAATCTGCCTGTTCTGCAGTTTGCTCTATCGAACCACAGTGACTGCTCTGTATCTCCTGCAAACATCGCATACATCAACTTCCACCACTTACACAAATGATCTCGCTAAATTGGCCGCGTATTTCAGCAGGTACACTACACAAACCCCAAATTACCTTCTCCAAATCTTCTCCTCGACTGACGCTTTCCCCCTTCGTCACGTTTACCGATCACTTCACACAAATCAAGCCTCTCATTGAAGCCCCTGATCAATAACTTGGCCGTTACAGTGAACATACAGAGGTCCTGCCGACAACGCCAAGCTGTGAGAACATGGTCTGTGGGGGGGGGGGCTGGCACATCAGTAATGGCTCCTTTTGACATTTTTACGCTGCGGTAAATCACAGCCACGGATGAGCCAAGTTTGCTCCGGGATTACTGCCCCGTGTGAGAGGCGCCGGCGGCTGAGAAAAGAGTCATCAACGCCGGGACGGAGGCGCGCGGCCGGCCTCTGCGGTGGAGAGACGAGGATGGAGTTTGGGAGCTGATGGTGCTAGCTTTTTAGGATGTTTATTAAGCGTGAGAGTTGAGTGAAGCTGTGGAAGTATTACCCAAGAATAGAAAAAATAGCACTGCACTACAATCTGGCAGGATTGTGGTCATCCTTGTCACAATACAATTAAAGCCAAACCTTTCTAGTCTAGGTTAAAAAAAAGAATTCAGAATCAGATTAGAAGAAAATTGCTAATATTTGGCATCATATTTCATTTGTTTACAAGAGATTTTAGCTTGAATCAAATGTGAAAATCCATTTAAACAAGACAGAAACACCTCGAAACAAGTTTAATAATCTAAGCCCATCAACAAAAAACAAAATAAAGAATAAAATCCAGATTTCCAAACATTTTAGCAAACTTGACCTGGCCATGGAGCATGTGTTTGCAATTGTGTTCTTCATATACACAATTAAAGTACACCACTAATAGATAAAAATCCTATGTTTTATACATAACATGCATGCATTATTAACAAATTCCTTTATCAATAGGAATAGTCCGGCCCTTTGTCTCTAGTCTGAATTTGAATATGGCCCTCGGGGAAAACATAATTGCCCAACCCTGATTTAAGCCTCGATCACCCGTACGATGTGCTACGAACACTCTGTGAACAATTTTTTGCTAATTTCCTACGTCATTCTTGAGGCGTGGTTACAAAAAAATAGAGCTCGCAGTCCATTCGTAAGTTCGTAGCCAGGTTGATGGTCAAAGATTTTCGACGACAAGTCAACGAATACAGAAACCAGGGGTGGCTCGTCAGTGCGCGACGCACCGCCAACAAAAAGGGAAACAAATGCGCGAAGGGTGTAGTTAAAGTTAACCTTAACGTCCTTGTCCAATTAGAGAAGCTTATTTTCAGCTGCCAGTGCAAAGTCCCACCTCTTTTGGTGCGATCTCAGGCTGGTTTAAACTCAAACCCACTGCTTTCATTAAATTTAAAGTAAGAGCGCCTTTTTACAATGCAAACTAATGAGACCTGCGGGTGTTTTGTGTCATGTGCGCGACAACGCAAGGCACGTTCATCTGTCAGTCAGTGCGGCTAGTGCTAGTGACCCAACTCAGAATATTCCTCACCCAAAAAAATTATTTTTAACAGCTACGACCTTCGAGTTAAACACCAGCCAATTTACAAGAAAAGGTGGGAGAATGTAGAATCTTCGTCTCATAACATTGTGAGTTTATTTTATTGACGAGTTAAGTTTATTGACGTTTTTACCATGTCTCCTAAACTTTCTCATTCATACAAAACCATGTCGTGGGCTGGGGCTGTAGTCGATGTATCGACAAACTCATTGGCAATACGTATATGGATACAGGGAGGTGTATCAGGATACTTAAACTCATACATTTTACATTTCTGAACCTGGACAGAAGCTTTAAGACTGAAACTATTATTGAGCTGAAAAATGTATTAATCATGGGACACTTGTATCTTACATTAGGAGCAGTGTGAAAATACAATTCTTTAGCATTTTGTTAATCTGCATAATCAAATTTACATTCTTAACATTGAATTTAGAATTTTGAAAGGCTTTTGGGAATACCCAAACCTATCGTGGTCCTGATTAAAACATGCCACAGTTTGCCCAGGTCTGCCAGACTAGATCAACTTATGATTTGGTGTTAAAGGACACATTAAGTTTTAATCCTGTTCTAACATTACTTTTGCATTGTTCCCTCCTGAGGCTCGGAAATGTCCCAGTTGTGATGTCATAGGTAGATCTGAGTTTGTAGCCAGGCTGATGGTCTTGTCAAAGACCATCTACGACAAGTCTACAAGTAAAAAAACCAGGGGCGACCTGTCACTAAGTCGATAGGAGCAATGCATCGCCAACAAAAAGGGAAACAAATGCTCGAAGTGTGTAGTTAAAGTTGATCAAAACTTGCCACAAAACATCCTTCTCCAGTCAGAGGAGTTATTTTTGTCTGCCTGTGCAAAGTCCCGCCTCGTTTGGTGCAATCTCAGACTGGCTTAAAATCACACCCTACAATGCAAACTAATGATCTGCCCTAGTAGATCAACTTTTTCAGTTGCAATAAATATATTTACGATTTGGTGTCATTTAAGTTTTAATCCTGTTCTAACATTACTTCCTCATTGTTCCCTTCTGAGGCTCAGAAATGTCCCAGTTGTGATGTCATAGGTAGATCTTCTGCTCTGTGTTAAAGTCCAAAAATCATCCAAACTTATCATCTGGAGCATTTGATTATTTCTTATCTGATATATTACTATCTAATTATTTCTTTTGCAGCCAGTAGATGGAGCCTTAACATAATTCCTGTCGTGTGCACGTTTGAAGGATGGAAACAATGCATCATATGTTTCCTTTAACAACAATAGAAGTATCTTATACGACTAATGATGGGATCTTGTTAAATTACTGTTCACTGCCGTCTTTCCATCTTGGCACATTTAATGACACGTGTTTAGGGATTCTGTTTTAGAACTTGTAATTTATTTGTCGATTTCTTCCAAATTGCAACTTTACTGCTGAAAAACTATGATAAGTATTGACCACAAGAACTGCCAAACCAAACATACATCAACGTTGTAAAAATGCTACATTCCGTCTTAATGTCTTTGAGTTAATTACACTCAAGTATCCCTGTGTCTTGAGGAGCTTAACTTGCTTCCGGCCCAACACTTCCACCTCTTCTGCCACTTCTCACAGTCAAGGTACGCCTCAGTGTTCACCAAAGTAGGCCAAACAGAAACCAAAGAAGTAGGCTTAAGTGACAGGACATTGGCATTAGAGCGGTGTAGAATAAACACGGACAGGTTTCAGATGTACGGCTGCTCACATTCAACGTTGATTATTCTGTGTCGTGTTACTTAAAGGTCTGCTGTGACATGTCGCTTCTCCGTACATACATCAGCTTTGTTGATGATATTTAAACTTAATCTTCAAAGAAACAAAAGGCAAAGTAACAAGTCGTATCTGTGGAAAAGTAACTCCACTCCGCTCAGTATTAAAACTGAAAAAGCTAGATTGGTGCATCCCTAGGTATTAAAATGAAAAACTGTCTCTTGTCCACCATTTAGACTCATGACATCATCATGTTCTACAAAACACAACTTATAAAGGTCTCCCTAATGCAACTTTCAACACAAAGCAAAACTACTTCTAATAATGATTGTAGAAGATAAGGAAATACTAAATACTAAAAATATGTTGATATCAATGCATTGGCCAAAGTTGGGACCAAGTCAAGGTTTTGCAAGTCTCTACCAAGTCTTAAGTCTTTGACCTCAAGTCCAGCTTAATTCCAAGTCCTCAGATTTTAGTTACAAGTCTTTAAATTACTAAATACATCTTGTACGTCTGCAGTTTCAGTAATTTTGTATAAATTATTCCATTAGAATACAAACATGGGTTACAGAAAAGAAGTGTGGAGGAACATGTTGCAGTTTGTTAATGCAAAATTATACAATTTTTGTGGCAAATCACTGACTTTCAGGTCTAAGTCAAGTCTTAAGTCTTAATTCCTTTGCCTGGAAAGTCCAGAATGATATATCTCTGTATTTTTACACAGAGAAATATCATTCTGGTCGCCACACCCTCCAAGGGCGTTTCCCCTCGAAACCCAGATCGTACCGGGCAATGAAAATCGTTTATTTCAGTCACGTGGTTTTTGCTAACAACGTCCCTGCTGTGCACAGCGAGCATGGATCTAGACAGCGCGGCGGAAGGTTGGATAAACAACATGGTGCACCGGAAAACCGAGAGTTTGTTCCATTCACCAGTAAATGCCGTTTTAAATTACCAAAAAGACATCGCGTCAATAGTCGTGTTCAAGATGGTCAAGTGCAGTCGGCTCGAGCCGGAAAGGGGACCGCCCTTACCGGCAGCGCGAGAGAAATCCCAACAGCTCACGGCACTAGAAGCTTTTATGCTCTTCTCTGATTGGTTCCCTCCGCTGTCTGTTAGGTGAGCTTTGCTTCGCTCTAGAAATCCAGTTGACTCTGGGCGACCAGACTCATCCGCTGGTACAGCGGTGAAGCTGGATTCTCCAGGCAATTAATTCCTTTTATCAAGTCAAGTCTCAAGTCATCCAAATAGTAACTCAAGTCTTACTTGAGTCCAAGTCATGACTTGCAGGTTCACACCTCTGCCAAAGGCTATAAATGACAAAATACAAATGCAATCAATTTATGCAAAATTGCAATGTTGTTCCAAGCTTTGTATGAAAAGAGTGTATCTACATTAAAAGTCTGGTTAAACACATTTTTCACTCTGAAAACTTCAGTTTTCTCAGTGTATGTCATCTTATGTTTCTTGTGTAATAGGGTTAGGGTAAATACTCATAATATACAAAACATCGACCAAATAAACAACTAATATCAAGCTCGATATAAGAAAAGTATTCGTCAACTTCAGACTAATGTCCTATTCACACGCCGTAATATTTAGTTCAGGGCGTTTGTAAACTTTAAATGAGTTTTTCACAAACATTCACATGAGGAGAATCAAGGTTGTAATTGTTTTGTTTTTACAGAATTTATTCTGGCGGCGACAAATACGACTTGATTCATGACAAGAACCTTTTGCTTCATTCATGATTTGAGCATTTCTTGTGTTTTGGGTTTGTTTGATCATGAATGACCTGAGCTGTGGCAGCGTAAATGTGGCTCTGGCCACATTGTATTGATCGTCCATCAAAATCACATCCACACCATCAGATTTTTTTTTACAAAACAGTTGTCTTCTCTCTCTTTTAATTTACGGTCATAAAGTCTATTCATCTAAACTTTTCAGCGCTGTCTAAACTTTCCCCAAAAATCCATCTTCGCAATCTTACGTTACCACTAGGGATGTCAAGAATATTAGGTTAATTGATAATCGTGATTATTCCCAATAATATTAATAATTGTGCCAAAATTAGAGGCATTATTAGGTATTTTTCATTGGGATGGGCAAAATATTAGTTCCAGTTTAGGACAAGTTTATGAAAAAAAGCTGATAGTATTTCAAACATCGGTATTGACCATTTTAGAAGTAAAATTAGGCATGTTAATACAATATTGAATAAAACTTGCATCTAATTGTTTTTTCGTTGCATTAAGATTTTTCATTCAGAAAATGTTATTTCCCAAAATGTGTCACAAACTTGAGGAAAAAATGGCATTTTGAACCTTGAGGTTGAAAGAAAATGAAAGAGTCCTGTTTGATTGATTGTGGTCCTAGTCATCGTGAATAATTGCTAAATCGTGCTGTTTTGTCTTGCAATAATCGTAACATGAAAATGTGATACCGTGACATCCCTAGTTACCACAGACCTTTACAAACTGCGGCCCGTAAGCCAGCAGTGGCCATCAGACTGTTTCAATGGGACCCTCGACACATTTTGAGAATAAGTGTTACTCTTTATATTTCTTTTATATGATTGTCTTTGCTATAGGCTGTGTGTCTTTGCTTGTTGTACTAAAATGATCACAATAAATGGTTAAAATAGTATATTAAAAATTAGTTAATGACGTGGTCCGGCCCCCCACCACTTGTTTGAGTTCAAATATGGCCCACAAGAAAAAAAAAATTCCAGCCACAAGATTGCGATTATATTTCCGGGCCACAGATTTTATCATAGTCTGATTAATTTTAAGCTTTTTATTTGTAGAAAAATTACAATTTGATTGTACAATGATCCGAGGCAACTAATAATAATAATTTAGTTTGAATTTGAAGGTAAAAAAAAAGCAGCAGAGTCATTATTTATCCATTTACATTTCTGTGAACTGTAATCTGTAAATTACAGTTCCCAGATTGAAAACAGACAAACACCATGGACTCACATGAGGACGTTTTAGTGAATTACAGGAGGTAATATTCAGGGGGAAAATAACACATTTTTACAGACATGGACAATTCGCACAAGACTAGAAACTCAGATGACGTGTGCAATTATTACAATTTACATCAGGTCCCTTTGTCAATATTATGCCATGCAAATAGGATCCCAAACAATATGTTTAAGTGAAGCTCACTCCCTAAAACTCCACCCACAAACACATTTCAAACACAGCAACCTCATCAGAAAGCATTGGAAAAAGAACAAAGGAGGGGCTGAGAAAGAAGAGCAGCAGTTTGATGTGATTGACAGCAGGTGTGTGCAATTAGTGCTCAGTTTTAATTGGACAATACACTGACGTCACATAAAGTCTAGAAATGACACCAGCCTTTGAAGTGAAACACAGCCAGTTTGTGACTTTTTCATCTGAAACTTGCATATTTGCTCAGTTAGCACTAAAAATGCCAACAAATGACTCAAAACAAACACCATGGACACACAACCAAAAAAGTACACCAAACCAAGACAAAATTAGAAAAAATATAGAGGGATTTTTTTGTTTATCAACACGGGCGATGCGCGCACCCCGCCTGTAGAAAGAGCCTCCGCACATAGACACAAACAGTGGAAACAAGTCAAAAAAGCTCCGTTGTCAGCCAACGTCAAGAGTTTATCACTTTGCGAAAACAAAAGCTATGCTGCTAAGTTAACATTTATGGATGAAATTCGATCCTACGACCCTTAGAAGTTACTTTCAGGTAAGTGAGTAAAACAACGAGAAAAACGCTGTCTCAAGCTTCAGGGGACAGGCGTCTGTCAGACCGGTTCAGACCTGATGAAAGCAGCTCGCTGTCGTCCCGTTTCGTTGTTTAATTGGAACAAGTTTCCCAATGTAAACAAATGGAGAGGCGCGCTTTCTGCATGACGCAAGCGCAGTAGGGCGGAGAGTGACAATCCCTCTATAGAATATGAGCTTTAAATGAAGGATAAAGTTTAGTACTCACCCGGTCTTTTCTCCATCTTCCTCCTCGACTGCCACATAACCGAACCTTGGATATCAATATGAGAATCTGCTTCTGGCACAGGGACTTGTTGCTTTTGGGGCAGGGCTTGCGTTTGCTGGCGATCTGCCGGTTCTGCTGCGGGTCCTTCACCTCCCTCCGCTGGCGAATGAGCGAGCTGGCGAGGGCGGCCATCTTGGCGGCGACCCTGCCCTGTCACCGGTCCCGGGTGGCTCGGTGACGCCCGGGTGTCGGGGGGTACTGCGGGCCACCCCCCTGCCCACTCACCCAGCGCGACAAGGGGGCAAAGCCGGGGGAGGGTCGCGAGGAGTGCTTGGATTTCGAGGATAGCAATGGTGAATTTTGCAAACAGTCAAGCTTGCGTACGTTGTGATTTTGAAAAGTTAAGTCAGTTTTCTCGAAGTAAGTCACAATTTTTGTGTCAAGACATCAAGGAAGATTTGAAGCAGATCTTGAACAAAATTATTCTCTTTATCCGTGTTAAACAAAGGTTGGTCAGACCTTCTTAGTCAAGACAGACGATCCAAAATGTTATTCCAAGCTCTGAATCCAGACTAAGATTGGTTTTGATTTTATTGGATTGTATGTCCGTTTTCTTGAAATACGTCACAACTTTTGTGTCAAGACATCAAGGAAAATTCGAAGCAGATCTTGAACAAAATTATTCTCTTTTTTGACATTAAACAGAGGTTGGTCAGACCTTTTTAGTCAAGACAGACAATCCCCAATGTGTGCCAAACCAGCAATTCTGCACCAAGTCATTCCAAGCTCTGAATCTAGACTGGGATCGGTTTGGACTCTCCAGGGAAAAGTTTCAAGTCTCTAAATTTATTGAATTGTATTTTCGTTTTCTTGAAATATGTCACAACTTTAGTGTCAAGACATCAAGGAAAATTCAAAGCAGATCTTGAACAAAATTGTTCTCTTCTTTGACGTTAAACAAAAGTTGGTCAGAGCTTCTTAGTCAAGACAGACGATCCAAAATGTCATACCTGGCTCTGTCTCTTGACTATGTTTTTTGCTCTTTACTGGTGGTTGTATAAAATAACAGGTAGAGATTAGTTTGGATTCTCCAGGGCGAAGTTACGAGTCTCCAAATTTATTAGATTGTGTTTCCAATAAAAAGTTGATGTTCGTTTCAATCAACATTCAAAGGAGATCTTGAAGAAAATTATTCTCTTTATCCATGTTGAACCAAGGTTGGTCAGAGCTTCTTAGTCAAGGCAGACAATCCAAAGTGTAAAAAAAAATAATAGCAATTCTGCAGACTAAGTTTCTTGCTCTTTACTAGTGGTTGCATAACATTAACTCAGAGATATGTCAGTTTGTATTCTACAGGGTGAAGTTTCAAGTCTCTAAATTTAATGGATTGTATTTCCAATAAAAAGTCTGGCGTCCGTTTTCTTGAAATACGTCACAACTCTCGACATCGAAGAAGATCCCACTTAACTTTCGAAGCAGATCTTTGAACGTACGTCACAGCTTCTCCGTCAAGTCCAAAACAAATTCTTCACAGTGCAGCCCTGATTTCCGTTCATTCCTGGTTCAAAATCGGGGAAAAAGTTACCCCAATCCGAACTGAATCAACACCGAACCCATTGTCGCATCGCCTTCGCCCGTCCCGCTTGAAGACGAGGTCCGTTAACCCTCGCAAGATCCGGTAAATGGGTACTGGATGTCCCGGTAACAACTCTATGTGACACTGATGGTTCTCACTGCGGTTCCCTCCTTCGTCCCTCCCCCCTACTACCTGGGAGGACGCGTCTCCGGGACAGTCCTGGAGTACTTCGAGAAGAAGAAGCAGAAGAGGAGAAAGGGCAACCAACCTGAGCTACCTAGACGGTCCGTTGCGTGAGCTGGTTTTATCTCCCCTGGCATCACCTTTTCCCGCTCGCACCCACACCCTGAGATGTATCAGCAAATCCTCAAATACACAAAAAAAAATCTCCAAAAAGCAGAGGTGACATTCAAGGAGAAGAAGGGACAGGAACGGACAAGACGTGACGGAGAGGTAGTTAGTCTGTGCGGCGTTTTGTGTCCCCCAACTCTTCTCGCAAAAGCAGCGCACTACAGCACAGGCGAGCTGCTATGCCCTTCACAGGAGCATGCCGGTGAACGAGGGATGAATGAATGGAGCGAGGAAGAGGGAGGGAGAGGTGGTGGAGAGGAGAGGAGAGGGGGACAGACGGGAGGGGAGGAGGGAGCCCGGAGCAGGTACAGCCGGACGATACAGCTACTTGACATTCGCCGGTAATGGATGGGAGAGGTAAAAAAATGACTCCGGTTTATTCAGGCTGGAGCGGGAGAGCGGAGGGGGAGACACGTGTTGTAAAGGGGGAGGAGGACGGAGGGAGAGAGAGAGGGATGGTGCTGGTGGTGGGCTGGTGGTGTGACTAGCCTGTTCACAGTGCATTACGGAGCAGAGCGGAGCGGGCAGCAGCATGTAGAAGTGTCAGCGGTGAGAGTCTGCAGAACCGGAGGCAGCACTCAGACGTCTGTGTTTGCTTTAGTCAGGTGTAACGAAGGTTGTGTTTATGTGGCTTTACAGCAAAAAAAGACAATAATAATTCAATCAAGTGAAGAGCAGATAAAATGAATTACACTTTTTTTGGTACATTTCGACTTAGTTTGGTGTGGTAAATGTTTATCAAAGTTTTACAGCAGTAAAATTGGAATTTATGAAGACACTGACCAATAAAAATTAATCAGAGTTCAAATGTCTGCTTATGCTATCAAAAAGCAATAAAGAGAGAGAGAGAGGGGGAGGGTAGAGGGAGGGAGAGAGAAGAGAGAGAGACAGGAAGAGAGATAGATCGAGAGAGAAAAGAGGGAGAGAGAAATAAAGGAGAAAGAGGGAAGAGAGAGAACAGAGAGAGAGGAGTGAGGGAAGGAAAGAGAGAGAAGGGAGAAACAGAGAAAGGAGAGAGTAAAGAGAGAAAAGAGAGAGGAAGGGAGAGAGAGACAGGAAGAGAGATGGAGAGAGAAAGGAGGAAGAGAGGGAGAGAAAAATAAAGGAGAAAGAGGGAAGAGAGAGAACAAGAGAGAGAGGAGTGAGGGAGGGAGGGGGGGAGGGAAAGAGAGAGAAAGGAGAGACAGAGAATAGAGAGAGTAAAGAGAGAGGAAGGGAGAGAGAGATCGAGAGAGAGAAGGAGAGAAAGAGGGAGGAGAGAGAGAAAGGAGAGAGAGTTGGAGAAAAGAGAGACAGAGGGTAGAAAGAAAGGAGAGAGAAACAAAGGAGAGAGGGGGAGAGAGAGATGGGAGAGAGAAAGGGAGGAGATGGGGAGGAAGAGAGGGAGAAAGAGAGCAAGAAAGAAAGGAGAGAGAAAGAGAGAGGGAGGAGAGAGAGAAAGGAGAGGGAGTGAGAGAAATAAAGGAGAAAGGGGAGGAGAGAATAAGAGAGATAAAGGAGAAAGAGAGGGAGAGGAAAAGAAAGAAAGAAAGAGAAAGAAAGAAAGAAAGAAAGAAAGAAAGAAAGAAAGAAAGAAAGAAAGAAGAAAGAAAGAAAGTAAGTCCCAGTGAAACAGGAAGTAGAAGTAGGAGATTGATTGTAGAATAACTTCCATATACTTTGCCATGAAATATCCAAAAAGTCCTTTCACATTCTTTATCTGGTTATTTCTATCACTGACTTGACCCATTTACTTTTCACATAACAACAAAAACTGCATTTAAACAATATAAATTTAGCTGCCATTAAATATATTTGTCCTGGAGAATGTTGTAACGTCACGTGAACAGTTCATTTGCTTAAACTGTGGCCTTAACACTGCAGTCTCCAGGTGTGTAGATTCTCTCTCTCTCTCTCTCTCTCTCTCTCTCTCTGTCACACACTCTCTCCCCCTCCATCCACTACACCCCCCCCCCCCCCCCCTCTGTCACATAAGCCCTCCCCTTCTCTCCTGTCATTCACATAAAGCTGCTCTGCTCACACGTTCACACCACACCATAGTCTTTTTACATGCACCTTTCACTGCACATGTGCTGTTTTTCCTCATTAACCTGTTAAGACCCAGCCCTGTTTTCTGGTGCTAAACAGCCAAATTAAACAATGAATTACTAGACAAAAATACTTGTCGCAAATAGTTTCTTGGTGTCTATAGCCAACAATGGACCTCAAGAATCTGGTCCCAATGTCAAAAAATTTAGAATTACTATGATATCTAAGAAAATTAAATACAGATGATTACATTGTTTTTTAATTCTCGTCTAGTGATTTTGATATTTAACACTGGATAACACCAAGATAGGTTTTTATGCCCAGATTTGCAGAGATGGCAAAAGTAAATGTAGCAACTATGTCAGTAAATATGCTAGAATATCTTTAAGTATAAGTTCTAACTCTATACATAACAATGTTGCAGTACGACACAGTAATATATGTTATAGGCTAGTAGTATCAGAAGCAAGGTGTCGACTCAAGGAGGGACGGCAAGAGACTGTACTTTGATTTGGTTTGGTACCATATATTATGTGAGGGAAAAGTAAATTAAATGACAAACAACATACAACATAAAACATAATAAACATCAAGCGAATGGCTATTCGGTATTTACAATGATCAGTAATCAATCAGGTTTTCAATTCTAGGAGCACAGAACAATTAATTATTGCAATGCACTTATATCGAGAGTCCAGAAGATGTTACGTGCTTATATCGAGAGTCCATGCAGTTCTAAGGTCATTATATCGAGAGTCCAAGCAGATGTTATCGCTTGCACAATGATTATATCGAGAGTCCAGCAATTGTGCAAATGTCAAATATTCAAAACCCTCTGCCCAACCCAACGCACTATTCAATAAACCCACAGCAGGGTCTAAATGATGTCCAGAGGAGAGAGTAGTGTTGTGGGCAATGGCAATGGGCGTAGAAGTGAGTGGGGTGAGTTTATCGGGCCTCTAAGAGCCCCCTACCGGACTGGAGGGAGACTGTAGACTCTGCAGTTGACTCAGTTCATTGGGCTCTGTAGGCTCTATCGCCATCGGGTTCCAGAATCCTGGCCAATTCTGCTGACTACACCTCATACACGAACCAGATTGGCGTGATACAGGCCAAGAGGGCTCCAGAGCTCGATCTCTCATCCAGCTGCCCCACTGCACTTAGAGACTAAATCACCGCGCCATATAAACCAACACGATTGGCCGCGCCGCGTCACGTGACCATGTGACGTCACAGGAAGGACAAGCTCTCATTGGTCGATTGCGTCACATGACCTAATGATGTCATACTTTCCCGGGAAACGATTAAAATAGCGCGAGATTTGGAGACGGCAGACACATGAGGAGGAGCGCTTAGAGAGAGAGAGAGAGAGAGAGAGAGAGGCAGGCAGGAACAGTATTTGTCACCTGGGTTACATAAAGTTCACTACACAAGTAAAAGTACAGTTACTTGTGTAAAAAATGAAATGAAAAAAGTCAATGCTCTACCGAAACTGTTTGAGTATAAGTACAAAAGTAAATGTGTGTAAATTAACTTAATAAAAAAACAGTACAATCACACAGCCAAGGGTGATATGTAGTCTCAGCTAACTACTAGAATACGAGAATTTTCGCAGCTTATTTCACTTGTTTCAAGACATTTCTTTCTGTTTTCAAGAGATTTGAGCTAGAATCAAATTTGCTAATGAGGCGAGTAAAAACATCTTAAGTCATCAGCAAATAATTTAAAACAAATTTATTGAAACAAGTCCAGGTATATCAAGTAACACCACCTTAATCAGAAAAAAATACCAATAATAAAGATTAAAATCGAGTTACAAGACATTTTTACAGTGTGCAAAGTTGGTCTGTAATGTTGTGGAGTGTGAGATGGGCTTTATTGTAAAGTAAATACGATTTGATTTCACTTTTATGATGTGATAAATAGAAAATATAAAATTTTTGGCGATGCACGTCTGATCTGGTATTAAGAGGAAAATATATGGGCTCATAAAGTAACTCACTTGTTTTTAAAATGCAAGGAGTAGAAAGTACAGGTACATATATATTGAAAAATGCAAGAAGTAAAAGTAAAAAGTCTCTAGAATTTGTAAAGTAAAGTATTTATTTACCAAAAATTGTGAGATTATGGTACTGTGAGAAAAGGCTTAGGGATTGGGAACCACTGGCTGCCTATGCAATAAACACACAGCTCCAGCCTTTACCATTCAGCGTAGAAAGTCAGTCTGTAGTATTACATAACACTCCGCCGGTTTTATTTATGGTTTCAATCTCGTTACGATCCGTGTACGGAGCGTCGTCTGGGGCCGCGGCGGTCTGAAACCTCCTCACGCTTCTGACAAGGACACGCAGCCTCCACGACAGCGCACGAGCCGTCACTTCACAAACCGAAAAAAGACTGAGCTGTCAGGCTGTAAACACATCATAGCTCCAGAGAAAAGTCCATCCCCTGGGCCTGTCCCGCTTAATAAAGGCGGGAATAAATAACGCAAATACGATAGGACCGCAGCCAGCAACGCAGGCCCACATCACATCCAGGCCTGAAATTTAATCTAGCCAGAGTGCCGGGATCGCCTCTGACATGAACACAACGCTTTTTTATTTATTTATTTTAAAGCTGGAGACTGTTCAAGAATCTCTGTTGGCGATGGGGTTTGAGATTGGACAAAACAAAGCCAAGTTCTGTGATGAGGTGCACTGAAAAAATAATCCTAAAGACAAAAAGTTCAATTAACTTTTTGTTGATATAAATCGACAATGTGAGTCAAAGGTTTTCAACTTAGATTTTTAAGTTATGAGAGAGAGAGAGAGAGAGAGAGAGAGAGAGAGAGAGAGAGAAAGTGCTTTACATAAAATACAACAGTATAAAAATAAAACAATCATAAAAAAAAATCATACATTCTTTTTTTCTATTTCTAGAATGTTTTTGCAATACATTTGTTGCAAAAACAGCTCAACTCAATGCTAGTGCAAAATAGTAAGTCTTTATTAGAGACTTAAAAACATCCAAAGATGGAGCCATTTTTATGTTTAGTGGCAAACTGTTCCACAACTGGGTGGGCACTAGGACGCAGAGGAGGTCACATGACCGGGAAATACACATGTCTGCTGTTTTCATTGACACAGCACAGTCGGCTGTGTTTTATGTGATCAGTTGCTTCTGGAGGCCGGCTTTCTTTTCAAACAGATTGCATTACAGGCAAAACTTCTTAACTCTCTGGGCGTCACCGTCAAAATCATGCGACACGTAACTTTTCCGGAGAAAACGGCCTCTCTCTCTTGTTTAAATCAAAAACACTGTTTCTACATGCTTCCACTAGATGGCCGACATCCAGAGCTTTGTTTTAAGACCAAAATCACCATAGGTTCCTATTGGACAAAATAGAAAGAGGGCGTGTCAAAGACGCTGCTTTTTTAGTCAGCAGTGAGTGAGGCGAGGGAGCACTGGTCTGGCGAAAACATTCACTAGAACGGAGGCTTTGAGCCTGATACTGGCAGATTCACGTAGTGAGGAAGATGATTATGTTCTCAGACGATGAAAGCAGGAGTGAGAGTGAAAATGAGCTGCAGTAGTCCAGCGGCAGCCGCTCCGGGCGCTCCGCTTGGAGGGACAAACAACAGCGCGGACTGTCCCGAAACAAACTTTTCCTGTTACAAAACACATGTAGGACATCGGGCAAGGATAGTACGTAGGTTCTAGGAAGAAGAGGAGAGTGGTTACGGAGGTAAAACCACCAATGTGCGCCTTGAACTTCACCCCGGCATCAATGCGAGGAGGCGGGGGAGAGCGGCAGAGTTAGCAGGGGGAAGAGGGGGGGAGAGAGTTTACTCATATTGGTGCTATTTCTAATTCATTATTCCTCTAAAAAAAATTTAAAAATATATATATAATAAAACATGTATATCTCCCTGTTTTACTGTCAAAAAACAATCTTATTCAGCGGTCTAAAAAACAGGCAATAATAAGGGCATAACATTTATAATATTCTACATATATACAACATATGACCATATTTATAATCTTTGAATAATACCTAACACTTTTTCAATTTATAGTAGAGCTCTATCTTAAAGTATAATTAGGCCACAACCTTTGAAAGTTGGAGAGTAAAAACAGCATTTCCACTGAAAAAAACCTTGGCGCCCAAAGGGTTAAAATAGTTGAGTAAGTTTAGAGCAGATATTTGATCTTTAAACGGAAGAAGTGCTGATCCTACTGGACTAGGACAGGACTAGGACTCTGAGGAGAACGACACATGCAGCGAGTCTAGAAACGTCCTCTTCTGTGAGCGAGTGAAAAGTGTCAGAGGAAGTCAAACTACTGGATTTATTCAAGATTATTTATGCTCCATGAAAGAGTCTGAATCTATAGAATCTGCATCAGAAACACAGCGTCTGTTGGTTTAAAGATGAAAAAGACACTCGTCCTCATTGTTTTAATCATGTAAACCTCATATTTTTTTATCCTAAAGACATTATTTCATTGTAGTGGCTCTGATTATTTCACCAAAAGTAGAACAGAGGAAAACAACACTGACATGAAGTTGGAATTTCAAATGCCTATAAAAGTGACACTAGAACTATACGAGCAGCAACAGCATCACGTTTAGTCCTCTGATGTAATGTAGACAAAGTGCTGGGATCTCCTCTGACTGGAGCTGGACACCGCGTTCCAACTTTTCATTTATTTATTTCATTTTCTTGGACGCTCTGTTCCGCTCGGATCCAAGTTAGTGTGGTGAGGTAAACTTTTGCATTAGGCTGCGGTGGCTGAGATGGATTGGATTGAATTAGAAAGGCAAATGTTGCAGCGTTTTTTGAGCCGAGCCATAAATGAATGCATTGGCTTGTCACTGGGCTTGTCACACTTCCATTATAAAACTGGAACAAAAACAATGCCTGGTTTGATTTAGCACTTTGTTCGGTCGCAGGCAGGGTTCATCCGAGGCTATAGATGCCCCGGGGCAGATTTACAGAAGAGTGACTGCATGTTTCCTCAGACTATCAGCAAACACACGTCAGAAGTGTCCATATCCATGTCCCTGATCACAGTGTTAGTAGCTGTAACTCCCTTCTTTTTAAACACCCCATTAGACCGTAAATGTTAGTGAATTCTGAAGGTCGTCTGTGTTTTTGTTTGGGATTACATTAGAGCGTGAAGACTACAAAACAGTGCTTCATTAGCCCCAAAGGAAGAGCTGTGATTGTAGTTTACTCAGTATGAGAAGAGAAGAGGAGAAGAGCAGAGGGGAGAAGAGGCATCCCTGGAGGATCCCTGCAGAGGGTAAATAATCCAAGTGGCTTCATGACCTTTTTAATCTCTATGGCTGTCTCAGAATCTGATATTTTTAGCATGAGTCAGTCCAAATACAAGTGTGAGTAAACTAGGGATGGAAAATCAATTAAAAACTTCGAAAATCGATCGATGTTTGCAGCAATTGAATTGAAAGGCCAGAATCAATCAGTTTTGCTCATGCGGCCACTGACTTACACACACTCTGTAGTTATACAATACAAACAATAATACAATAAAAACCACAGTGTTTGAAAAAACAAAGTGTGAACTTGTGCCAGACCTGACTGAGTGTGCATTGTTATGTTGCGTTAACAACTGATGGGTTAACGACTCTAAATATGGACACTAAATATGACTGTTTACTGTTCAAATGTTGATAAAAATACTAGTTCTGACTCACAAACAGCGGCTGTTTTAAACGTAATTAATTACGGTAAATTTTGTTTCTTAAGGTAAAAAAAAGTTTGTATAGATAAACTAACAAAATCGAACAAAATCAAAAATCATGGTTGCAAAATCAAAAAGTGAATCGAATCGTGACTTAAGTGAATCGTCCCAGAGTAAACTAATGAGGAGAGAAAATTTTATCTAATAATCAGATTGTCTACTTTATGAGTTCGCTTTAGCTTTGAGCCAAAAATACCCTGTTTTATAAATACATAAAACAGGAGTGGTGAACCCCAGGCTCGCGAGCCACATGCGGCTCTTGACCAACACGCTCTTTCTCTTTCTCTCTCCTTCAGAAGCAACTGTCAGGGCGGCGTAACAGCAGAGCTATTTAAAGACAGATTGTTTCTTTGAGAGCATTTCGAACTCTCAGTGATATTCTGTGAAACTGGAGCTTCTTTTTGGTCTTTATTTTGTGCAAATCCCCCTCATATCCACGGAGAAAAAGTTCTAAATGTACAATGTATTAAAACATGTGAAAATAACAGCGAAGCAAATCGCGTGAAACGGCGCAGCGTGGAAATCTTCAAAGTGATGTTTACAGCTTTGTTTGAATGTGACATAAACATAAGTTTACACACTGATCTGACAAAAGTGTGTGCAGCAGTGTTTTCTCTGCTCTGATCACACAGGACAGTCCTGAGTCTGACGGATGCTCCTAAAGCCCAGTTTTACAGGGGCGGAGCTAAGAGCATCTGGGCATGGGGCCCTAAATCTTGTCTCTATGTATGGGAGGCTTTTTGATTTACTGACTTATGTCTTTTTAATTATAGTAAAATTACATTACATAATGAAAATATCACATCTAAAACTCACCAAATTGCACTAAAAAATAAAAAAAATCTCCTGGAGGACAAGTCCCCCAGACCTCTTGATTTACATGAAACCATGTTATATAGAAACATATTTTGTAACAGAAGACTTACAGTGTCTGTGTCTATGTAACTCAATAAAAATGTACTTTGTCCCCTGGTGGTGGCAGTATGTCGACTCTTCAAGGGTGACCACTGAAAAGTTCGGCTCTTGGCCTCTGACCAGTTGGCCACCCCTGACAAAGACTTTCCCTGATGAAGTATTTAGCTCACATATACGACATTTTATTGGCGTATCATGAGCACGTTTCAAGCCTTTTTTTTTACATACTTATACGCTTTTCACAGCGTCAAATATCATGAAGAAGAGACGCCATTTTCTTGGCCATTTTCATGCCACGTGGGGACATTTTATTTGGGTTTAATGAGTTTAGGCTTGAAGTTATAAAAATAGGTACATTTAGGTCTGGGCTTGGAGCTGATTAACAATTCTCTACATCCACCATAGAAATGAACTGGGACTGCAATATGTATCATAGATGTGCATATAAAGGCCAAATTACATGGTAAACATAAATGTTTAGATGGCATTTTAGTGAAATCGGGCTCGTGAATCACGGTGATTATCAGCTAAAACTCACTTTGTGATTTTAAAAATTGCTTAATTTTTGTGCAGCTTGGCCACATATGAGGAATGAATTAAACGGAAGACACAAACTGCTGTGAGGCAAAAGAAACTACTACTAACAACTAACAACTAACAACTAACCCAACGTGAAATAAAGACATCTGTTGCTAAAGCCGCCACTGGTTCACAGATAATCTTGTCTTCTTCGTTCAATTCCACACTATAACTCATCACAAGAGACTGTTCTCCACCAGAAGAGTTACATGACATTATTAACAAAGTCTAACGTTAGAATAAAACTGTTTCTGTTTGTGTTTAGACTGAGCGAGGGAAAGCTCCGACCTTCAGGACAATCAAATTAATGTTCCACCAGCACCAATAGAAAATCAATACAGAACCGATAAACGCTCCTCAAAACAAAACCAACGAAGCGGGACGATCTTTAGCCACAGACGACAGAATCAACTTCAGATTTTCTCACACACTGTTTGTTCTATCACAAACCCTGCCTCAAGCCTCATAAAGCTATCAGAATAAAGTCTATATTTTGATGAGTTTGAGAGATATTGACAGGTATTATTTTTATAACTTTGGCCTATTAGCAGAGGTGGTAAAAGTACTGAACTATTCAAGTAAAAGTACATGTGTAAAATATTACTCTGAAAAAAGTGGAAGTCCTGCTTTGTAAACTTACTTAAATAAACAGTACAATCACACTGCCAAAAGTAATGATCTAGTCTCAGTTAAAACCACTAGATTTCAGAATGTTCATCTTAATTTTATTTTAGCCAGATTAGAATGAAAATGCTAAAGTTTGGAAGCATAAAAAAGCTGTAATTAAACAGGGACAAAAATAGCCAAAGATCCTAGCCACATTCTGTCAAATCAATATGAATTATTGCCTTCGGGCAAAAGGTACAGGATGCCCCAATGTAAGAGGAATCGCTATAAATATTCATTTATTCCTCTGACTATTTCCCTGATCAATAAGAAGAAACTGCTTTGATGGAACAGGAACAGTTTTTCATATGGACAAGTAGGGAAGAGTGCAATATTAACTGCACTTTTGGTCTTTTGGGAAATGCAATGGTAACCTTTTTACAAGGGCCAATAGGGAAGAGTGCAATATTAACTGCACTTTAGGCCATGTGGAAGCTGCAATAATCTTACTAAGACCAGTTTAGGGAAGAGTGCAATGTTTAGCTGCACTTTAGGCCATGTGGGAATGCAATCTTGGTTACTAGGTTTTTAGGCCATGGGGCAGAGTGCAATGAAAAATGCACTCTAAGGCCATATGGATTGTGCAATGTTGTTTGTACACTGTGAATATGATTTTGTTCCTTTTTCCTGTGGACTGTGTCACTCTTGGTTGAACATTATGTGTTGTGGATGCTGTATGTTTGCAATGTATGTTTTTTGCCCTGATGTCCAAGACACATTTCTCCTGTGAGGAGACAATAAAGGCTAATCTAATCTGATCTGATCTGATCTGATCTGATCTGATCTAATCTGATCTAATCTAATCTAATCTAATCTAATCTAGTCTAATCTAGTCTAGTCTAGTCTAGTCTAGTCTAGTCTAGTCTAGTCTAGTCTAGTTCTCTTGTTTCAAGAAATTTCTGTCTGAGATTTGAGCTTGAATCAAAATAGCCACTGTCTTACATCATTAGCAAATAATTTGGCTTGAATAAGAACAAATTTATTGAAATTATTGGTAGAAATATCGCAAAACAAGTCAAATAATCTACGTCCATCAAGAAAAAAACAACCAGAAAAAAAAAAGCCAAAAATACAAATTAAAATCCAGATTTTGAGGCATTTAACCAATCTAGAAATACATTTTTGCAGTGCACAGAGTTGGTTTGGACTGTGAGAGAGGCTTTAGTGAATAAGTTACAATTATCTGCCTGACTCCTTATAGTTTAATGAACCATTAAACTATTGACCCTATTTTGTCCCGCCCACTTGGCTTAGAATGCACTTCCTGTTTAGCTCTGTTAAGGTAGCTAACGTGTTTGTTTGTCTGTCTTGTGGGGCAATTTTAATTAAATATAATGACAGTTAAAATAAACCCATCGACTGAAATCTACAGGCTAAATGCAGCTAAACAGGAAGTGCACGTCCAAGAAAAGTAGGCGGGAGAAAATAGGGTCAATAAGGACTAGAGATACTTCTTGAAAAATGTAAGAAGTGAAAGTAAAAAGCATACACTCAAGTAAAGTACAGATAGAAAAAAAACTTACTTAAGTACTTGAGTAAAAATACTTAGTTACGTGCCATCTCTGCCTATCAGAAGATGATTTACATAGGAACAAAGAGAGTTTGATTGACAGGTTAACCGGCCATAGAAAACGAGGCAGTCTTGCTTTTATTGGTCTCAGCTTTTCATGTATTTTTTATGATTCTATGTTTAGTACAAGGCTGCAGCAAATATATACAACTATTTTCGACAAAGTTTACTATGAATATATGTTTTTTATTCTTCCATACATCTTTAAATCATTCGTGACCAAAAGCTGAGATGAACTGCTGTATTTTATATTTTTGAGGCAATATTCTTAGTCGAACAAAGGAAACGTTAGCATTAGCTGCTTCTCATTTATCAAGAAACGACATTTAGCATCAGCAAAGTCTAATTAGATTACATAAAGAGAAGTTAAAACACGATAAGACTTTGCAGAGAAGTAAAAATACAGAAAAAAAACTCAAGATTAAGCAGTAGTTTTCAGTTTACTTTAGCTTTAACTGTGGTAGTACAGATCATTTATTCTCGTCAGGTACATTTAGACTGGACTTATTATAAAGCGAGACTTACGTTTGTGTGACGTCAGCCGCTCACGTACGTCAGACCTGGAGAGGAGCCCAGGATGAACTCTTCTCTCTCTTCTTTCTCTCTTCTTCCCTTTCTTCCGCTCTCCACACTGTAAAAAATAACAGGGCAGTTTGACTTAAAAATGTACGTACAATTTCTGCCTTAACGTTTTTATGTCAACTAAACTGTTTTTGCTCTTTCTCTCCTTCCCTCTCTCTTTCTGACTCTCTCTCTGCCCACTCACTGTTCTTCTCTCCCTCTTTCTTCTTCTCTCATTTCTCCCTTTTTTGCTCTCTCCTCTTTCTCTTTCCTCCCTGTCCTCTCTCCTCCTTATCTGTCTCTCCCCATCTTTCTCCTACTCTATATATTTCTCTCTCTTTATCTTTCTACTCCCCACTCTCCTTCTCTTTCCCTCTTTCTCTCCCTTCCTTTCTCTTCTTCTTGACTCTCCCACTCTCTCGCTTTCCCATCTCTTTCTTTCCCAGCTTTCTCCCTCTTTACTCTCCTCCTTCTCTGTATCCCTCCCTCTCTCTCTCCTTCTCTTTCTCTTTGCCTCCCTCTCCTCTCTCCCTTTCTCCTTTTCTCTCTGTATTTCTCTCACTCTTTATCTTTCTACCTCTCTCCTGTCGCTCTCCCCCCTCTTTTCCTCTCTCTCTATCTCACAATTTCCTACTCTCCCTCTTTCTCTCTCCTCTTTCTCTATTCCTTCCTCTCCTCTCCCTCTTTCTATGTGTCTCCTCTTCTCTCTCCATCTCTTTCTCCCTGTCTCTCTGTATCTCTCTTTATCTTTCTACCTCCCCCTCTCTCTCTCCTTCTTCCTGTGTCTCTCTCCGTCTCTCTTCCCCATCTTTTTCTTTCCCCATTCTCTCCCTTTCCTTCTCACTCTTTCTACAGTAACTCTCTCACTCTGCCCCTTCACTGTCCTTCTCTTCTCCCTCTCTCTTCTCTCCCTTTTCCTCCTTCCTCTCTCCTCCTCTATTTTTCTCTCTCTTCTCTCCCTCTCTCTCCCTTTCTCTCTTTCCCTCCTCTCCCTCTCTCTTTTCTCCTGTCTTCTCTTCTTTTTCCCTCTCTCTCCTCTCCCTCTCCCCCCCTCCCCTCCCTTTCTCCCTCCCTCTCTCCTCTCTCTATTTTTCCTCTCTCTTCTCTCTTTCCCTCTCTCTCCCCTCGTTACATAAAGTCTACATTGACACGTTCATCATACGTGCCTCTCCCCATATCTCTGATTAAACCCGGTGCTGTTCTCTGGCCCCGCCACCTCCACATCAGTCGACCAATCACGTGTCTCGCCCGCTCTGCCTCTGGTAATAACTTTAATGTGATGGTGTCGAATTACACTCAACAACACAGACGCGCATTAGCATAACCTGTCGCTCCTGCAAGCCTTAAGAACATTAGACATTCTTAGTTTTTAATCTTTATGGCTTCGTTTAAAATGTCCCACTGTCCTTTTTAAGTGATATTAGCTTGTCCTTTCCAACCTCAGGTGAGAATTTGTGTTAAAAACAAAGACAGCAGCCTTTTATTTGGTGGTTAAACAGACTCATCGCATTAATAAAGTGTTAACAACCAGCTAAACTTTGGACTGCGGCTGTGAAAAAAGTGAAACCAAACAGATTGTGAACGACAACAGTAACAACACTAAGATCTGCACTTATATGGAATTTGCCTTTGTTTTTGTTCTTTCACTTTAGCTATGTGAATTTAGACAATATGCACAGTTATAGACATGCAAAAAAGGACATGTTGCGTGGCATACACATTAAAAATTGCATGGCATAATAAAGCATTTCCAAATCACTGTATCAACACTCTTAAAACAGATGTGTTATTTTTTAATCACAAGACGCATAGCACAAACTTGTGTTAACTGAGTAACCAATCATGTTACAAGACCCACAACACATCTTTATGTAAATCCGTCACCCAGGGGCGTAGTACAAATTCTGGGCCCTAGGTACAAACTTTATTGATGGGCTCCTCGTACGTAATCTTGTGTTTTAATTATGTGGTCCACTCTTATTAGTTTCTATTCATTTGGGTTTAGTTAATATATTTAATTAAATTCTACATTCCACACAGGTTTTTGCAGGCTTCATATCTGACGACAGAATACAATATTTGTGCATTTCTGCCGTCAAAATTATTGGGTTGGAACCACTGAACTCACTTGCATAAATACGAGAGTGAAATAAACGAGAATAATGTTTTAGCTGACTTGTTTTAAGCATAAACTTCTAAATTTGACCATAAAAAACTTCAAAAATCCCTGTGACATTTTCGACACATTGTAATGTTGCTGGAATCAGAAGTGAACGGATTATTTAGTGTCAAACTCTGGCTGTTTGTTCACTGAAATTATCATAACTCTATCTGTTAGATTTGTTCATAATTTAGCCAGTTAATATTCCTCTTTATTTAGCGATTTTCTTTACACATTGTTCATTTGCAGCTGTCTGAAATTACAAATAATTACATTTAAAACAATGTATCTCACAAGCAAAAATGACCTGCTTTTGGGGGCCCCTTTCTAGCCTGGGCCCCGAGGAAACTAGCACCATTTACCCCCAGTCCGACACCCCTGCTGTCACCCAATCAGAGTGTAAGGACACACAGCAACATAAAATGTAGACAGAGATATGAAAATAGAAGTCGGCTAAAGCCGGCTGCACATTACAGGAGTTTTGGCCCAATTTTAAGCCCGATGTGCCCCTCTATGAGTTGGGGAGGTGTGGCCAGAGAGTAACGATTTTTGTAAGAGTTTTTTTTGTCATTTCTCTCCTTATGTCTGTGGCCTCTTTTTTTCTTTGGCACATCAAAAAATCACAAAAGATCCTAAACTCCTGTAGTGTGCAGCCGGCTTAAGTGGCTCAGTGGGTAACACAATGCAAAGATCTTATGGAGCCAGAATGATGCATTTTTCGGCATAACACCGGCGTAGCTGCACTTCACAGAGCATCTCCCCACACAAAGTTAACGTGGGCCGTCCGTTGTAGTCGCGGAGACATGGGAGTCCCACTTGTTCCCACGTACCCCTGTTCACACAACCATCACGGTAGTATGCTCGGTTCAGCGTCTCATTCTTAGACTGAACCGGGCTTCTCCAAGTCTCACACCAGAACCTGTCTCCTGCGAGCTGGCTCCACACGTGTACCCCAGGTCACGTATCTGTCCACGGGAAAACCAAAAGCTTGGCGGGCGGTTGGACCTCTCAGTGCAGCGGGATGGCTCTGCACACACCCCAGGACACGGTCATCTGTCCCGGGCTAAGCAAGCGGCTTTGCCCGGCCTAAAAGCGGCACTTCCTCCTCTCCTGGAGCTCAGTAGCTGTTGAATATGCATGAATCCTGCTCTGCTTGGCCCCGCCCCCAGTGCCCTCCCCTCCCCCGTCAGAATGGTGACAGTGAAGTGAAACCGAAAAAACAAACATCGTCTGAAACTAAGAGGATTGGCATTGGAAAAAAAAAAAGTTAATATTGGAAAAACTCAAAGTGACTGAAATGTATTGTTTTGTCACTGTAATTAAAAAAATAATAATTGAAGAAAAAAATATCAACCAATTTTTTAAAGATTGTAAATTAATTAAATGAAAAATAATTTTGAATATAAAAATTTCAATGCCAACATTTTATTTTTTGGTTACGAAATTATTTTCAATGCCAAGGATCCGCTGGCATCGTTCTGGCTCCATAAGATCCCAGGTTCGATTCCCGCCTCCCCCAAACCCAGTATAAAATGAAATGCTTTGTTGAAGCTGAATCATGTAACACATCATATGTGTTTAATATCCTCACACAAACACTGTTAAAATCAACAGATGTTGTGTTGTCCTAGACACTAGACTAGACACACTAATGTGTTGAAAAAATAACACGTTTTGTGTTGTTTTTAACACATCTGTTTTAAGAGTAAAGTCTTTGGTTTCAAGTCCAATTCAAGTCCAAGTCAAGTCCAATTCAAGTCCAATTCAAGTCCAATTCAAGTCCCAAGTCGAGTCCAAGTAGAAGAAGTGAGGAGAGACATATTCCTGTTTGTAAATGTAAAAATACACAATTTTTGGAAAGCATCAAGTCATCTCAAGTCAAAGAGCCTCAAGTCTTATATTAAGTCAAGTGGAAAAATACTTCTTCTAAACTCACATTACTCACACAACGTGGACTATCGTGAAGAGGTTTGAATAAAGCAGATCTGTAGAAATCCAACCCAAAAGCAGCAGCTTCTCACGGTTTTATCCCACTTGACGTCTGGTTCTTTCACACCATTACAACCTCTTCACCCGTGTCTGTCCTGTCCTCTTCACTTTTATCAACGCCACGCCAAAGACAGAGAGATGGATTGAACCTCTGAGCGTTTTAGATCAGTGTCGAGATGGAACGATCATCACGCTGAGGTTTACGATCAAAAGGAGCTGTGTTAAACGTGCTTTGTGTGGTGTGGGATTAAACATATTTATCCACCATTTATGTGTGTATTTTCCGCTCTAAAATATCTTTAAAAACATGCATTCTCGCTGTGAGTGGATTTGCGTTTCCATACGACTGCATAAAGATCTCATGAGCATCGATAAACATCAGTCTCATGCCGTTCTGTGGAATATTAAAGCTAAAGAAACAAGACTTCCAAGAAAACAAGCAGCAGGGGCAGGCTTAACTTAAAGCTGGAGGAGCTGACTTTCACACTGTTTTAAATCTGACTACGTCCTCTCATAAATCCTTCCACACATGGTTAGTATCGGCATGTTTTCGTTTTGGTTGCAGTTATGGCTTGTGAACTTCTTACAAACAACAAAGTGAAACTATAGAGGACCACCCCAGCTCAGCCAATCAGAACGCAGTATTAGACTAATACAATGTGTTATTCACTTCAGACAGTACATAGAGGTCTAATTTTTAAGTGAAGTGTATTTATCAAATACTTTTTAGTAGAAAACACAAAGTTTACTAAATTACAACTAAAAAAGTTAGTGACCCCAACTTTAAAGGGGTGAATTAAAGATACTATACCCAATGTTTGCTTCTTTAAAAATGTAAACAGCACTTTCAAGCTTCCTACATCAATCACATGTTTTGTTCACTTATCTAATGCATTCTAGGCCTCTGAATTGTTAATCAGGAGTTTAGTGAACAAATGGGACATTATTAGACGTTGTCAGGACATTTCAGACCAACTTCCACCTGAATAGATACATTACCAAGAAATCTGTGCTAGGGAAATGTTGATTTTAAGTTATTTCATTGCAAATAATTAGGTAAAGTCCCTTTAAGTGGGATAAATAAACCCTTTTTATGCCACGTCACAGCTCTAGCTGGAGGCAAAAAAGATGAAAACCCATAGCCGACGCATTAAAAGTTTGAGGATTTATCATGGTTAAAATGTCGTTTCATTGTGAACTGTGACTAGGACTTTTGTGTCTAATGTTAGCCTGACCTCACCCAGTCGTGCAGGTGCAGTTTCATGTACAAATTGGTCTGTTTTATTTAGAATTTTAGCAAATACTGCACTGTTGTCAGTCATTCAATTTTTATGCACAAGACCCTTATTTCCTGCTTTAGCAAAGCCTTTGACGAGAGCTAACAGATTTTCAGAGCTACAACATACACATATTTTGTTGGACTAAGTTAATTATAAAATAAGTAGTAGTAAATGTTTTGTCTCTGAAGCACTAATGGGAGGTGCACAAATCAGCATATTTAGCATTAGCTTCAAGACACCAATGAACGGCTAAAGACAGCATTTGAACCACTAACTTACTGGGTTTAGCAAAGTAAAAGTAAAACGACCCTCAAACAAATGTAAAATTCTTTTTTTCAGCCTCATGAAAAAGCAGATCCAAGACGAACCACACAAGCTCAGACAAAATGCTTCCATCAGAAATATATCACCAAAGTTTGTGTCATGTCCACAGAGTAAGATATACAGTTACGACCAGAATCTGACATTATTTCTGCTTTTGTGTTTAAAAATCCCTCCAAAAACGTGCTAGTGTGACGATAGTGGTTAGTACCGCCCTGAGCGGGAGTCGAACCAGGATCTTTCGTTCCGCAGGCAACCGACAAACATGTTGAGCTAAAGGGAACGCTCCCATTAGCCTAATCTGCCGGTCCTGCTTTTATACCTGAGGGGGTGAGTTTATCCCATACCACCACACACTTCACCGACCTGGTCCCTCGTGTGGGTCTACACCGGTTACACTCACCCCTCTAAACTCACACCACTCAGGACATATCCGGGTCACGGCACCAATGTGACGATAGTGGTTAGTACCGCCCTGAGCGGGAGTCGAACCAGGATCTTTCGTTCCGCAGGCAACCGACAAACATGTTGAGCTAAAGGGAACGCTCCCATTAGCCCAATCTGCCGGTCCTGCTTTTATACCTGAGGGGGTGAGTTTATCCCATACCACCACACACTTCACCGACCTGGTCCCTCGTGTGGGTCTACACCGGTTACACTAGTTTACACTGGTTTAAATGTAGGCAACGTCGTCTTCTGCCTCCAGCTAAGCTCCACCCACCAGAATGTGACACAATGTTTTCTAACATGCAAGGGGTCTATTGTTCATAATTTAAATATAATATATTCTTGTGCATTCTTGTGTCTTCTAGCTCTACTTTCTACTATCAACATTTAAACACATCTTCCACCAGAAAAGTTACGCAGACACCTTTAAATAAGAATAAAAGAGAAGACTGTTCTATAAAGGTCGCAGCGTGCCGTTTGTCTCTGGATATCAGCGTACAGTGAGGTGCTTAGACTTTATGGATCATATTTTCTCTTCTAATCCAATAAATTCTGCTCGTAAAGATAAAGTGGTGCGTATAAAAGCAGGATGAAGTTGTATCGCGTGTTCTGGATGTAACCTCTTCCTTTTATTGGATATTTGAGTACGAGTTCGAGGTGATGACGCTGTTTTAGGATGACCAGATACTAATGAGTAACTGAGGGTTCTGTTCCTTTCTTCATGACTTATTTTGTCATCATTTTCTAGATTTTTGAACGAGGTTAAATATTCTGAAGTGCAAAAATTTTACGCTAGTCCAGGGAATCGTAGCAGAATTGCGAGCAGAAAGAACTGTGGCTGATTGACCGACCCGATCTCACAAGAAAGCGTACATATACCACGACATAACAGGACATGTCTATAGTGCATGATTAGCTCGATTCCATGCATTTTTCATAAAGTAGTGTAGATGTTAAGACACAAAACGTAAAAAAAGTGACTAACACCAAGCTGGTCGCTGGAAGACATTTTGAGGACAATTTCAAAATTCCTCACAGAAGTTTGTTAGGTTTCTCTAAGGAGAATGTGTCCAGGAAAAAGAGGGCGTCTGGTCAACCTAGTAGTGTGAGTAAAAGAGTCAGCGATCAGGCACAAATGACTCTGAATGAGGATTAATGAAGAGGTTCTGAGGTAAGAGAAGAGGCCATGACACTTCTGTGATTGAGTTTGGCAGCTTGGTGTTCAAACTGGGTTGATCTGGAGCACTTCTTATGTTTTTTTTTGCCTTATAGGTTGTTTCTCCAGACAGAGAAGAGCTAAAATAATCAATACTTAAAGATCACATGGCAGGCAATGAGTCACACCTGGATAGTCACTGACAGAGTATTGGGGACTAACTTAACAGAGTAACCACACCACTAAAAGACATGTCAGTGTTTATTAAGGCAGCTGTCTCAATGCTTATCTTAGCCTAAATTAATGAGACTTAAATCAGTTTAAACATGACAAGTCTAACGTGGGCTGAATGTAGATGTTATACCACCTTGGACAAGGGTTTCATTCCAGTGATTTGCAATTGCGCTTCGGTCGTCAACGCCAACACACACAATCAACAAAACCAGGAAGTGAACAGTGACGTGATCCACACTGAGATGCTCAAAGGCTGATTTTATATTCTGCATATCCGCTGCGCTGCGCCACGACCTTCGCAGCAATTGTGCAGCCTTTGAAATGAATGAGGTGAGTTCCACATCTTGCATATGCGCTGCGCGGGTTTACACCGCCGAGTCCGACCAGATCAAGTTCAACAGATCAGAGCGGAGCAAACAGGAAACAGAGCGTGAACTATTACTTCCAGAATTCGAAAGTAAAAACACTTTGCACTGACTTTATTCTGATCAGAGAACTTGTATTTAGGCCTAGTTTACAAGACAACGTTCCCACGAAAACCGTCACAGTCGTAACGTTTTGTGCTCACAGTTTATATGGTGTCGTGGCGAGCTAATCTTCCTTTACATGGAAACGTAGATAGACCCAAAATGCTGTAGTTCTTATGCCGCGTCAGGAGGTGGCGGTATTGTGCTAGGACTCCAGATGACCTCACCGTGAACCCACGCAGCCTACATAACACGAGCATTGACAGGTTTACAAGTTCTTCATATAAATAAAATGACAAACGAAGCAACAAGGACCAGCGCGCGAGCAAAAAGGGAGATTGAGTAAGACACAGATCGCCGAGAGCTGGACACAAACACGGGGAAGACGGCTCGCAAACTTTATTTATTTATTTTTTCTGAACACACGAATTTGAATGGACTCATTGAATCAACACCCGGAGAGGCCTTGGATTAGTTTTGTGTCTCCTCTGCAATATGCAGGTAAGAAAGCTGGACGCATTGGCTTTACTTTATGAGAATGAAAGGTGCTTTGGTTTAAGAGACATTTTTGGTGACTGGGCAGTCTTCTTCTACTGTGTGAAAGTAGCGGCTACTGCACGTCAGTGACGTGACCGTCTTCATTGACAACTGTGTTTTCCTGTTTACACCGCGGTGTCTCCACTGAAAGTTCTCGGTGAAACTACCTCTTGAATCGTATTCAGTGGAACGCCGATTCAATGAACACGTAGCTCGTTGTGGTGTAAAAGAGAAGCCAATTTGACATGGAAACGTCACGGATTCATGAAAACTCGTTGTCGTATAAACTGCCCCTTCATCTTTAAACGGCTATTGCTCTGCCAATTAAACTCAGTCTACTGAAAACTTTCACTTTATGTCACTGAAACACTGACGGGAGAATACTTTTTATCGGACTCATTCACGTAAGGCCTTTGCCCTCGTGTGGGAGAGAAAACCCCTTAACCCTAACCACTCCTGCGGCACAATAAAGAGCTATTTTGGCTTTAATTAAAAACTTTCATTTCATAAACTTGTACTCTCTGCGCATGCTCTTCTCGTGCCTCTCGAGGCTTCGGAGCAGGACAACATACATCCAGTAGAAGAGGCTTTGAGCCTAAAATCAGAGGTGTTCTGTGGTGCAGCACTGCGCAGTGGAAATGCAAGATGTGGAATTCCTACGCCAGAGTCAAAACAAACGTGTGAGATCGATAATGAGACAAAAACTTGTGAAAGTAACAGAACAGGGGATGAATCAGTTCTTATTAATTGTGATCACACGACCTTATATCACCGTTATCTTTCGTTATTTATAAAAATAACTAAACTAAAAACTCTACAGCTCACATTACAGCGGGAAAATTGCCTATATTCATCCAATGTTTAGCTATAAAGATAAGTGAGCAGATGACAAACCTTTCAGAGCCAGATTTACTCAAATTTTTTGTAACGTTTTACTCTCCCCTCTGGTCTTCTAAAGTGAAAGTCCATGTTGTCTTCGCTCCAACACTTGGTCTGTCACTCACACTGGGCCTGTTAATGTGAGAGAAGATGTGGGATAGATCCAAAATAACTAAAATATAAAGTCCAGCAGCGTGTTTGTTTTGGCTGCTGATGTAGCAGCTATGACTATGACTTCTTCTTTGCTGTTAATGTAGCTTGTTTCTGTCCCACAGCGCCTCTACAGGTGAAAGGCAGATGTGTCTCTATTGCGCTGATTCGATTGGCAAAAAAGTCTTTTGTGAACAGAACTGAGCCAGTTTAGAGAAAGGTGCAATGTTGCAACTTTGGTTTCCAATTGAGCCAACTGGTGTTATTATGAATTCAACCTAACAATGACCAATTTTATCTTTAAAACAGAAACTGTCAACAAAAGCACATGCTGCCATAATTCATGTGCGCTTATAAAGCTTAAATGTTCGACCAGTTGTTGTCAAACCGGCTCTGTCCATTTTTCAGATTGATCTTATTTACTTCACTTTGACAGGACATAATGTACAGTGTGTTGTCAGTGGGTCAGTGTTGGGTAAAGCTGCTGGAAAAGCCCTGTGAACCTCCCCAGAGTGTGTGCGTTTGTGTGTATTTGTGTGCGTTTGTGTGCGCGGTCCAGCTCTGGCACAGACCCGCGCACGGCTCATATCAGCGACAAACACACTCCTCCACAGAGACGACACATGGACCGGGAGGGAGCGTTCATCATTTGGATCTGGCAACAACACAGGCCGTCTCCGTTGCATCTATTTTACGTTTCCAGCCGCGCAGACTCTTCCAGCTCATCTATTGTTCAACTGTTTGCATGTTCTGCCTGTGTCTGGGTGGACTTCCTTTAACCCGATACAAGAACAGACCCAACATCTAATGTGCAACAGCAGTGTTTTTAAAAGCAATTGATCTAATCTATAAAAATCATATTTCTTTGTGACAGATAACAAAAAACTTTACATTATTATGAACAAACATGTTAAGCAGTGTTTTGTCTGCATCTCCTGGTTAGACCACTGTAAAGACCTGCTCACCGGCCTGTCTAAACAAATTGTAAAACATTGTCTCACAGAAATATGTATCTAGGCCGATACTACGATATGTTAACAGCGTAACATGAGCACATTTCTAGTCCTTTTTTGTGTGTCTATTATAGTCTGTCTGGCACCACCTATTGCCTCCGCTCCAGGCTAATTTCTTTGGAGGTGCGATGGTCAATAGATTGCCAGTTCTCAAAGCCCAATGCCCACAATTATATTGTCCAATCAATCAATATAATATTATATAATTTTACACCACTAGGTGGCATTAACGTGCAATCAAATGGCATGTGGCCAACTTATGTCAACAGAACTATAATATCCAGACCAGTAAAATGCTTAAGCAATCCCTCTATAGCAGGGCTATTCAATTATATTTTTCAGCAGGACAGATTTGTCAAAGAAGTATCGTTTGTGGCCTGAACAACAGAACTGTCTCAAGAACTTATGTTTAGTAAATTGAAAATAAGTCTAAATTGCTCTGTCCAATAACAGGCTTACACTAGCAGAGATAAATGAAAACTAGAAAGTGAGCAAATCAGAACAACAGATAAAGGACTAGGCTAAACCTAGAGTTAATCGAACTGTCTCTATTTTAGCTGATTAAGCTGATTTAAAAATACTGCAGGCTACTGAATACCAGATCTAATCAAGAAATGTGTCCCAGTCCATGGCCCACTTTACTATGTTGGGCCAGTCTTTATTGCTTAGCATTATGTTGCTGTAAATCCACCACTGTTCACTGTAAATCAGATACAGAGTGTTTCCTAGGCTTTTTTACAATGTGGTCCAGTTGATGGCCCATTTTACCATAGTGGGCCACATTGTATTGCTTAGTGGGCCGCAGTTTTCCCCGCGGGCCGCTATTTGAATAGCCCTGCTCTAGGTATGGCTAAGGTTAAGGTCCACTTTATTGTCCCCATAGGAAAAGGTGTCGTTTGCATGTGACCATCCTTCAGGAGCTGAGAGAGCCACAGTGCAGGGGAGCCTCAGGAAGCCATCTTCAGCTCTCCTTGGTCAGGACAACTGAAGCTAAGTCCCTAATGTGCAAGAATCTCAACCGTGCAAAGTCAGATGGTTTCCACCAAGTCAAAGAAAACCAGATGAGGCATCAGGCTAAAGTTGCTTTTTACATATACATTTGGTTCACTTCCATCGAACTAGGGTTCAAAGGACCTGCAAATTTGTTTTGTTAGGGCTGGTGTGAAAGTTGACCAGTCTGATTTTGTACGCACTAATGAACTGCACCGAGACCACCTCCAAACGTGGGTCTTGGTGCTTCCAAATGAACTCCAGGGCAGTTAGCTTGTGATGTGAACAGCCCTGATTCGGCCCAACTTGCACTTTTTGGTCTATGAAAGCTTCCCTAGCGCAGACTTAGCAACTTACATAAACTAAAAAATGACAAAATGAGAGAAACAACCTGCAAGACGTAATGTGGTGGCGTAGTAGTTAATAATCCCAGTTTTCTTTTGCTATTATCAGACAGATGCATGCTATATTATCATGCTTATCTGTGAACACAGCTCGCAGCGCAGTGGTTTATTCTCAAGATTTAGGCCTACATACAGTAGATTTGTCCTAATGCAGTATTCCAGCTTCTGTACAGTCTTGTCTTACCTCGATAAATTCAAGTCGTCTCAAGTCCATATAGTTTTGCTGCCTGTTCATCTCATGCAGCAGTCACGTCTTCTGAAGTAAACTCTCTACCTCTCTAGGATAGAGTCAGCTTCTCCCAATGATCCAGAGTGAAGCACAAATGTCCCACGTGTTTGTTAAATCTGAGTCTGAAATCCTAACTTTGCAAAAATTATGAAGAAACTCAACTTTTCAACTGTAACACAAATCTGGTAGGGACTTTTCTTTCTGCCATTTGGAAAACACTTTTTCTACTCTCATTTTCTGCACTTTCTCTCACCAGTTTAAGGCACAGCGCCACCACAGGCCAGGAGGGATTTGTGTTTTCTTTTTAATCAGTTTAATTCAGTAAAAATCTGGTGAGAACATGAACCCCTCAAAATGAAACTTATACAATGCTTCAACTTTTAGCGTCCAAATGAACCAGTTTAGCAGCCTAATTCAAACAGTCACTACAATATCCTTCTTTTCCATCTTTCATCTGCCCGTGTGGTCTCTCCATCTCCTCTCTCTCTCCTTCGCCGACAGCTCCACCTGCCTCACGGTCCAGCCTCGGGGCAAATCTACCTCACACAAGTCCCTCTGCTGCTGTCTGTCTGCAGTCTCTAATAATCTCAGTCTTTGGTCTGAGTCTGGTCCTCTGTAGTTCAACGCTTCGTCACTTTGCTCAGAGGTCTTTGATATCAGGTTCGTATTCGCCCGAGGGTTTCTGGATTGACTCTCCTTATTTCAGGGAGATTAGCTAAACTGGATTATCGCAGAGGATTACACGTGTGACGGAAATGTTCTAAACAGATAATAATGAGCTTGTACATGATGTCTGGATAGGAAATGAGTAAAGCTGGTTAAAGCGATAGGACATGCTAAATGTGGAGCTGTCAGCCAGTTGTAAATGTATTGTTTTTTGCAGTTGTGCGTCGTCAAGATTTCTCAGTTTATCAATGACTATGTTCACACGAAGTCATGCACCAAGATGAATATACAAGCTCTAACTACTTATAACTTCTAACTTAAATATCTGCTCATGTGTGGTGGTAGATTATATAGAGCAAAGACATAATGATTCTCCACTAATCTCAAATACAGCAAAGTTCTAGTTGTGCAACGCCACGGTTGAGGGCCAAAGAAACCCAAATAAAAGTTAACCCAACTAAATATTAGGTAAGCAGATAAAAAAGGGACTTAATAGGCAGAAAATATTTATTCTTTGTTTTAACGGTTCATATTATTTAACCATTTTAAATAAACAGACACGCATAAAAAGGACAATATTTGAATAATCCTAGATCATCGCCTATAGAGGGATTATTTGTTTATCAACATGGGGGCAGCGCACACAACCGGTTATCAGAAAGAGCAGCGGCTCATTGACACAAACTGTAGCAGCAACACTAGCCAGCGCTGTTGTCAGCAAACTACAAGAGTTTATGACTGTGAGAAAACAAACGTTCTGCTGCTAAATCATCACTTGTGAATGAAATTCGTCTTTACGACTTAAACACATCACATTCAGGTGAGTGAAAAAATGCAGACAGGCCGGTTCATATCTGATCCAAACAACTGTCCTCATTCGTTTAGTTGTTTTTATCAAATAAGTTTCCCCAGTTAACTAGAAGGACAGCGCTTCTTTCTGCAGACGACCTGCGCAGTAGAGCGGAAAGTCACGTCGACTGTCCTTCTTTAAGACTAAATATTGGCGGCACAGTGGCAGAGCGAATAGTGCTCTGGCCTCACAGCAAGAAGATTGCAAGTTCGACTCCTGCACAGCCCGGAGTGTGGAGTTAGCCTGTTCTTCCCCGTGTCTAGGTGGTTTCCTTTGGTTTCCCCATCAACCAATAGCATGCATGTAAGGGGTGTTGGTCGGAGGTTGAGGTGTCAGATGTTTAGGCGAATCACCTCTGCTGCCTCAGGGCTGCTTAGTATCACTGAGTCGGGAGTAGAGGTTACTGTGTGAAGCACTTTGGAAGACATCTGTCTGTGTAAATGTGCTATATACATAAAAAAAAAATTCATTCATAGCAGTGACGATGGCAGCCTGCAATTATCAAACTGTCAACATGTGGATTATTCTCTCCACAATGTCTAAGAAACAAAAAAAACAGAGCGTTTCAGAGGGTTGTCAAAGCTCCACTATGATGAGAGAAGTGAGTCATAATTATGCTCCTTAACACCTGGACTTAGGAATCCCAGGTAGAACCAATCATTTTGACGATTTGACATCATTCTAATCTCTCAATCTTTCAGTTAATTACCAAACCCTACTTTCATTATGTATCGCTGGGGCTGATGGGAAACGGAGTCCTTGCTCTTGTTCCCGCGGTGATGAAGCGGAGGCGTGACCCTGCCAGTCTCGGGGCTTGTTAGCGGCGCATGAAGAGCGCGGAGGTGCGGGGGTTAATGGAGGACGTATTATCTTCGGCGTTTGCCCTGCCGAA
This sequence comes from Mugilogobius chulae, assembly GCA_038363315.1. Lineage (NCBI taxonomy): Eukaryota > Metazoa > Chordata > Actinopteri > Gobiiformes > Gobiidae > Mugilogobius > Mugilogobius chulae. The sequence continues at coordinate 5,954,688 of CM076404.1, forward strand.
CGTTCACGGGACAGTTTGCGGTTATGGTTATGAAGATTGGAGAGCGAGAGGGGAGTGACCCGCTCTTAAATCACCCACTCCAGCTCTGACAGGGCAGCAGCGCGCCGGAATAAATAGCACTGATGTTGTTCCATGTCACCTTCATTTGCCTGGACGAGCCGCGTAAACTCACATGAACTCTGGAGCATCGTCTGAGCGTCACAAGGACTGGTCTCTCACTCAGACTCACTTCCCTGCAGGAGAGAGACTGTTAAAGAGACTTAGCGATGAATTATGACAGAAGTAAAGTGCAATGTTAATCTGAAACAATAAACTTATACTAGAAACTGGATCACTGACATTAATGCATTAGATTCATAGTGTTTTTCATGACTCTCAAAAACGGATAGTTGCACAAAACATGAACATTTTTGTTAAAAATTAGGGTTACGCCAAATATCCACAGCACTGTATCTGTTTAAATAAGGAAAATAACATTGCTTTATAGTCTATGTTTGAATTTAAAAGCTCTACAAACTTCTAAAGCAGTGCTGAACCACAATTAAACAAGGACCAGATCAGCACTAAGAAAATTTCAGCACTACACCTGAACTAAACTAGGTCCAAACAAGGACTAAGGCAGGATTAAACCAGAACTTAAATAGGACCTAATCAAGTCTAAGGTAAAGTAGCACAGTTTTAGAACAGCAAGCAAGAGAAGGTATCTTTTTGTAACAGTGGGAAAATGGTTTAAGGGTCAGATCAAAACTTTGGGGGGCCGTTTTGGCCCCAGGGCCTTAAGTTGAATAGACCTGCTCTAGAGTCTTCTCCTTCTGCCTGATGTGAGGCATGTCACTACGTCACAGGAGGAGTATCTACAGTATTAGTTATAGACTTCAGATTTACCAACTCTGGTGCTGGAAGCTTGTTTGGGTTGAATTGTATCAGACGCAAGTTTGAGCAAAACGTAGCATCAGCTGATGCGCAATTGCGCATAAATCAATGCGCAGGACGCAATTTGTGACTCACATTCAGTGCACGATGCAAAATGCAAGTTTTGCAACATTGACTTAACATTTAACCATTCACTTCGTCACAAATATTCTGTCTGTTCTGAATGCAGCCTAATAATCTACTTTTTTGAAAAGCGTTTTTTAACCCTGTCCATTGTCATTACACAATTTTTCAAATTACACACACCCAGATACTTTGGAGCAAGCACTCAAGTGTGGAACTCAATTTGACAAAGGGGCCACATTGGCATCGAGGTTGTCCTCGAAGAGCCAGTTGAAACTAATATTAACCTTACTAATCTTTGACATACTACTAATAATAGTTGTATTTAATTATTGTATATTTACTGAAGTGAGAATTACTGAATATATACATCTGCATTACTCTGAAAAATGACTTACGTACTCCGTAAGTTTCAGACAAATCACTTCATTACTTCAAGACACCCAGATAACTCCTGCACTAATATAAGAGTAACGTAAATCTTGAGGACCACATAAAAACTGGATGCAGGGCTGCATCTGGCCCCCAGGCCTGGAGTTTGATGTGTGTTTTAGAATAATCAAAAACTTTCTTTCTCATAAATACTTGCTTCAATCAATTAAAAATAGTCAGTTCATAAACAATAGTGCTGCTGACTTTGTGTCTGAGTAAAGTCTCTCTTGTTCTACTCTCTGTTGAAACATTTGCATGACTTTTGCAGGAGTGTAGCGCCAGTGGCTGATTAGAGATTCACCCTGAATTAATCAAACACATAATATTCATGTGTACAAAATACAAAGAAGGCCCCAGAGCGAGTGATCCGCACACACTCATGAAAGTATTCTGCTCTTTCCTGATTGCAGAATGTAAATAAGTCATAAGAGCTGAGATTGCTTGTGTGTGGTGACTCTGCCTCAGGTGTAAGAGATGAAAAACATGACTTAGTGATGAGCCGGAGCTTATGAAAGTGTGCTGAGGTGAAGGAGGTGTGAGGAGTGAAGGTGTCCATCAGGTGACTAATGCAGAGGTCAGTACTGCAGAGCTGCATTAAATCTTACTCATTATTAATCTGTATAGACTGTTTCTGAAAGCTGTCAGTGAATATTTGAAATTGATTAGTTGAAGCGTCACAACAGCAGTCTAACCCCCAATTTACACCGGCGCAGTAGCAGCGCGTAACTGTAGTAGTATGTCGTATGCGCAGGAATCACTCATAATAGAATCAAGTCTGATTTGGTTCAAACAATTTACCGCAGCAGTGCAAGACCCGCAACTGACGACCGTCAATACGCTCACGTCGCTCAAATTAGGTCAGAGTTCTAATTTATTGCGTCAAAGGCGCGTTGCCCGGGCTTTTAGCAGGAGAAACACAGAAAATACCCGCGCAGAGACAAAGTAAAGTTCCGATGCTCTTTCAAAATACGTCAACTACAAAGATTACAGACACTAAAACAACACGTATCGTGTCCAGAAGCTCCGTGAACGACTGATGAATGGATTAGAACAAGTTTGTTGTTAGTTTGGAAAGCAAACTTTCCGACTTCAAACACTTAAATTACGTCTTTATGAGACTCTTTTCTCCATGAAAAGAGTCTCCTGGTCCTTGAATATGAGTCGAGCAAGTTAAATAATTAACTATAAGCATTTTAAAGTAGAAAACACTTTGAAACATGTTTTACACATTCTCACATTTAGATAAACTTTACTTATTCTTCAGGTGTGATTTAAAAGCTTTAGCTCCAAAAATGTATTTATTTATTTTGTAAATAGTAGCCTATAATACTATTATTTCTAATTAAAGTGAATCAGTTTGTTTAAAGGGGTCCTATTGTGTTTTTTCCTGTTATTTAGTAAGAAATGAAAACATACTATGTAATCAGTAATTTACATTTTGTTTATTGTAAAACACAAAATTGAGCTAAAACGGCATGAAAATAGAAACAGTTCTACTGTAACCTGGCTCACGCCAGATGGATCTGTGTTAAACTCCTATCTGAGTTCTCACTATATCCATCTGGGACTTGACTCACTGAAAGCGTTCGAGAAAAGGTGGGGCGTTTAGTGAAATACTTCGAGCTGATTGGGTGTGTGGCCTACCTTATTTTTTCTTAGCCAATCACAGCAACAACTCGTAATGGTGAATCCAATGTCCGGCTCTTCTTTCAAAAAGAAATTACTCCGTATTTCTGCTAAAACCGCATCAAAAGCAGCAGAAACACAAACATCCACGGGAGCAGCCATCTTTGTTTAGCTTGAATGAGACTCGGCAGCGGCGCCAGAGCGCTAACAGCCGTCTTAACACCGCCGAAACACCGCTGGTTTGGACTCTCAAACCAATCGGGCGGCTGGAAGGCCAGATGGTTTATCTCATGTTTGTGAATTCACAAATATCGCGAGTTAAACCACCTGGCTGGCCAGGTTAGTTCTATTGACTTCCTGAAGCCCCGCCTCTTCATTTAAAATTTTTAAAAATGTAAAATGTGAGAAGCAACAGATTTTAACTAACACATTTTTATTGTTGGAAGGTGGTTTTGGGACAGTTTTGAACCATACATGCTTCACTTTGAGTCCTAATCTTTTGAATTATAACAAGTAAATACAGACAAGTGGGAGGGGATAGGTGGTAGGTGAGACTGGAGATTTCTGAGCACTTGAGCTCCAACTGAAGAACAATACAATATTACTCCAACATGCAGGAATCAATTCAAATATAACTAACGATGAAGAAAAAGCCATTATAACAAAATCTTTGAATAATCCATTTTACATAACAGGACCCCTTTAATTGCTCATTTTTTAGTTTAGTTTAGATTTAGTTTGTAACATGATGAACCACTGTTTAAACATCAGAATAGTGTTGGAGCTGCAGCGTGAACACAGACACAGCTGGTCTGACAGCGTGTCTGATGAATGGTCCACAAAACAGGACAAAACAGACAGAACACACAGCAAATAGTAACATCACCTTGACACAGCAGCAGCAGGACCAGTGGAGCTTCACTAAAGAGCAGGATTTTACTCTCTGAACCACACAGACACAGCAGTAACAATAAACATCTGCATTTCACTTTTTATTAATTATTATTTTACAGTTTATTAAGCCAGCGTGTTGCGTCGTTGAAGTGATTAGTTGCCGTAAACGTGGACAGACTGCTGCTGTCGTCCCGATCTCTCCGCGGTTTCGTGAAAAACGATCTCCGCTTCATTTTCCCCCCAAAACATCTGCAGCTCGTCACAAAACTAATGACACGTAATCACCCAGAAACGAGCTGAAGTGAGAGATGTGCTCGGTGTACTCACCTCCAGACCCGACGCCGAGCTACGCGATGACGTCATGAGGTGGAACGAGGCATTATTCTAAGCATAAGCATATATTCTCCATGTTCTCTGATCATTAGTTTACTCACACCTGTTTTTGTGTTGATTGTTGCATGTTTGAGTAATCATCTACACTGTAAGAAATCTTAATTAACAGGAAATTCTATCCTTCTTATTTTGCCCCGCCCACTTTTCTACCGTTACACACAGGCCTCGGAAACGCACTTCCGGTCAGCTCCTCCCCCGTTCATTACATTGAAGTAAACAACCGAGAAGAACTATTTCAGGTAGGTTTATTTTTCCAAATACGCTACGGTCATGTGCACCAACAAATAAGCAAGGCATATTTTCTCTGGATCGCTTGAAAATGAGGCAGATTTATTAGAGCAAAAGAACTCAAGAGGAAATGTGCCATAGAGACCAAAGCAGAAGATTATATGTATTATTTTCCCAAACCTTTGTGTGAATCTCGAGCCCGATCTCACAAGAAAGCGTACATTTACTACAACATTACTCAACATGTAAATGATGTATGATTAGCAAGAGTTCACAGCTGTTTTGTGTAATTATAGTACGCGTCACAGTCCCCATTCATTTCAATGGTGGTTGTTAAGATGTGTTTTTATTTATGAATATTAATGGCTCAGAGAATAGACTTTAAAGCAGCTCTGCTTGTGTTTAAGTCTCTCCATGGACTAGCACCAAAGTACATCTCTGACATGTTAGTGCCTTATGAACCATCTCGCACTCTGAGGACCTCAGGGACCGGCCTCCTGCTGGTGCCCAGAGTCAGGACTAAACATGGGGAAACAGCATTTCAGTTTTATGCAGCAAAGATCTGGAACAGTCTTCCAGATGATGTAAGACAGGCCTCTACTGTGACAATGTTTAAATCTAGGCTGAAGACTGCCCTTTTTAATCATGCTTTTAACTGAAATATTTTAAGTTGTTGTTTTTAATTTATCTATTTATTGTTTTTTATATTTTTATGTAGTTCTTTTATACATGTTTTTAACTGTGTTGATCTGTTTTCTTGTACTTTTGTGGGATTGTTTTTAAATGCACTGGAAAGCACTTTGTGTTGCATAAATTGTACGAAAAGTGCTTTACAAATAAACTTTGATTTATTGATTGATTGAAATCCTGATTCTAATCTTAACCTGCCCCAAGCCCCAGACATAATCTTACACATTTTAGTAACTTTATGCCTGAACTTACCCGTTTCACCTGAAGAAAACGTCCCCACGTGGCTTCAATTAAAACTCATGTTTTTTGACGCTGTGAAATCTCGTGTCAGTTTTACGCTTTTTCATATCGTGCTAAATGCACGGCGTAACATAAGTACTAAAAATAGCTGTGAAGTCGTAGTAAAAATACGCTGTTTTTGTGTCGTGGTAAAAGTACGCCATCTAGTGAGACTGTGTTGGAATCTCAGACTGTTGAAGAAGCTGCTTCAGGAGCAGATGTTCGCTTGGTCCAGACATTAAACTTGATCTGAAAACACACTTCAAATATAAATAATGTAAAATACAAATGATTGTTTGTTCAAATCCACTAAAGCATAAGAATAGTTTCAGCTCTGACTCTTCAAATAGATAGATAGATAGATAGATAGATAGATAGATAGATAGATAGATAGATAGATAGATAGATAGATAGATAGATAGATAGATAGATGCTTTATTCATCCCGGTGGGGAGATTAAAATGCCATGGACATACACAAAACACAGCACATCGACCAAGACAAAAAACAGTAAACACAACATTTAGAACTCTGCTCCAGCCCCATGTAAAGTCACCACAAAAATCAGACAGCCTCAGACAAAATGCTTATTATAAAAATGCACAGCAGCAGGAATAAAAGAGTTTTTGAGGCGTTCAGTAGAACACCGGTGCAATCGCCCACTAAAAGAGCTTTTAAGTTAATCAAAAATACTCCGAAGAGGATGGTCTTCCAGTCAAAGTATTCAGACACTTTTGGTGCTAAAAACCACAATTTAGATGAATCAGTGATAAAATTATCAAACCGTTCACTTGTTGTTAGCTACGTATATATAAAAACAATGAAGGAAATATGTATTTTTGACTCACCAGAGCAACTCAAAGCTCTTCTGTCCAAACAAACACGTACATTATAAGAACCAAACCAATTAATGTAAAACTACAGAGAAAAGTCTTTTTTTTTTTTTACAGACAGAATGTTAAAACACATGACAACACCAAAACAAAATCCGTCAAAGTATACAGGAAACATTCCAGTTTATATACCAATATTTTTAAGAGCGTATTGTCCTGCAGCTGATGCTCAAGTGCTCAGAAAAGTCCTGTTTTCACCTACCACCTATCCCCGCCCACTTGTCTGTACTTGTGAAGACGCTTTCCAACTATAAAAACGAGTGAATCTGCAGGTTGTTACAGCTAAGTCGTATTATAAAGAGGCGGGGCTTATCAGTTCTACAAATATAAACACAAAGTCAATGAACCGGTTTATAATTCAAAGTTGTTTTAAAACAATCTTGTGTTTTATAGTGAATCGTTTTCTGGAGGTGATGAGGATAACCTTAGTCTTTTACTAAACTGCTGCTGATCTGGATCATGTTCTTTTCAGTCGTTGGTGATTAATTTATGGAGCATCAGCGATTATGAGCCTCTGTAACGAGCTGAGGCGTCTTTCATCTTCTGTTACCTCCGCAAAAACACTTTAACTCAGCGTCTGAAGGCCCAAGGACAGACCGGAAGAGAAAGAACATATGGTTATTTAGAGAGTTTATACATATTTTGTTTAGAAATTATGGTTTAGAGCAATGGTTTCCAACTAGAGGGATGAGAAACGTTTAGCGTCTAATGCAAATCCTGTGATGACTCTTGCATTTTGAAATATTGACCGCCTTGGAAGTATTGGAAGATCCAGAAAAATAGCAAATAATATGTTTTCAGCGACCTTAGTAGCATCTCAGTTATGTAGGTATTGAAAGCTATTTTAAATATTTATCACAACTATCAAGACAATTAAACCAAAATGTTTTGCTGATCAAAAGCTTGGTATTACATTCCTGCCTCAGAAAATCCTTGATCTCAAAAGGTAAGGTAACATATGGTAAGGTATACTTTATTGTCTCCGTAGGGAAATGTGTTCTCTGCATTTGACCCATCCTTCAATGCCTCTGGGGCATCTCCTCAGGAGCAGTGATCACCACAGTGCAGCGCTCGGGGACCCATCTCCAGATGTTCTTGCTAGGCTTGATCAGGACTACCGTAGCTGGAGGATATTACCCTAACATGCATGTTATTCCAGACACTGGGAGAAACATGCAAAAAAGAAAGGCCCAGGCCCATGCGGGAGTCAAACCCGCAACCTTTTTGCTGTGAGGCGAGAGCGCTATCCGCTCAGCCACCATGCTGCCTAAAATCCTCATGCTGGTGCTGACTGTTGGTCAATGCATGTTATGTCTGTGGAGTCACTGCAACCCTGTCACAACTTTTTGTCATGAACTTTAAAAAAGCCAAGTAAAACATCAAGTTCGACTCCCCCCTTAAAATGAATGCAACATAATTTGTGCAAACTTTTTCATTTTATCACATACACAGAGTGAGTGTAACCAGCAAGGTAAGGTTATTACTAGTGCAGTAGTCAAGATCGCACTAATCGAGGCCATGATCTTTCCAAAAAAGGACAGAGGCTAGACTCAACCACGAACAGTCAAGAACAAGTCCTTTATAGGTTGAGACTGAGACAAAACCGAAACCGCGGTCTAACAATATCTACATGATCTTATTGTGCAGTCCTTAGTGCAAACGATGCCTAGAACAGGTCACTGCTCTCCTGGTGCAAACATAGCAGAACATGGTGGTAATGAAATGTGCATGTCCAAGACAAGACTGAGTCCAAATGTTCTTGAGTCTGAGGTTTGACTCACGCACTACTACGCTAGTAATACCTTAAAAGAATATGCACTGTGCTGTAGAAATTATTCCACACATATTTTTAATGTATCACTGTTTTACTTAATTTTATAAAAAGAGTGCACTTAAAGGCAACACATGCTTCTTTGTGTATAGCCTATATTCACAAGGACCACACCACAACAAGACTACTATTAAGATATTTATTGATGATGAATGGATAGATGAAATAATGGCTGGATTGTTAGTGTGTAACCACCCTATCATTTGGATTACGTGAGGCCTTATAGATTCTTTTTACTTGTATAGGCTATACACAATAAAAAACAAGACAAAAATACTACTAGCCTACATAAAAATGCACAAAAACATGAATAAAAGTTTAGAGATATTACTTTAAAAGATTGCATGTTTGTAAAGATGTCCAGTTTTTACCTTTTGTTTGTGAGTTTATGAATGCTTAAGAGTTATATTGACTTCATTTCTGAATACAAAATCCTGTGGATACATTTTGATGAAAGGATAACAGAATGAAAAAGAGAGAGATAGAGAGAAAGAGAAATAACTAAAACAACTTAAGAGCAATGAAACAATTTGATAAACTGCAAAGTCACTATTGCTGGGTCACTGTATTTCTCACATCAAATTCTACTCGTGTGTGCTCACAATCTTAAGTTCTATTATATTTTTATGTATTTATCATTTGCAATGTTTGTAATACAAAGTAAAGAGTAAACACAAAGTAAACAGTAAACAATAAGGAATGGATTAACACAAACAATAAACAAGTTGATACAATACAAAGCAAACCTAATATGTAGCCTAATTCAAGCTAAGTTATGACAGTTCATAACAACCATTATTTCTCATTTTCTGTATGCCTATGTATAATAAATTAGATAGGATTATTTTATGCAATTATTAATTATTAATTATTAATTATTAATTAATTATTATAATAATAGATTAATTATTCAGCTGTTTTAAAAATCAATCTTTATATGCTTTAGATTAGAAGTCTGTGGAAAATTTGAAAGGAGATAATATGAAGGATAAATACTACTACTACTTTAAGATGTAGTTGTTGTTTTTGTTTTTTTGTAATTAACACAGAATTTGGGGCAAAGGTAAAAATCCCTTATACTGTAGCCTACTCTAGGGGAGAGATTANGATTTGGTTCAAACAATTTACCGCAGCAGTGCAAGACCCGCAACTGACGACCGTCAATACGCTCACGTCGCTCAAATTAGGTCAGAGTTCTAATTTATTGCGTCAAAGGCGCGTTGCCCGGGCTTTTAGCAGGAGAAACACAGAAAATACCCGCGCAGAGACAAAGTAAAGTTCCGATGCTCTTTCAAAATACGTCAACTACAAAGATTACAGACACTAAAACAACACGTATCGTGTCCAGAAGCTCCGTGAACGACTGATGAATGGATTAGAACAAGTTTGTTGTTAGTTTGGAAAGCAAACTTTCCGACTTCAAACACTTAAATTACGTCTTTATGAGACTCTTTTCTCCATGAAAAGAGTCTCCTGGTCCTTGAATATGAGTCGAGCAAGTTAAATAATTAACTATAAGCATTTTAAAGTAGAAAACACTTTGAAACATGTTTTACACATTCTCACATTTAGATAAACTTTACTTATTCTTCAGGTGTGATTTAAAAGCTTTAGCTCCAAAAATGTATTTATTTATTTTGTAAATAGTAGCCTATAATACTATTATTCTAATTAAAGTGAATCAGTTTGTTTAAAGGGGTCCTATTGTGTTTTTTCCTGTTATTTAGTAAGAAATGAAAACATACTATGTAATCAGTATTTACATTTTGTTTATTGTAAAACACAAAATTGAGCTAAAACGGCATGAAAATAGAAACAGTTCTACTGTAAACCTGGCTCACGCCAGATGGATCTGTGTTAAACTCCTATCTGAGTTCTCACTATATCCATCTGGGACTTGACTCACTGAAAGCGTTCGAGAAAAGGTGGGGCGTTTAGTGAAATACTTCGAGCTGATTGGGTGTGTGGCTACCTTATTTTTTCTTAGCCAATCACAGCAACAACTCGTAATGGTGAATCCAATGTCCGGCTCTTCTTTCAAAAAGAAATTACTCCGTATTTCTGCTAAAACCGCATCAAAAGCAGCAGAAACACAAACATCCACGGAGCAGCCATCTTTGTTTAGCTTGAATGAGACTCGGCAGCGGCGCCAGAGCGCTAACAGCCGTCTTAACACCGCCGAAACACCGCTGGTTTGGACTCTCAAACCAATCGGGCGGCTGGAAGGCCAGATGGTTTATCTCATGTTTGTGAATTCACAAATATCGCGAGTTAAACCACCTGGCTGGCCAGGTAGTTCTATTGACTTCCTGAAGCCCCGCCTCTTCATTTAAAATTTTTAAAAATGTAAAATGTGAGAAGCAACAGATTTTAACTAACACATTTTTATTGTTGGAAGGTGGTTTTGGGACAGTTTTGAACCATACATGCTTCACTTTGAGTCCTAATCTTTTGAATTATAAAAGTAAATACAGACAAGTGGGAGGGATAGGTGGTAGGTGAGACTGGAGATTTCTGAGCACTTGAGCTCCAACTGAAGAACAATACAATATTACTCCAACATGCAGGAATCAATTCAATATAATAACGATGAAGAAAAAGCCATTATAACAAAATCTTTGAATAATCCATTTTACATAACAGGACCCCTTTAATTGCTCATTTTTTAGTTTAGTTTAGATTTAGTTTGTAACATGATGAACCACTGTTTAAACATCAGAATAGTGTTGGAGCTGCAGCGTGAACACAGACACAGCTGGTCTGACAGCGTGTCTGATGAATGGTCCACAAACCAGGACAAAACAGACAGAACACACAGCAAATAGTAACATCACCTTGACACAGCAGCAGCAGGACCAGTGGAGCTTCACTAAAGAGCAGGATTTTACTCTCTGAACCACACAGACACAGCAGTAACAATAAACATCTGCATTTCACTTTTTATTAATTATATTTACAGTTTATTAAGCCAGCGTGTTGCGTCGTTGAAGTGATTAGTTGCCGTAAACGTGGACAGACTGCTGCTGTCGTCCCGATCTCTCCGCGGTTTCGTGAAAAAACGATCTCCGCTTCATTTCCCCCCAAAACATCTGCAGCTCGTCACAAAACTAATGACACGTAATCACCCAGAAACGAGCTGAAGTGAGAGATGTGCTCGGTGTACTCACCTCCAGACCCGACGCCGAGCTACGCGATGACGTCATGAGGTGGAACGAGGCATTATTCTAAGCATAAGCATATATTCTCCATGTTCTCTGATCATTAGTTTACTCACACCTGTTTTTGTGTTGATTGTTGCATGTTTGAGTAATCATCTACACTGTAAGAAATCTTAATTAACAGGAATTCTATCCTTCTTATTTTGCCCCGCCCACTTTTCTACCGTTACACACAGGCCTCGGAAACGCACTTCCGGTCAGCTCCTCCCCCGTTCATTACATGAAGTAAACAACCGAGAAGAACTATTTCAGGTAGGTTTATTTTTCCAAATACGCTACGGTCATGTGCACCAACAAATAAGCAAGGCATATTTTCTCTGGATCGCTTGAAAATGAGGCAGATTTATTAGAGCAAAAGAACTCAAGAGGAAATGTGCCATAGAGACCAAAGCAGAAGATTATATGTATTATTTTCCCAAACCTTTGTGTGAATCTCGAGCCCGATCTCACAAGAAAGCGTACATTTACTACAACATTACTCAACATGTAAATGATGTATGATTAGCAAGAGTTCACAGCTGTTTTGTGTAATTATAGTACGCGTCACAGTCCCCATTCATTTCAATGGTGGTTGTTAAGATGTGTTTTTATTTATGAATATTAATGGCTCAGAGAATAGACTTTAAAGCAGCTCTGCTTGTGTTTAAGTCTCTCCATGGACTAGCACCAAAGTACATCTCTGACATGTTAGTGCCTTATGAACCATCTCGCACTCTGAGGACCTCAGGGACCGGCCTCCTGCTGGTGCCCAGAGTCAGGACTAAACATGGGGAAACAGCATTTCAGTTTTATGCAGCAAAGATCTGGAACAGTCTTCCAGATGATGTAAGACAGGCCTCTACTGTGACAATGTTTAAATCTAGGCTGAAGACTGCCCTTTTTAATCATGCTTTTAACTGAAATATTTTAAGTTGTTGTTTTTAATTTATCTATTTATTGTTTTTTATATTTTTATGTAGTTCTTTTATACATGTTTTTAACTGTGTTGATCTGTTTTCTTGTACTTTTGTGGGATTGTTTTTAAATGCACTGGAAAGCACTTTGTGTTGCATAAATTGTACGAAAAGTGCTTTACAAATAAACTTTGATTTATTGATTGATTGAAATCCTGATTCTAATCTTAACCTGCCCCAAGCCCCAGACATAATCTTACACATTTTAGTAACTTTATGCCTGAACTTACCCGTTTCACCTGAAGAAAACGTCCCCACGTGGCTTCAATTAAAACTCATGTTTTTTTGACGCTGTGAAATCTCGTGTCAGTTTTACGCTTTTTCATATCGTGCTAAATGCACGGCGTAACATAAGTACTAAAAATAGCTGTGAAGTCGTAGTAAAAATACGCTGTTTTTGTGTCGTGGTAAAAGTACGCCATCTAGTGAGACTGTGTTGGAATCTCAGACTGTTGAAGAAGCTGCTTCAGGAGCAGATGTTCGCTTGGTCCAGACATTAAACTTGATCTGAAAACACACTTCAAATATAAATAATGTAAAATACAAATGATTGTTTGTTCAAATCCACTAAAGCATAAGAATAGTTTCAGCTCTGACTCTTCAAATAGATAGATAGATAGATAGATAGATAGATAGATAGATAGATAGATAGATAGATAGATAGATAGATAGATAGATAGATAGATAGATGCTTTATTCATCCCGGTGGGAGATTAAAATGCCATGGACATACACAAAACACAGCACATCGACCAAGACAAAAAACAGTAAACACAACATTTAGAACTCTGCTCCAGCCCCATGTAAAGTCACCACAAAAATCAGACAGCCTCAGACAAAATGCTTATTATAAAAATGCACAGCAGCAGGAATAAAAGAGTTTTTGAGGCGTTCAGTAGAACACCGGTGCAATCGCCCACTAAAAGAGCTTTTAAGTTAATCAAAATACTCCGAAGAGGATGGTCTTCCAGTCAAAGTATTCAGACACTTTTGGTGCTAAAAACCACAATTTAGATGAATCAGTGATAAAATTATCAAACCGTTCACTTGTTGTTAGCTACGTATATATAAAAACAATGAAGGAATATGTATTTTTGACTCACCAGAGCAACTCAAAGCTCTTCTGTCCAAACAAACACGTACATTATAAGAACCAAACCAATTAATGTAAAACTACAGAGAAAAGTCTTTTTTTTTTTTTTTACAGACAGAACTGTTAAAACACATGACAACACCAAAACAAAATCCGTCAAAGTATACAGGAAACATTCCAGTTTATATACCAATATTTTAAGAGCGTATTGTCCTGCAGCTGATGCTCAAGTGCTCAGAAAAGTCCTGTTTTCACCTACCACCTATCCCCGCCCACTTGTCTGTACTTGTGAAGACGCTTTCCAACTATAAAAACGAGTGAATCTGCAGGTTGTTACAGCTAAGTCGTATTATAAAGAGGCGGGGCTTATCAGTTCTACAAATATAAACACAAAGTCAATGAACCGGTTTATAATTCAAAGTTGTTTTAAAACAATCTTGTGTTTTATAGTGAATCGTTTTCTGGAGGTGATGAGGATAACCTTAGTCTTTTACTAAACTGCTGCTGATCTGGATCATGTTCTTTTCAGTCGTTGGTGATTAATTTATGGAGCATCAGCGATTATGAGCCTCTGTAACGAGCTGAGGCGTCTTCATCTTCTGTTACCTCCGCAAAAACACTTTAACTCAGCGTCTGAAGGCCCAAGGACAGACCGGAAGAGAAAGAACATATGGTTATTTAGGAGAGTTTAATACATATTTTGTTTAGAAATTATGGTTTAGAGCAATGGTTCCCAACCTAGAGTCAGGACCCAGATGGAGGTTGCAAATTTATGTTTGGAGTAAAGAGGATATTGAAAAAAATGTACCTTGGCGTTTTAAATAAAGCTGAAATCTTCCTTTTTGCTAGCTCAGGCTTGTAGCTTCAAAATACAATAAAATATATACTGTACTGCTTTATCTCTTTAACGCAAGGCTACGCAATTATAATATCCTGTGGGCCATATTTGAACCCGGACAAGTGGTGTAGAACCGGACTGGAGTCATTGGTGTAAAATGTGTGTTTATGCAAGCACATTTTTGTAAAACAATGGCTTTTTATTGTATTTTAGCCATTTATTGTGATAATATTAAAACTACAAGCAATGACACCTGCCCCATGGCCAAGTCCATTAAATAAAAGAAATATAAAGAGTAACACTTATTCTCAAAAATGTGTCAGCGTAATTAGTGGTCGTTGCCGTTTCTACAGACGCATGAATTTAACGCCACCGCTACATTTCTGTTTGCTGATTGGTCGATTGTCTCAAGCTCATTTTAAACAGCTACAAAGACTGAAACTCCTGACCTAGAGCTGTGAAACGAAGCTAGAGAGTGAAATGAAACACAGGCACTAGGTGGCTAGAGGTGTCATTTTGCAATTATGACTTGGTATACAATGTTTTTTTTTTTTCAACTTTGGTCACATAAAGCAGTAAAACAACTACAAAAACAAACCCAATTTAAAGGGCTCCTATTATGTAAAATGTATTATTTAAAGATTTTAACCTAATGGCCTTCCTTCATCATTAGTTTTACTCAAAGTTATATTTGAATTGATTCATGCATGTTGGAGTAATCTTGTTTTGTTCTTCAGCTGCAGCTCAAGTGTTCTCACCTACCACCTAGCCCCTCCCACTTGTCTGTAATTACTTGTTTTATTTCAAAAGATTAATGCTCAAAGTGACACATAAATGGTTCAAAACTGTCCCATAGTCACTTTCTGACAATAAAAATTAATTATTTAAAAGACATTGCTTTTTACAGTTACATTTTAAAATGAAGAGGCGGGGCTTATCAGTTCTGCAGTTTTGAACAGGAAGTCACTGGAGCTGTTTCTATTTTCAAGCTGATATGTACATTTTGTGTTTTACGATGAACAAAAGGTAAATTACTGATCTGCAGATATAGTTTCTTACTAAATAGTTGGAAAAAACACAATAGGTCTCTTTAAAATTGTTTCCAACTTGAAATTACTACAGACATGCAGATGAAGCTTTAACTCAATTTCTGACGTGGGAAACACATGACTCTTGCTGCTTTAACTACAATTTTTAAGTTTTAATACATAGATACAAAAGTAAAGGTTCCAAAGCAGGTTTAAAAGACAAAAACAATGCAAAGTAAACGTTAAAAATGTTATTTAAATCTGCTTTTAGTTATATTTTATATACTTTAGATGTGTGTCCAGTATGAATGATTTATAAATGCATAAATGAGTGTAAACCAGTCTGTGCCGCTCCTCACAGTGAGTTCGGCTCAACACCAGTCTCACAGCGCCCTCTGATGGACCAAACGAGTGCTGCACTTTGAAACGAGTCAGTTTAAATCACACAGACCTGTTTCCTCTGCAGGACTGACAAAAGAATAAAAAAAATATTTATATATAACTAAAAAAAGGAAACCTAATATGAATAAATACATTCAAATATAAATCAAGTAAAATAAATACATAAATAAACAGAGGTGGCAAAAGTACTGAAGTTCACTGCTCAAGTCAAAGTAAAAATACAGTTATTTGTCTCTGTCTGACTGAGACTTGTTTACTTGAGCAAAAGTACATCATTGGCAAAGTAAAACGTAAAAATATAATGTTAGCATTAGGTGCATTGTGACGTGAAATTGGCTGAAACGGTACAATAACTACAATAACATTGAGTGGTAAATAGTAGATTATTAAAATGTATAGTACTTGTTTAACTTGGAAAACAAAGCTAAGTAGTTGTTTGGCTGTGTGGTTTTGGGAGGTTTGTGGACTTAAAGTAACTAACCTGTTGTTAAAATGTCGGAGTAGACAGACGGAGTTTTTTTTTTTTTTTTATGTAAGAAGTAAAAAGTTGCCAGATTTTGTAATGCTTAAAGCTGCACCCACCGTGTAACTTTTTGACCAAAAAATAAACTTGAGGAAAAGCATGTTTTTCTAGTTTAGATGTGTTTGTGACACTACATAAATAATGCAAATGTGTAATTTTAGTATGAGAGACTTTGCAGGGCCACAAAATGTAGTATTATTTGACATCCTCTTGTTTATAGCTCCATTAGCTATATTTTCTCAAATTATGGCACGAAATGTGTTTATTCCTAATAAGAATGTTCTAAAGAATTATTTTATTTTCCTATTTCTATTGAATTGGCTGAGTGCAGTTGTCTTGTTTTGGTTTAAAATACTACATCCTGTACATACAACAACTTCCTGTTCAATACTCTTCAATGAGGTTTTCACTTCATCAGTTTAAAACAAATAAATCCTCTTTAGATCAGACAGTTGTGAATGTTACAGAAAACATGTTAAAGACTTTACATATCAGAGGAATATTTCATCAGAGACACTTGTGTGTTTAAAAAGAGACATAATTGTGTCTAAATGCTAACGCTAACAGGAAATGGTTGTATGTACAGAAGTTAGCATTTTTGAACAATCGCAAGCCAACTGAAATTCCGTGCACACAGCCCATTGCAAAGTTGAATTTCACCCCCAGAAAGTTACACAGTGCACCTTTAAGACAAATACAAATACAAATACAAATACAAATACAAATACAAATACAAATACAAATACAAATACAAATACAAATACAAATACAAATACAAATACAAATACAAATACAAATACAAATACAAATACAAATAATAATAATAATAATAATAATAATAATAATAATAATAACAACAAAAATAAAGGTGCACTTGTGTAACTTTCTGGAGATGAAAAGTCATCTACAAAATTCAGTAGAATTATAAGTTAATACTTTGGGACATTCAGAATAGAGATAAATACGCTTTATGCCGTACTATTTTTTTTTAAATCGGCGAAAGGAGCCACTTTTCTGCAGACAGACGTGTTCAGGCTCCTCCAGGACATATATTATACTATTTTGTGACCATACAAGCTCGCTCAAAAGTAAAAACGCAGATTTGTATTAATATTTAGTGTAACAAAGACATCTAAATGACAAATATATGCATTTATTTAAGTTTATTTTTGGCCAAAACGTTTAAGTACAATACTTGAGTACAATACTTACTTACCACCTCTGTAAATAAATAAAAGAATGCATATAAAGAAAACAACAATTTCTTGAATAAATGCATTTAAACTGTGGCTGTATTCATAAATGTATTGTGATAAGTATTTTTGTCTTGATTTAAACTTTTTATTTATTATTTTTCTGATGTTTATTTATTTACTATTTATTCCCTTCATTTTATTATTGTAATTGTTATTTTTTCTTGTATTTATTTTTTGAACTAGTGTCATTTTTTATCCACATTACCACATTGTATTAATATTTCACAGTAAAAAAAAAAAATCTCCACATTTTATTTTAGTACGTTGTGATTTATTTCATGCTCAGAAATTAATTTAAAGTAACTCATAAATACAGCAGGTTATGAAGCAGAAATAAGAAACACATTTGTTAAAAAAAGTGAAATATTTCGGTACAAATTGAAATCAGCACTTTAAGAATTTGTTACATTCTTTCTGTACAATTCGTCAAAAAACAAAAATATTTCCACCAGAAGAACAAAAAAAGTAAATTATTATTATGTGTATTATTTTATTTTAAAGCAAAAACTAAAAGAAAAATAGAGTTTATAGCAAGTTCTATTCACAGGCAAAAAAAGAGACTTGTCAGAATTTTTGTGAATATTAACTTAAAAATAAAAATTAAATAAAAAATGTGACTAGTTTTAGCTTTTTCTGTAATTTTTTTTAGCTTTGTAGTTTATTTTTTTTATACACATTTTGATTTTGCTGAACCAAGGCTGACACCGGCGCTTTGGTTTTCTTTGTCATTCAGTAGTAGCACATTCAAACCTTTATTTCATTATTTAACCACTTTAACAATCGAACAAACTTTAATATGTAAACTTGTGCTTTGAACCGTCCAAGAATCAAACAAACTTATTCCAGATTTCACAGCGATCTC
Organism: Mugilogobius chulae; assembly: GCA_038363315.1. NCBI lineage: Eukaryota > Metazoa > Chordata > Actinopteri > Gobiiformes > Gobiidae > Mugilogobius > Mugilogobius chulae. The sequence goes on from CM076404.1 coordinate 5,973,123, forward strand.
AAAGGAACATAAAACACACATTATTGATTTGTGGAGTGAAATATGTCGCGTTTCAGATGCTTCGTGTTCGCTTAAATACAGTTTTCGCTGTAAAAAGGTAGAACAGGTGTTTCGCACATGAAAGTATCAGAACAATCCATCAACAACAAAACTAAAACACTGAGCAGTTTTTGAAACTTCTTGATTTGTTGCTCATTTTTAACGGGACAAACTTGGACTTCAACCAACTAAGAAGTGTAGCTTCTGATGTTCAACAGACTTGAGCTAAAGGTGTGTTCCAGGCCACTGGGAACTGGGATATTTCCCACTTTCCACTTGTACAAATGCGCTGGAACCTCAATCGAACTGGTAAAAATACCACTTGTGAACTGGGACCCACTTCACATATGAGATCAATAATCACCACAATAAACTTTATCTGGGCGTTTAACTGCCACGATCTGAAAGCTCTCACAGACTTGCGACTCTTTAAATGTAAGATCAAACAATGGCTCAAAGCTAGTCAAAGATGTGAACATTAGAATTGTGTGTTGTTTACTGTAAATACTTTATGTCATTTATTTTTTATGTATTGTATTGTATGTCTTTGCTCTTTGTGATAAGGGACCAGGTCTGCACATGAGCTCTGAGGCCTCTGGCCTATGAATGTGGCATCGGTTGCACTTAACAGGGCAACAATGTTTAACGTTCTGTCCCTTTCAAATAAACTAACTACTACAAGGGGAGAGCGGGGTTAATTGTCACACGGGTAGGTGGTCACAATCACTATATCTCGGCCTGTGAATGGTGCATTTGAAAAAAGGTCAGATTAAAATGTTCATTAAATGAACCAAAATGCACTTGCTAAAAAATATTTGTAAACATTTGTTCAAGATTGTGATGAAGACGAAATCAAAAAAATTTGTAGCAAAAAGTAAATTTTCCAACATAAAAAATCAAACCAAAGACGAGACACATTTGTTATTGATCTCCCATTGACATAACATTGTGACAACCAACCCAGACTTGGGGTTGGTTGTCACAGGTGAACAATTAACATTAAATGATCAATAACTTTTGATCAGAATAAGACAGAGAACAGCAGGTGGATTCATTAGTTACACAAGACTTTGAGCTTTTCTCTGTTGTTAAAATGGTTCATGTGAGATTTACTGTTTTTGAGAAATTCAAATCCAAGTAAAAAGTGTGACAACCAACCCCTCTCTGCCCTACTACAAAAACAATGTAAACATTGATTACAGGTGATTTAATGTTACTTTTGTCTAGTCTAAACGTTAGCATTAGCCATAATGCTTACAAACGCATTGATCATGTTGGAACGTCTTGAACTGGGAACTGGTATTTTTCAACTGGGAAATATCCCAGTTATCCTGGAACGCACCATAAGTACAGTCAGATTTGTGCAAAGGAGACGCATGTTTTTCTGGTAACCATGGATACCACGCAAACGCTCATGCTATGCTAACTTTGGACCTCTGAAATGTTGGACGTTCACACCTGAAACAGAAGATCTTCCAAGGAAAATACTTTGAATCTTGGGATTTCAACCATCTTGAGATGTTGAACAGACAGACAGGCCAAAGAGGAACCGGCCGCCGTGGAGCAGATGTAGACCCCGCAGCTGTTCAGAGAGACTCACACAGACCCTGCAGCTGTTCAGAAAAACTCACTGAAACATGTTTGAAAAGATTTTGTCACGATTTTGTGAATTGAGTTGTTTGTTTGTCTTCTAACCATGGAGTTGGGACATGAAGCTATGAACGCTAAGTTTGCTAGTTTTGGACGTCTGAAAAGCTACAGAACTTTTCACCGACTGAAAAAACAAAATTCTGTTAAGGCCATCCCTTCAAAAGCAAAGAAGTAAAAGTTCTGTAGCTTTTCAGACGTCCAAAGCAAACAGCATTCATAGCTTCATCTCCCAGTGTCTCAGGGTTAGCTTCAGAATGTGATTCAACTGTTTCCGGAGTGCTAAACATTTATAACACATAGTTAGTGAGCACTGGCATTCTTACTGACCGTGCTAATAATCCCACAGAGTATTTAACATCGTTGTCGGCCACAGCAGGAGGCCAAATATCAGAATCTGCTCAGAAACTCCTTGACAGCCCTTTCCAAACAAAACAATAGAAATGCTGCTCATAAACATCCAAAACCGCCCGTATGAAAACCATAACTTCACCCTCCAAACACAACACATCTATTCAAGACTTTCAGAACATTGCATGGTACCATCTTTGCGTTAAAACAAAAACAAATGCACATTTATAGCTCTTTGGTGCACTTTACAGCCCCCAAAAGTGTGAAAGAAACGATCATTATTAAACCAGCAGCACAAAAGACGACCTCGGAACGGAAAAACGTCGAAGAATTACCTGAGAAAGACAAAACACAAAGAGATGAAACCAGAGCGTTGGATGAGCGAAGACAGGCGCTGTTACAAAAGTCCAAACATTACATTCGGTTTCATCAGCCGTTGTCCCGCTCACAATCGGATCTTAGGCAAAAAAGACGACTTCTAAATAGGTTGCGTTCATGTGGTGTTACATTCTAAAGAGGCAGAGGTTTGGAAAAAGGAAATGTAGACCGAAAAATGTCTAAATTAACTTGTGGTTTCTGACTAAAGCTCCTTGTAAGTTTGTGTGTTTGTAAATGCAGAACAGCTCATTTTTAAAAGTAGAAACAGTGCAACAGTAGTCATAATAACAGCTAAGTGTTTGGTAAAGCCGGCTGCACACTAGAAGAGTTTAAGATCTTTTGCGATTTTCAGACAAAACAGAAGAGGCCACAGACAAAAGGACATTTACAAGGATTATTAGTCTGACAGTGGCCGAGTGATCGAGCGCCAAGTGTTCTCTTTCATGTGCGTGGTTATAAAGTGAAACAATGAAGCGCTAGTGGAATAAAGCTGGTCTATAAAGGTCACAGGAGAGCAGAGGAAGGTCTTTAAAGGTAAGGAGCTGTTACACTGACGCATTGTGGCCGTCAAATGAAAAAGTTCCAACAAACTCTGTGTTGGCCATGTTCTATTTATAGTAGGCTAAAGTTGGTGCTTCTCACATCATTTAAAAACGGGCAGACACTGCAATTTTTTACCCATTTTGGGACGATTTTTCACCCATGTGACAATTTTGAAGAAGGCCCGAGTTTCAGCTCAGTCGTGTGTCGTGCACCGTGTAGTGAACATGGATTAATGAGAAGAGATTCACACCTCACAACCAGCTTCTGATCAACAATCGTTGGATCGCCAGGAAATCAAACTTGTTTGAAATCCATTTCGCTCTTCGTGGAACATCACTCTGTAGAAGCAGAGCCACGATCTCTCACACTACCAACTGTTTGTTGGTAATCTACAATCTAGTCCTTCCCCTTTTATGTTGTGCTTCCGGATGCAGGAGTTTCTTCTTTATTTTATGTCTGACGAAAATCCTTACTCTGATCACACCTCCTGAACTCGTAGAGGGGAACATCAGGCTTAAACCAGGGCCAAAACTCCTGTAGTGTGCAGCCGGCTTTACGAAGACATTTAACAAGGTCAAAAGGTTACTTAGTTCTGCTTTAAGTCCACAAATCATCACCATTGGTCTGGGGCATTTCTGCAGCATTAGCATATCAACCAAGATCAATGTAATTAGCTTTACAACCAGTTGAAGGAGCTCCAACTAAATTCCTGATGTGGGAAACACAATATTTTTTGCATCGATTGTAGTGAACGGCCAAAAGAAGGTTCGAACTACGAGAACAATGCAAAAAGCTTCATATTTGTCCCCAAAATATCTTTTTGTGTGAAATTGTCCGAAAGGGCTTTTTGTTCTGTAAATCCCACCTGCCTTTTAGCATAATTACACATCTTAACTCACGCTGGCTTCTAAAAGTTTTAAAAAGTGCCTCTAAGCTAATTTCTGTGAATAATGCATTAGGTACAAGTCAGCAAAAGGCGTGACCATTTATTGGTTTGCTCTGTGTTACTTTAACATCTGAGACTTCGACACAAACTTTTAAAACATGAACGCAACCTATCAATTAAGGCCAGTTTGTTTCGGGATTGTTTGGGGGCGTCTCCATGACAACGACCCCTCCTCTTCTCCGCGTGAAGTCCATTTGGTTTGGGAGAGTCCGGCTTTTGTTCAGTCTCACAGCAGAGTTGAAATGTTCGTTTTGTGGCGGCTACATGAGTTAAAGTTTATTACACGTCGATGTCACAGTAGTAGAATCGTACACGTCTGATAAGCAGGTTAGTGGTAAATATATTGCAAAAATAATAAATATAATTGTAAGTAAATAAAAAAACATACAGTGCCCTTAAATCTGGAGTACCTGACAGGGACGGGACAGATTTTGTGGTTAGAGAAGGGTTGATTACACCGTCATTTTTCAGTCAGAGGAAGTAAACAGCAGCTTATTGTCGTTATATTCTTATTAGGAATCATTTTGTCATTCTGTTCCATTCAGTTTTAAGAAAATGGACCCAGGAATGATTGAAATTTGAACTTTTTCTTTTCTCATCATCAGTGTTGGGAGTAACAACGTTTAACTATTACTGTCACACAGCTTGGAACAAATTTAAACATTAATTGACTTTAAAAATCAGGTGCACCGTCTTTAATTTTGTTAGAACAAGTTAAAATATCTTATCAACTTACTCCTTTTTCTATGAGGGATGCCATAGAGCTCTGGAGGGAATTTCAAGACATGGAAATTTACCATTTTGGCAGCTAAGTGCAAGTAGGCAGCAAAAGTATAACTGCAAACAAGACTTTCCTGTGTTTGAATGAACACTAATTTGACTTTTAAGCACTAGTTTAACGTTAGATCAGATGAAAATGTCTGATGTCACAATCTCAAACTCTATAGCAGGGGTGGAGAACTGGTCAGAGGCCAAGAGCCGAATTTTCAGCTGTCATCCTTGACATGAGTTGATCTACTATCACCACCAAGGGACAAAGTACATTTTTAATGAATTACACAGACACAGACACTGTTAGCCCTCCATTAAAAGTATTTTTCTATATAACATGGTTTTGATGTACTTCAGGGGGGTCTGGGGGAATTATCCCCCAGGAAATTTTTAAAATTTCAGTGCAATTTTCTGCATTTTTGGTGAGTTTTAGATGTGATATTTTCATTATGTAATGTAATTTTACTATAATTAAAAAGACATAAGTCAGTAAATCAAAAAGCCTCCCCCTACATAAAGACAAGATTTAGGGCCCCATGCCCAGATGCCCTTAGCTCCGTCCCTGTAAAACTGGGCTTTAGGAGCCTCAGTCAGACTCAGTACTGTCTTGTGTGATCAGAGCAGAGAAAACACTGCTGCACACACTTTTGTCAGGGCAGTGTGTAAACTTCTGTTTATGTCACATTCAGACAAAAGCCACAGCTGTAAACATCACTTTGAAGATTTCTGCGCTGCGCCGTTTTCTGCAATTTGCTGTCTATCTATATATATACCAAGGCTGTGTCCCACCAACGTCGGGTCGCGGGTGACTGGAGCCTATCCCAGTGACTTTGGGCCTTAGGCGGGAAACACCCTGGACGGCGGCCAACTCGTCGCAGGGTTAGACAGACAACCATTCACTCTCTCATTCACTCACTAAGGGAAATTTACAGTGATGCCCAATTAACCTGAACATGCATGTTTTTGGAGGTGGGAGGAAACCGGACACGGTGACACGGGGAGAACATGCAAACTCCACCCAGAGAGATCGTGAGATGTTGATATGGTCCGACCCGGGAGTCGAATCCACGACCTCCTTATTGGGAAGCCAGAGCACTAACCACTTGGCTACCGTGCACCCCAGATATAGACATTTTTTACCCTTTCTCCGTAGATTTGCACAAAATAAGGATCAAAATGATGCTCCAGTTTCACTGAATATCACTGTGAGTTTGAAATGAGAGTGTGTGTGTGGAGAAGCAAATGTTTCTGAATGAGCCAAAGAGATGCACTCTGATTGGCCAAGAACCTCGACTTCGCTACACCTGTCCTATAGCAATCCCAGGGCACTGTATTTTGTAATAAAACATGAATAAACAGATGTATATTTCTGCTGCTGTTCGTGGTTTAGCGTAGCAATCACGGCTGTAAAACCTCTGAACAATCGTACACTTTCATTGTACCGTCTCTACTTTCTCTCTTCAGTAAAACTTATCGTCGATTCTGAAATGCGGCCGCGTGACGTCGTCCGGATTTAGAAACACCGATATGGACTTGCCGGGGTTTTCCGTGACTAGCTGCTGCAGTCTTTGCGCTAGCTTGTCCTCCGACGGTGAAATGATCCCGTTGGAGTGATGTCCCGGCGATCCGTGTCCGTTAGCGTTGGCCATTAGCTCCTTCTTGAGCTGTCCCGTCTGCTGCGCGGCGCGGAGGTGCTCCAGCGGGTCGGATCGGACGCAGGCCAGCTTACGCGCCAAGAACAAGGCCTGGGTGTCGGACAGGTGCTCCAGCATGTTGCACTGCGGGAGGAAGTAGTTGGGGCAGTTTTTGCTAAGGATGCAGTGGGCCAGGTCGTCCAGGAGTCCCAACATGAGGCGTCCGGGCGTGTCGGGGTCGGGGCAGGACAGGTAGGCGGCGGGTAAGCGGTCGCACGCCCAGAAGAGGAGCGTGCGCAGGTGGTACAAGCTGAGGCCGGAGCGAGGGCGAGCGAGCACCGGAGCTAGGATGGATTTAGCCGCTTGGAAGGCCTGAGCCACTGGGTAAGGGATGCACTTCTTCAGCTGCACCTGGAGACAAGAATACACTGTCAGGAACATTTTACCAATAACATGCAGGTTAGGGAACGCTTGGTGGTGGTCGGAGGTTGAGGTGCCAGGTGTTTTAGGCTAATCGCTTCTGCTGAGCTGCTCCAGGACTGCTGTCGTCACTGAGAGGGGAGGGGAAGATGCTGTTGAAATAAACTCATCATTGTAATATTGACAGCTTAGCTCTTGAAAATTCCAACTTTCGTCTGAAGGGTTCTCCCACTTTTGCCTAATAGTGTAATTTTTGTCCAACATCTGATAAAAACAAACTATTAAAGTGCCTATGACAGGTTGAACTACTAAAAAAAAAAAAACTAAAAATTCATATTATATAGAGGAATTATCGGTCAACGCCCCATTCCGCTCTACTGCTCATGATGCCTGCAGAAAGAGATGCTGTTTGTTTATTTAGCTGAGTAAACTTCTTTGATAAAAACAATAAAACAGGACGTGAGGCTGTTTTGGATCAGGTCTGAACTGGTCTGACAAATGTCTGGCTCCTGAAGCTTGAGACAGTGTTTTTCACCTGATTGTAACGTTGTAAAGACAAATTTCATTCACAAATGTTGATTTAGCTACACAAGTTTTGTTTTTACAAAGTGATAAACTCTTGTAGTTAGCAAACAACATCGCTCGTTAAAGGTTGTATGGAGGATTTTTCAAATCCAACAGCTGTTTGCTGTTTTTCAAATGATGCACATGTGTTTCCCCTCCAGGGTCACGCCCCTCACTACTCACTGGGCCAATGAGTTACTTAGGAACACTGAAGGTTTGCTTGACAGGTTAACAGGCCAATAGATAACGAGGTACCTCGTTATCTATTGGTTTTACTGAATTTATCATGTCCACAGTTTATATATTTTTATAATTCTTTTTTTGTTTAGCATAAGTACAAGGCTGTTACAAATCTATGCAACTGTTTTTGACCAAGACTGACAACAAACAATTTTTGAAAATCCTCCATACAACCTTTAAGGTAAGTATACTTTATTGTCCCACGTAGGGGAAATTTGTCTGGGGACGTGGTGCTGCAACGTAAACAATCACACCAGCATACAGACTTTAAACAACACATTAAAAACACACACTTGACTAAGCCTGACTAAACAGGGTTAGTTTAAACGGGGTTAATAAATACAATAATACAATTATACATTCATGTTATTCCCTACAGGGTTGTGTTGACATGACGTATTGCTGATGGGATAAATGAATTTTTAAATTTGTTATACTTTCACTTGAGCCGCCTATACCTGCGTCCTGACAGAAGCATTTCAAACTCAGAATTTTTAAAAGCCTCTCTGGCTAGTGACTTCTCGTACAGTGAAGGCAGAGCATAGACCTGATCATTTTCGTTGCCAACTCCCACAGTCTTTAAGGCTATTTTTTGAGGCTTTAAAGTTTAGTTTTGACCTGTACCGACAGGTTTCCAACACAAACCTGGTTAGTGTTGCTGCTACAGGGAGAACATGCAAACTTAACGTAGAAAAGCCCCCGGTCATATCGAATCATATTTGTTCCTAAACTGCTGTAAAAATGATAAATACCCACCACACAGACTGTTGCACTTAACAAAGCTCTTTTGAGCAAAGTGTTGGAACCAGCACTGACCTCGCTGCGGGAGAAGGCCAGCCTCCACTCGCGGTCCGCTCTGCCTCCCACAGGAGCACAGCAGGGCAGCAGGTAGAAGCCCGAGATGGCCTCTTCCTCTGTGATCTTTCCGTCCCAGAAGTGGTTTGCAGTGAGCCAGCCCTGAGCCACCGCGGGCCAGCCTCTGAAGGAGACGACGGGCAGGAGGTCGTACAGGACACGACTGGAGCCCGCCTGAGACCAGAGAGAAGAACTGAGATGAGCTTAAAGAGTCTGAAAAGTGTGTGGAGGAGGATGTAGAGCAGGAGAGGGCTTTTGATCACAATCTAAAAGTCAATCTCTGCAGCTAAACGAGTTGATCCTGGAGACCTGCCACCACAGCAGAAGGACCTGTCTGACTTACGCTTTGCTTTTACTTATGAACAGAACATTTAACTACAATCATATTATAAGCAACACCTGTGAATTTAACTCGTGCTGCAGCGCACAGCACCAAGGACAGCACTGTAGAGTGAGCCGGAAAGCTGCCAGTAAAGCACACTAGACAAAGCACTAACACTAAGTTTGTAAACTGCACTCACTCCTACATGGCTTAACCCTTTAGTCCAGTGTTGCCAGATTGGGCGGTTGTGCATTACTTGGCTTGTTGAAGAAAATGCATCAATGTCTTTCAAGACAAAAAAGTGCAATACATTGCTTAGCCTCGTTTTTCAAAAGATGCCATAGGTTAGAGCCTTTCTTTTGTTTTTCAAAGCAATAGGTAAGGTAAAGTTTATTAAGTTTATTAAGGACAACATACAATTACATTAAGCACAATGGCAGAGATGTTTGTACCAGATTCTAGCTTTACAGCCAATTTTCCTATAAATAATGCTCTCGCTCTCCTGCTCGCTCGCCCAACGCACACAAACACGCGCAGCAAAGAGGAGATCAGCCCTGGAGGAGGCCCAGACCCAGGTCGAGCTAAAACAGATCATACGAGGCGAATGTGAACAGACGACACAAACACCTTTGTTACATTTTAAGCTGTAAAATGATGTGTGGTTTATACCAGTCTGCCTCATATTTATAAAGTAAAGAGTCTCATAAGAACGTGAGTTTGAGATGAGTTGGTGTTTGATGTCGGAAAGTTTGTAACGTGTCTGCCAATTAACTAACTCGCTCTAATCCAGTCAGTCATTACCGGAGCTTCTAGACACGATACACGTAACACGTTGTTTAAGTGGTTGTCAATTGACATATTTTGTGAAGGCGTATTTTACGCTTCTCTTTCATGGTTATATTTGTTACTCTGGTTGTTACAGCCTCTGCTTCTGATATTGCCTTTGCAACTATAGTGAGTTTTGAGACTGATTACAGCAGTTTTTACATGAACTTTGGGATTGAAAAAGTCAGAACAATCTGGCAACACTGACCAAGTCATTCCAGGCTCTGCTTCTCTTGACTCCAGATTCATTTTCTGCTAAGTTGCAGTTGATAGGAAAATGTATGATTCAACTCTGTAGAGGTTGTACAAATTAACAATAAGAAATATCAGTTTGGATTTTCCAAGATCAAGTTTATAGTCTCTGAATTTACTGGACTGGATTTCAAATTAAAAGCCCTGGCACCTAAAGGGTTTAAAGTCGACGCCAGCCCTGGCTCTTGGCACCCAGTATTTAGATTTCAAATCCCTATAGAATTATAAGCATGCGTTATTTTGTACTACAATATGTAGTACAGTATGTAGTACAAAATAGCTTGTAGTAGCTTCGGTTCAAGTTTGAGGATTATGAGGCTCAGATTGCATTAGGTAAGTGAGCAAAACATGTTTCTCAAGTAAAAAGTGTAAAGTTAAACTTTTTTAATTACGCTTTTAAGATGGCAAAAATGATGTACAGCCCATTTAAGAATAAGACAGTAGTTCTTTCACATTTTAACAGCATTTCATCTCATCTGCCTCAGCCTCTAGCAGCAGCAGCAGCAGCAGCAGCAGCAGCAGCAGCAGTAGTGTGTTGTGTGTTGTACCTGCAGGATGATGGTGGTGAGGGGGCCGTTACGCTCCAGTCTCTCCGGGCTGGGGATACCTCTCTGTGGGCTTCTCCTCAGCTCCTCCACAGCCTCCCGGACCACCCCCCAAAACCAGTCTGTGACCAGTGTGGGCGAGAAGTAACAACCGTCCAGAGCCTGAGGGGAGCCCAGCGAGGGGGGACGCCTTTACCTGGGACAAAGAGTCACAAAACATTCACAATAGGCCTTTAGTACCATTCTGACAGCAATAAGCCCGTAATAAGTTCTGACTGAAAGCACCAACGTAAAAGAAAAGCAAAGAGAAGAGCCTGTTTGTGCTGTGATAAAGTTTTAACTCTCACCAGGGACAAACAACAGAACAACATCATTTATTTATGGAACAAAGAGCAGTTTGAAAACAGACCACAAACATCGCAGACGAGACGGATCGATTTGGAAGTCTGTATTTCTCGGTGTTCTCTCTACTTCTCTGAACTCATACATTTAAAGTAACAAGACAGACGGAGGCGATGCAGGTGGACGCAGAGCTGGACAAGAGTTTGAGTCAAGTTAAAAGGAAACTACTGTAAATGATTGAGGTTTTTGAATCCTCCAAGTCAGACTTTGCACGAAGATACTGAAGGATTGGTAAATATTAAAGAAACCATCGTCTCCATCGAACACTCTAATAACTACAATCTTGCACTGACCTCACTAATGACAGGTGGAACTACTCTTTTCATTCAAACAACAATAGTATTTTAGATTTATTCAATACAAACTGAACTGGACTAGACTGGGAAAGTAAGTACCGCTGAGATCAGAAACTCGATTTCAGGGGAATCCTGGAGAAAAGAAAGAGCAGACGACACCGGACATAATTTTAGTTGTATGGAAAACCGGAACACCCAGAGGAAACCTACGCAGACACAGGGAGTAGGAATTATTAATCCAGTTTTTCAGTTCCGAAATGAATTTTGATTCTTTGGGTTTAAGTACCGACAGATACCAGATATCAACCGATACAAAGGACTGAAGAATTGCTTTTTTTAAAACAAAAAAAAATAGTCATAGTTTGATGTAACTCTTATTTATTGTACAAGTAAAGATTTAACAAATTAATTTGAATAAAATTTCTAGGTCAACATTAGCCAGTAAATGAGCCTCATGTCCCACTAAAGGCACAACCAAAATAACAGTTGAATCAAAATAATATATCCAATCCAGTAAACTTTCATGGATGGGCGAGGATATCTGATCTCAGTGTGGGATATATCTGCATCACTGACCGGGAGATTGTGCAACTCTGCATAAAGGAGTCGATCCAGGACCTTTTTGCTCTGAGGCCACAGCACTAACCAGTGTGTTAGTAGTCTGGTCTCTTGGGATTCGCCAAGAATGTCTATAATATAGAGGATTTGTTTGTTTGTTTGTTTTTTCCATATTTGCCCAGCCTTAGGTTTAAGATGATTATGGAATCAGAGTATTCATATGCCTGATAACAGACTAACAATGAAAGTTTCTTAGTGGAATAAAGCAGGTACAGGTAAATATTTCATAACAATTTACCTGTAGAGCTAAAATAAAACAAACAAAGCTTATGTCTAAATTTGAATAGAGGGATTGTTTGTTCATCAACACGAGCTATGCGCACACACTCGATAACTCAGATAGAGCTGACACTAAAAAGCCATCTAACTACGAGAGATTCAAAGAAGATTTATTCAAAGAAGTTTCCCCAGCTAAGCAGATGGAGCATGTGCAGTAGGACAGAAAGTGACATCAACCGAAAATCCCTAAATGGAATCTTGATGAAATCAAAATTGCTGACATACATTCAGTAAAAAGAAACAATCAAAATGGAATTTTACATCAGAACAAATCTGTAAAGGAACAAAAGATCCCAGATAGCTCTGCTGCACAGAAATCCTTCCTCTGGCCCTGGAAACTGATGTTCTCAAACCCCGAGGAGAACAGATCATGTCGATTGTGTGAATTAAGAGAAGTTGAGAGCGAAGTGCATTTTTTGTTATATTGTTCTTTTTATGACAAGTTCAAGAATTCTCAGTTTAATAAATTGTTTTTAAAAAAATCCTGAAATGTGAAATGTTGCGATGATGAGAAGATGAGATTTGTTTGATTGTTATGTTTATAAACTGTCTGTATTTGTTTCAAAAGCCTGGAAGAAGCGACAGATCCTTAGATTCGTTTTTGACAACATTTGGTTAATATGTCTGGATACTGACTATTTAAAATTTGTCAAAACCAAATGCCCTTTTTTCAAGTTTATAAACGTGATCCTAAACTTGCAGCTTTCTCCTACTTTTCAAAAACTCTCCATCAGTGAACAATCTTAATCCTCATCAATGATATTCAGCCTTTGATGTAAACAACAGTTGGCTGCTCAGACTGAATGCATAAATAATGATCTTTCACACTCTGAGGTAAACAAGGGCCGCCCCGAGCGTGAAATAATGCAAAGATCTGATCCACCATTCATCTGAGTGATTAAACCAGCCACACAAAGACTATTAGAGCGGCTTGTGTCGTCATTTATCATGTAGGAGGTTCTGAAGGGTTAAGGCAGTTTATTGATTAATCACAATCGATTTTAACTAATAATAATAACATTAATCAAATAATCACAAGACTCCAAAACTCTGTCGTTTGCAGAGAAAAGACGTTTACAGGAAACAGGCGAAAAGTAATTACTTTAAAATGACACTGGAGCAGGGAAGAGCCATTATTTTTCTCCGAGAGTCACATCTAAAACTAGATTAATGGATGAGAATCGGAACACGATCTTTGGTGTAACTAATTCTCATTTCTGCAGCAAATTGTTAATAAAATAAAGACTATTTCATCTGATTTGTGTTCTTTTGTTGTAACTGACAAGTACAAGTCCTTGGCCAAGACCATTAAATCAAATAAATATAAAAGAATAAGACTTGTATTCCAAAAATGTGCCAGTGGCCAGGTTAAACCAGGCCCCTGACACACAACTGCAGTGTCAGGGAAGCTTATGCGGCCCGGGTTCTGTGGCCCGAATGCTGTGGGTTTGAGTGGGACTGACGCAGGAGGGAGCAGGTCCTCAGACGAGTCCCACTCACACATGACTAGGGATGTCAAGATTAACCGGTTTTTCAATAATCGCGAGGTTATTCATGGTATTTTTACAACTCACAGTAAACCGCAAACACATCTTACGTCTTCTGTGACGTGACTGTCGTGCCTGGGCAGCGCCAGCGGAGAACAGCGTGTGTGTCGTCAACTCACCGCTAAGTCGAAAGGCTGCTGAAGTTAGCAGAGAAAACAGCACTTCAGGAGTTGTATCCATCCAAAGTATAAAGTCGAGGGTTGTTTTTAAGATGACCAGGGCTTTGTGCGGCTGAAGAGTGTCCAAGATGCAACACGTGCCTTTGAAAAGATCACATCCAACATGATCCAGCATCTTCATTACAAGAATCATCCCTCGCTGTTCGTCCAAGTAAAGGTAAAGAAACAACGTAAATCCTTTAAACGAAGCGCTCCAGAGAGTGACGCGCAGCTCACGGCAAAAAAAAAAACGAGTATTTATGCTTCATTTCACATAAACTCTGATCTGAAAGAGAAAACGAAAGCAGAGAGGGTTAGGGTTAGGGTGACGTCACGCTGGGAAAACAAAACGTGTGGATGACGTCACCTTCATGAGTCACGTGACAGATATCGCACATAATGTATTATTAGTTAGTAATCGATCTGTCATTGTAAGTTTATTGAGAATATTAAAGCAATCATTAAAGGGACAATAATGTTAAAAAAAGCTTGATTAATAACCTACTTAAAACCTTTTATATTATTTTTTCATAAATTGATTATTTAAAAAAATTATATTTATTATTTTTATTTTAGACGACATCATATTTATGTAATACAATCAGTGTATTGTCACTGTCAGCAAATCAAATGCCACAAATGTAGATTTAAAATATATATATATTTTTTTATTTATTTATGCTGATAATCGTTATTTTTCCTTTTACTATAATCGTGATTCTAAAATTTGATATCGTGGCATCCCTACACATGACAGGGCAGCCGACAGCCCGCGCTTGGTGAAAATATGAAACACTGAGCAGTGCGTACTTGTGTGTGAGAGAGTGCTCTGCCACGGAGCAGGAGACTATGAAAAAAAATACTGCACATATTCACAGTAAAATGTTCCGCCAATAGAACAAAACACTAAAACTTCTCAGTCGACTAAAGACGTGTACCATCAACAAATTAGTCGACTAAAGACGTGTACCATCAACAAATTAGTCGACTAAAGACGTGTACCATTAACGCCTCCCGTACACAGACTGCGATGTGAGTTCGGGTCGAGTTCAGTACGTTTTTACTGCGACTAGTATCCCCCACTGACTGCGGTCTCCAGTGCTGCGGTGCTCCGACGGTGCTGCGGCCAAGAAGGAGAGAGCGTCTGTAGTTACCATAGTTACGCTGGCAATACTTCAAAAACTCGGGGATTCACGGGAGTTCTCACGACTTTAGCATGCAAGCCCTTTGTGAGCGCTGATATTTGTCACAAGAAGGAAGAAACTCTGCACCAAACTCCGTGAAAATGCGCTTACCTTTAGTTAGCATCATCATGACCCGGAGAGAAAAGATGTGAAGTCTCTCGTGTCCTGTTGTTTTTGCTGCTCCACATGGTTTTTAATCCAAAGCTTGACGGAGGAGCATCACGGGTGAAACTCTGGTCTGCCTCATTATATCAAAGATATAACGGCTCGCAGGACTTATTTTCGCCGCTACAGCATTAGTACCGCGACATGTAAACAAACGGCGCTAGAGGATGACGTCATCGGCCTATGGCACAGATCGTTTATGCGCCATGACGTCTGTGACCGCTGCGAGCTGCGACAGAAATAGACCCTCTACGGATTCTTTCCGCACACTCGCGCGACTGTCGGACGTGACTCGCACTGCACCGAGGTCTGTGTACGAGGGCACATTGGTTTTAAGCACTTTCTAAGTCTTGCGTGAGTCGTGCGAGTCACGCCTCGCATCAAACTCGCAGTCAGTGTACGGTAGGGTAACAAATTAGTCGACTAAAAAGACGTGGCAAAATCTGAAGCTAAAGAGGCTTATGTTTTTGTTTGAAAGAACCAAAAGTGCAAAGTTCATGCAAAAACAAAAAGTTATCCATGAAAGGATTTAAATTGCATTTATTTTAATCTAAAGTGGCTGATCAGACCAATCATTCAGGCTTAAATTTTTCGCCAATTACCTCTTTCTTGTTGAAAAGAATTAGTCAACTAGTACAAATGTTGGTCAAATCGATCGACTGATTAATCAACCAAACGACTAAAAGACTACAACCCTAGAAAACATATCCTATTCTTCTCTTCTGCCACGCTTTACAGTTGGTCAAAGTGCACTGTCCGTCATAAACAAATACACAAAAACAACATGAATTCAATTATTTTTAACTTGTATATTCACTGGTAAAAAAAATCTCATGTTGAATTTTTGCCACATAAGCAACTAATCAATCAATGTAAGGAAGTAATAATAAAAAAAAGAATCCAATACCAAAATATCAAACTTTTCTATAAAATTGTACACAAAAACTGGTACAGTCCTTTCCACAAATGTGTCTCTCTGAAGTCTCAGTGTGGGCAAATGGAGGCTGCAGTCTGATCCTATAGCGTCGCCTTGGAAGCTTTTACACTTTCTCATCGACAGAATGTGTTCGTTTTCTGTAGCTGCTGTTCTGTTCTGCTCTCTGCGATCTAAAAGCTGAAAGCGCCGGCCGAACGCAGCAGTGGGTCGAGGAGAAACTGCTTCATGAACATCAAGAATCAAATGTTCTCAGAAGTGTGGAGTTTTTTTTTTTGTTCTCAGGACATTTTGTACAAAGAGAGTTCAGCCGAGGCAGGTTATACAACTTATAACTTGGAATGGTGGCGCTGCATGTTTGTTTCCAAGGAGATTTCTAGGTTTAAAGCCTGAGGACTATGTTCTGCCCCCAGTCTATGTTTTAACGCTAACGCAAAAAGAGTTAAAAGAGAGCCCAGTTAATTTACTGAAACTTATTACACATCTGCAGAACATGACAGTGGAGCAGTGCAGGTTCATAGGAAAATATTACACATTATTTGCTATCAATTCTTATTTTGTTATATAATTAGTTTGCAGTTGAGAATCTTGATCTGTGTGTGAAAGTTTAAGAAACTCAAAAGCAGCGTCATGTCCTTGTTATAATCCTTTTGAATGAGACAATAACTGTCTATAGCCAGGGTCACAGGCTCGTCGTGCAGCTGTGTGATTCGTGCAGGACCACGTCTATAGTTCTGACACAGACAAGGGCGAGGTTGTGTCCACTTTTCATCTTCTTTCATGGTCTGAGTAAAGCAGAGCGATGGGCTCTGGTCTGGACTGTGCCAAAACGGTTCCTTGTGCTTTTCCTCGTCCCCACACATGGTGTTCACTGCCATAAAGTCGGCAGGCTTTGATCAAAACGGCCCGTTATGAGTGCGCACGATGATCCAAAAAGCGCAGAAGGGATTGGACCTCACGCAGCACTGCACTCTCCTGGTTTATCTCTGTTGTGGGGAAAGCTGCATTCACACTGACTCGGGCTTTATGTAAAAGAAAAGACACATTTTTAGACAAAGTTGGTAACGTCTCATGTGAATAGACTTTCACCAAAGAGATTTCTATTATTAAACTTTTTTTCTAAACTGAAGCTGCTGCAACAGTTCACTTTTGCCTGTGATCTTAATGCACTGTTCACTTGTCACAGACGTGACACACCTCAGGTTCACTGAATGAAATGGTTCCTCACATCTGGAGCCACACCTCCTAGACTGACAGCTTATAGAGTAGGGCTGTACTCATTGTATCGATACGGGGATACATCGTGACAAGCTTATTGGCAATACGCGTATCGTTACAGGGAGGTGTATCGGGATACGTATCGGCATACTTAAATTCATATAATTTACACTTATGAACCTGGACTGCAGCTTTAAGGCTAAAACTATTGAGCTGAACAATGGCTTATTTGTAAGACACTTGTATTTAACATAAAGAGTAGTTTAAAAATACAATTCCTCTGCATTTTGACACTTGATACGTGACATAATAAGGAAATTATATCAGCATATACATGTATCGGGATATGTATCGTATCGTGACCTCTGTATCGGGATACGTATTGTATCGGAAGGCTCATGGCATGGCATACTATTATAGAGAGAGCCCACTAGTGGCCAACAGAAGAAAAAACTAAGACTACCTTCAGCGCTGAGGGGCAAAATGTGGCCCGTAGTGTGTAAAATTGCATAGCCAAACCATTATCAGCAAACAATTTACAAAAAAAAAGTCCAGATGTTGGGCAAGAGCCAGTTTTTCCAATTAACATTGTACTTCGCCATAAACTATAAAAAAAAAAAAAAAGACACAACAAACAACTGCATTTAAATAATAATTAATTTATGTTGTCCTCCGCCTGATTGAAATATTATTGGTCTGGAGAATGTTGAGGTGTCATGAGACTTATTAACATAGAATTAAACACTATCAGTTTTATATCCTGTTTGGAAAATGTCTGGAGAGCTGGATTTAACTGGCTTCTGCACAGTTTAAAACCCAAAACGATTAAAGGCATTATGACTGGACAACTGTGCCAATAAAAGTTGATATTTCTGTTAATGCAAATCGCCTTCATCTGTATAAAACAAGCCATTGCACATGATTGAGTTAATTTCCATCTCTCCTTATGTTTTATGCATGTGTGAACGAGGCACCTGAGACTGAAATACCTCGACGGCCTGTTCAGTATTCAGCCAGCGCCACGTCGAGTTTGTAAGTGTAGCTTTGCAAAGTCTCTCCAACCACAGAGTCTGAGAGGCTGCACATGATGACGATGTCGTTAATCAATTATTCAATCACTGAATCGTACTATTTGTCTCCGAGGGGCAGTCAGAGCACCTACAACATTCGCTTTTACTTTGCACAGGTTAGAAATTTGTGATTTCATCTTTAGACGCCCTGAGGTGAAATTTAATAAGTGCTTTTTTGGGTTTTAAAAGTCTCCAAACCTTCACCTGATGCTTCAACATATCACTGTTCATAAAAGTAAACGTATTTTCATCATGTTTTGTTTTTTAATTTTGCAAAGGAAGAGAGAAACACCAACATCTGTCAGTCAAGGGGGTTTTGGGGTTCTCCCCCGGAATATTCTGTACAAAGGCCAACGCACTAAGGGCTTGTTTATTTTTCTTTAAACGTGCACACACTGGTCGCTGTAGTTTTGACTTCCTTGTTTCAAAGACCACATTAGTTTGCAGTTTGTACCAAATATACTCACTTGTCGACGCTCAGATTAATAAAATCACGTTTTAGACAGTCCTAACAGTTTTCTCACTCTTTACAGCTGTGGCTTGTTGAAAACTAATGCCAAGCATTGCGACATTCAGTGCGTGATGCATAAACTTGAAGCCACGCTTTGATGTGCGTTATTTTTAAGTGTAATTTCTTGTATTTTGAGCAATTTAAGACGTGATTCACACTGGGATACTTCTCTACTGCAGTGGCTCCTCCTTCTACCTAGTTCCTTCTCTCCTTCCCTCCTACCTCACTCACCTCCTCCTGACTCTGCCCTCTCTCACTCACCTGTCTCTTCCTCCTCTGGCTCCTCCTCCTCCTGACTCCGCTCTCTCTCACTCACCTGTCTCTTCCTCCTCTGGCTCCTCCTCCTCCTCCTGACTCCGCTCTCTCTCACTCTCCTGTCTCTTTCTCCTCTTGACTCCGCCCTCTTTCACTCACCTGTCTCTTCGTCCTCTGCTCCTCCTCCTCCTCCTCCAGACTCCGCCTCTCACACTCTCCTGTCTCTTTCTCCTCCTGACTCCGCCCTCTCTCACTCACCTGTCTCTTCATCCTCCGCTTCCTCCTCCTCCTGACTCCGCCCTCTCTCACTCACCTGTCTCTTCCTCCTCCTGACTCCGCCCACTCTCACTCACCTGTCTCTTCATCCTCCGCTTCCTCCTCCTCCTGACTCCGCCCTCTCTCACTCACCTGTCTCTTCCTCCTCCTGACTCCGCCCACTCTCACTCACCTGTCTCTTCATCCTCCGCTTCCTCCTCCTCCTGACTCCGCCCTCTCTCACTCACCTGTCTCTTCCTCCTCCTGACTCCGCCCACTCTCACTCACCTGTCTCTTCGTCCTCCGCTTCCTCCTCCTCCTGACTCCGTCCTCCTTCCTCCTCACAGCACAGGTTCCAGCGGGACAGGACGGCGTTGTCGCAGAGGCGGAGGCTGAGCCAGGAGTGACAGGGCGGGGAGTGTCTCATGTCCAGGGTCACGGGCTGGTTTCGGTCGTGGAGCTTCAGGGCCGGTACCAGCAGCGTGAAGTCCAGGTCGAAGTCCGCTCCTTTGGCGTAGTTCCCCAGGTCCGAGGGGTTCAGGTCCAGCACGCCGTCCCGGGCTCCTCCAGACAACAGCAGGTACTCGTTGGCCACAGGGAGGCGCTGGTCGATTTTCTGCACAAGACCTGCAAAAGAAGACAATTTGAGAAAGAGCTATTGAGGAGACAAACATTATTCCTGCACCAGATAAAAGTGCAAAGAGTCAGATCTAACCTTTTGGAGGCCTTAAGCAAAAAATATGTGTAAAAATTGCCAAAAATAAAACGGGGTGATCAAAAACACAAACATGGACACACCCAAGTTTAAACCTATTAATTAATTTTGTTCACACATGTAATACGAAGGTTTTTACAGAGGGAAATTTGGATATCTTATTTAATTTTTTAAATAAACTTGATATAAACGCCGGCAACCAATCAGAAGTTACTATTCGCGGTTTCTTGCACACAGGAAATGTCTATATTTGGAGTAGCTAGCGCCTTGGATGAGGCTTTGAGCTGTACAATGACACCAGACATGTCATGTTTATGTAAATGGAGACGGCACGGGAAAGCGCAAAAGAAAGCCGTTTTGGGTGATTTTATCAAGAAAAACACTAGCGACAGTGAAGGAAATGTAAAGAAATAAACATCTTAACGTGTTGTTTTGACATAATTTCTAGTCTGACATGAAAGTTAAGATGTTAAGGCAACCAACTAGCCTAAAATCTCAGAATTGACCACTTCATTAAAAAACTGTCCTCTATGTTAATCGAGGAATTGTTGGTCGACGTCACTTTCTGTTCTATTGCGCATGTCGCTGCCGAATAAGACAATGTCCATCTTGTTGGCTGGAGAAACTTCTTTGATGAAAACATGAAAACAGGACAGGACGCTATTTAGATCAAGTCTGAAACGGACGTCTGGCTCCTGATGCTTGAGACAGAGTTTTTCTCGCCGTTTTTCACCTGAATGTATCGTGTGAGTCATAAAGACGAATTTCATTCACAAATGTTGATTTAGCAGCATCTTTTGTTTCCACACAGTGATAAACTCTTGTAGTTACTGACAACAGCGCTGGCTAGTGTTGCTGCAACAGTTTGTGTCTAGAATTTTGGACAAAAATACTAAAGTCAGAAACTTTTGATAACAGGCTCATGTTTTATGTGTCTTATGATTTTTTTTTTTTTTTTTTTTTTATGTGCAGAAATTTGTCTACATCTATCTTGTGTGTGATTAAATCTCAAAATATTTCATCAGCTGTTTGTGTCCATATCAGCCAATATTTGTCTTATTGACACAAAATGAAGATTGTGCGTTAGCTTATGACAAGGCTATTCAAATGGCGACCCGTGGGCCAAATGCGGCCCAGTAAGCAATATGTTTTGGCCCAGCGTGATGAATTGTAGGACATGGACTGGATCATTTTGCATAAGCTGAGTTTGTTGTTCTTAGTGTCCTTTGTTAAGGTTAGATCTGTTTTTCAGTTGCCTATGCATCATTTAATCCAGATTTCGTTATGCCAGTTACATGGTTAAGAAATTATACTGTAGTATAGTAGTCAAGACCACACTACTCGAGACCAAGGTCTTTCCGAGGCCACACTGAGACCAAAATAAGACCAAAATCACTTTTAAAAGTTCATTTATCAGCGTTCATTTTCTTCATTTATCATATTGTGCAGTGCTTATTGCAAACTGTGCCAGGGACAGGTTACTGCACTGTGATTGAACCCCGAGTCCAAGCAACCTTGAGGCCAAGACAAGACTGAATCTCAATGTGCTCCTTGAGTCTGATATGACCAAGCCCTTAAAAAACTCTATTCTTGTTCAAGGTATAGTTTACTTCTGATCCAATCCAAATGTAGACTAGTAGTCTTGGGTTGGAACTGAAAAAAACAAAACTAGGAAATTGTAATAGTAATTTGTAGATAAAATGAATTTGTAGTTCAGTTTTGCAGTCCGGCCCTCAGACCACAACCCCCGAAATATCTAGCTTATTGGTAAATGTAACTGAATAGCCCTGGCTTGAGAGAAGTGTTTGTTGTCCAAACTGTTCTGAGTCTACTCTGTGCTGTGAATGATCAGATTCATGTTTCTATTTTTCTCTTGCGGTGGTGTCTGTCTTGTGTCACAGGGACAGAAAAGGGACGGTCCATCACTTGTAAGCTTGAAGGATCGGGCAGACAGGGTATCTGTACTACACAACCAAACAGTGAACCCAACAAGTAAAACACAATTGATGGACAGACATGAAATAGAAAATCTATCAGTGCTCAAATAGTGTTGCTTTTCACTTGCATATTCTGTATAAGAAGGTCCGACTCTGAAAGTGCACTAACCCAAACTGTTTCTTGCCAATAAAACACCTGCATCTGATGAAACTCTAAAACTACCTGTCCATATGTCATCGTTACACTAATTCCCGTTGACTGAGCAGCTGCCAGTGTCTTTGTTCAGAACGAGCTCAAACCGGGTTCTGGCAGAAACACTCTTATAAACCATATGGTGTCTTAACAGGATCAATTATTCAGGATTTTTTGCCAGATAATATAACCTTGCCCATAATGTTAAATTTTAATGTTCGTGCACCTGCTTCGAACGCCATTCATAATAGATTTTACTGGCTTCATCTCGATTTACTAAAAAAAAAAAAAGTAGAGAAAAATTACCTTTATTTTGCAATACATATTTATAAAAAACACATTTATTCAAACTAGACTTTTAAATGAATTCTAAATATGTTTTTCTTCTCATTTAACTAATTAATTACTTGAAAATGACACTGGGCCACATAAACAAGTGATCAGTTTACTGAAAGAAAAAAATCATCAGAAAAATCATTAGTTACACTCCCTTTAAAAGAGACCTATTAGGTAAAATATTTTTAATCTTGTTCTAACTGCCTATCCCTGCCCACTTGTCTGTATTTAAAGGTACACTGTGTAACTTTCTGAAGGTTAAGGTATACTTTATTGTGCTAGGCTTGGTCAGGACTACCGTAGCTGGAGGATACTACCCTAACATGCATGTTATTGGTTGGTGGGGAAACCGGAGTGCCCGGAGGAAACCCACCCAGACACAGGGAGAAACATGCAAACTCCACACAGAAAGGCCCGGGCCCGTGCGGGAATCGAACCCGCGACCTTCTTGCTGTGAGGCCAGAGCTCTAACCGCTCTGCCACCGTGAAAAGTCAACTACACAATTTATTAGAATTAGAAAGCTAAAACCAGAACATTCTGAAAACTAATAAATAAGGAATAAATAAAGGCTATAATATGAAAAAATACAGCTACGGTAACCTCTTTTCTACAGAAACAGCGACACAGTCCAATTTAGGCATTTTCGCACATGAAAGTACCAAGAACAGGGTTTTCGCTAGGGTTTTTTTAGAGTGTGGTGGTAGATGACTTTGGTGATGCAGGGGAATTTGTTCGTTGTACGGAGGTTCTCATAAGGAAAGGTTACAAAAGCTAGCGAGCCCTGCGTGCGGACCAGGACCTGCCGCCTGTGGGCCCGGGCGGAGGTGCCGAGGGCTGTCACTTTAAAGTCTGGCAACACCAAGCGGTACGTGTGCTCACTTCTTACCCACCCGCAGTGCCTCCGCCCCGGCCCGGGCACGCAGCCCGCCCACCTCTACAACCTTCCCCATGAAAACCTGGTTCAGAAGCTGCACTTTTCCTGCTGTTACAGCCGTCGGTGCGTCTACAACAGATGATAAAAGAAAATGTTTTTTTTTTAGAGGATTGCTTCCATATATATGCATTAACTTTACAATGTATGAAAAAAAAGTCATTCTGAAAGTGTGGCGGCTTTTATTTAGCCGTGGCGGTGCGCCACGATCAATTACATGTAGCGGAAACCCTAAACTAGTCTCCACATTCCTCCAGTCCCTATTTAGTCAGAAGAACTACCCTGTCCTCATGTCTGAGTTCACACAGCAACATTTCCTGAAAGTGAGTCTAGCCTTTGACATGAACATCTGTAAACTCTGAAACATTTAAAATAAGTCATTAAATGCTGTTAGGCAAACAAAAGTTGTCTTTTTCGATTCCACATAAAACTACGATCTACAAAACCTAAAAACATCTTTCCAAACAAAGGTAATGCTGTAAATGTATTAGTGTCACCAAGTCTGACTGAAAGTTCCTGTTCCAGTGGAAGAGCTAAAAAAAGTCCCTTGAGTGTGACCCTAGTCCAAGTTCCTGCTCTGTGTGAACGCCCCTAACATGGAAACTTCAACTAAAAAAGTACAAGGAAAGGGAAAATGTTCCTACAGTGGGAAAAGACCTATTGTGGCCATGTAAGATCAAAGTACAGATGCAGCCAAAAAGTTACACAGTGCTCTTTTAAAATGTGATTATTAAAAAAAAAAAGTATGTGTGGTTTAAAATAGCCACAAAGCCACTTCACAACAATAAAAAATAAAAATTTTAAATCTGCTGCTAGCTAGATTAAACAAACAGCTAATGGCAAGGAAGAGGCGTGGCTTATAGATACAAAGAGGCGGGACTTATAGCTACAAAAGGGTGGGGCTTATCAGTTGTGTAGTTTTGTACACAAAGTAAATTGACTTCTTTCTATCTCTAAGTAGTTTTACATCAAAGTAGTGTTTTACAATGATGAAAATAAAATTACTGATCTACTTATATTATAATTTATTCTAAAAAACATAGAAAAAACGCAGTAGGGTCCATTAAAGCACAGAATCCCCATATTATCCCATAAACGATTCCAACGTCAGTCCTACACTCTCCAACATGAAACGCTGACATTTGAAAAGCCGGGTCTCGCGTTATCCTCTCCCAGTCCCGCTCCTCGTCGGCGTGTAATGCGTTCCCGCCTTTTCCGAGCGCCGCATCTGTAAATAAAAAGCAGCCGTTTGGAGTCGCACCTCCGCTCGCACGCTTGTACATTAAAAAGCAATTCATATTCAAATCTGCTGCACACGCCGGGCGCCTCTGAGGGACTGCAACCAGCGGGTCAGCGGAGGGAACGCACCCGGGAACGCCACAGGTCGGTTTGGAGAAGCAATGCATTTATTTATGAGCGAAGCAGACGGAGGAATATTGATGGAAAGAGTGTGAAATGAAGTGCAGGCTCATTGGGATTCACTCCTCTTTCTCTCTCTCTCTTCTCTCTCTCCCTTCTTTCTCTCTCTCTCTCTTTCTTCCTCTTTCTCTTTTTTACTCTCTCTTCTCCTCTTCCTTCTTTTCTCTATTCTCTCTTCTCTTTTCGTTCTCTCCTCTTTTTTCTTCTCTCTCTCTTTCTTCTTGTCTCTCTTTCTCTCTCTCTTTTTTTTTTTTTTTTTTTTTTCTCTCTCTTTTTTTTTTTTTTTTTTTTTTTTTTTTTTTTTTTTTTTTTTTTCTCTTTTCTTCTCTCTCTTTTTTTTTTTTTTTTTTTTTTTTTTTTTTTTTTTTTTTTTTTTTTTTTTTTTTTTTTTTCTTCTTCCTCATTTTTCTTTTTTTCTCTCTCTTTCTTTTTTTCTTTCTTCTCTCTTTCACTTTCTCTCTTTCTCTCTTTCTCTCTCTTCTCTCTCTCCCTATCTTTTTTCTCTCTCTTTTCTTTTTCTTTTTTTCTTTTTTTCTCTCTTCCCTCTCTTTCTTTTTCTCTCATTGTGAGGTGTGTGGTGCTCTTTTTTTTTTTCTTCTCTCTCTTTTCTCCTTTTTTTTTTTTTTTTTTTTTTTTTTTTTTTCTCTTTCTCTTCCCTCTCTCTCCTCCTCTTCCTCTTTCTCTATTCTCTCTTCCGTTCTCTCCCTCTCTTTCTTCTTTTCCTTCTCTTTCTTCTCTCCCTCTTTCTCTCTCTCTTTTTTCTCTTCTCTCTTCTTCTCTCTCTTCTTCTCTCTCATTCTTCTTTCTCTCTTTCTCTCTTTTTCCTCTTTCTCTTCTCTCTTCTCTTTTGTCCATTCTTTCTTTCTCCCTCTTTCTCTTTTCTTTCTTCTCTCTCTCTTTTCTCTTATCTCTTTCTCTTCTCTCCCCTCATTCTTCTCTCTCTTTTTCTCTCCCTCTTTCTCTTCTCTCTTTCTTTCTCTTTCTTCTCTCTCTCTCTCTTTTCTCTCTTATCTCTTTCTCTTCTCTCCTATCTCTTTATCTTCTCTCCCTCATTCTTCTCTCTCTTTCTCTTCTCTCTCTCTTTTGTTTCTCTTTCTTCTCTCTTTCTCTTTTCTTTCTTCTCTCTTTCTTCTCTCTCTTTCTCTTTTTCTTTCTTCTCTCTCTCTTTCACTTTCTCTCTCCTCTCTCTCTTCTCTCTCTCCCTATTAGTTTTCTCTCTTCTCCCTCTTTTTTTCTCTTCTCTCTCTTCTTTCTCTCTTTCTCTCCCTTGTCTCTCTCTCTCTTGTTCTTTCTTCTCTCTCTTCCTCTTTCTTTTTTCTCTCTCTCTCTTTATTGATGGAAAGAGTGTGAAATGAAGTGCAGGCTCATTGGGATTCACGTTGGAAAGCTGGAATGTAAGATTGAGGAAACATGAGAGACTGGCTTAAAGAAACGTGTGTGTTTAATAAAAGGACTTCTGATCGCTTTAAGGGTGAACGGTGGAAAGTAAAGGGAAGATTAACTTAAAAATGTGTAATTTCTGCCTTAAAGTTTTATGTCAATTAAAGTCATGTTTGTTGAGCTGTTCTCTCTCCCTTTCTCTGTTCTCTTGCTTTTTCTTTTTCCTCTTTCTCAGTCTCTCTCATGTCTCTCTCCCTCTCTCACTTTCCTCTCTTGATCACACACTCCCTCTCCCCGCTCTCTCCCTTGTTTCTTCTTTTTCTTCTCTCTCCCCCTTTCTCCTCTCTCTTTCTCTCCCTCTTTTTTCTCTCTTGCTCCCTCTCTTCTATTTCTCCTTTTCTCTCTCTCCTTTTCTTCTCTCTCTCTTCTTTTCTTCTCTCTCTCCTTTTTTTCTCTCTCTCCTTTTCTTCTCTTTCTCTCCTTTTATTCTCTCTTCTTTTCTTCTCTTTCTCCCCCTCTCCCATTTTCTTCTCTCTCTTTTTCTTCTCTCTCTCTCCCTCTCCTTTTCTTCTCTCTCTTTTTCTTCTCTTTCTCTCCTTTTACTCTCTCTTCTTTTCTTCTCTCTCTTTCTCCCCCTCTCCCATTTTCTTCTCTCTCTTCTTTTCTCTCTTCTTTTCTTCTCTCTCTCTCTCTCCTTTTCTTCTCTTTCTCTCCTTTTATTCTCTCTTTTCTTCTCTCTTTCTTTCTCCCTCTCTCCCCCTTTTCTTCTCTCTCCTTTTCTTCTCTCTCTCTCTCCTTTTCTTCTATCTCTCTCTCTCATTTTCTTCTCTCTCTCTCTCTCTATTTCAAAAGCATTTTGAATCACAAAAACAATGTAATTGTATACAACATATTTGTACATTCATTCATTTTTCTTTTCTTTCTACAGCTTGATGCAGTTTTTGTTACAGTAAATAACTAAACATGCATGTTTTTAGGTGGGAAGAAACTGGAGAGAACCCTCGATGACACAAGGAGAACATGCAAATTCCACTGTTGACTCTGCTCAACCGGGAGTCGAACCCCACGACCTCCTTGTTGGGAAGCCAGAGCTCAAACCACTCTGCTACTGTGCACCCTGAATGTTCTAGCTTGAAAACACTGCCAAGAAATTCCTTAAATCAGTTTGGTTTTGCCTGACAGAATTGCCCCTAAAGCTACACGTTCACTTTATATTGTAATAGAGAAAATCAAGTTTATTCATTTACAAGAAAAGGTCAGGTATCAAAGCTAAATGACGGTGTTTTTTTCTTGTCCCATTCTCTCTAACATGCCCACTTTCTGCGTCTCCCCGGTGTCTGTGTCAAACCTCTTTAAAGCGCTTGTATTTTAGCTCTCCTCTCAAGCCTGCAGCGAGCTCAGCATCACCAGAGATTCTCCCCCGAGGACCTGTCTGTGTTTCTGTGTGAGCTACAAACTCATTTAGCTTTTACACTGCAGCTGCTGTGGCTCCAGCTGCAGGAGAGTTTACCGCACAGAGGAGAAGCAGCCTGATGAGGACCAGGAAGGGACCAAAGAGGGAGAAAAACAGGGGCTAGAAAGGGTTCAAAGAGGGAGAAAACAGGGGCTAGAAAAGGACCAAAGAGGGAGAAAACAGGGGCTAGAAAAGGACCAAAAAGGGGGCAAACAAGGGCTAAAAAAGAAACAAAGAGGGACCCAAACAGGGGACCGAATGGGAGAAAGACCAGGATTAAACAGGGGACTAAACAGGGACCAGATAAAAACCAAAGAGGGAGCAAACAGGGACAAAACAGGGACCAAACAGGGACCAGATAAAGACCAAAGAGGGAGAAAAACAGGGACAAATCAGGGGCCAGATAAAGACCAAATAGGGACCAAACGGGACCGAATGGGGGCCAGGCATGGACTAAACAGGGGACCAAGCAAGGACCAAACCGGGGACCAGACAAGGACAACAGGGGACCAAACATGGATCAGATAGGGTCCAAACACTTAACTGAATGGGGGACAAACAAGAACTGAACAGGGATCAGACAAGGACTAAAAAGGGACAAAACAGGACTAAACAGAGGCCAGATAAGGACCAAAGAGGAACCAGACAAGGACCAAACAGGGACAAAACCTGGGACCAAATGGGGGCCAGACAAGAACCAAACTGGAACCAGGCAAAGACAAAACGGGACAAAACAAGGAACAGATAGGGACCAAATAGCAAACCGAATGGGGGACAGACAAGGACTGAACAGGGACCAAACAAGGATCAAACAAAGACCAATTGGAACAAGGACCAAACAGGGACCAAACGAACAAACGGGACCAAACAGGACTAGATAAGGACCAATCAGTGGACTAAACCGGACCAGATAAGGACCAAACAAAGAGCAAACAGGACTAAACAGGGGCCAATTATGGAACCAAATAAAGACTAAAACAGGGACAAAACAGGTACCAAACTGGTAGCAAACAGGGACCAGACAAGGACCAAACCCAGATCAGATAGAGACCAAACAGGGATCAGATAAGGACCAATCAGTGGACTAAAACCGGGACCAGATAAGGACCAAACAGAGAGCAAACAGGGACTAAACAGGGGCCAGATATAGACTAATCAGGGACCAATTATGGAACCAAATAAAGACCTTAACAGGGACAAACTGGTACCAAACTGGTAGCAAACAGGGACCAGACAAGAACTAATCAGGGACCAAATAAAGACTAAAAAGGGGCAAACCAGGAACCAAACTGGTAGCAACAGTATCCAGACAAGGACAAAACAGATATCAGATAGGAACCAAACAGCGAACCGAATGGCGGTTAGACAAGGACTGAACAGGGACTTGACAAGGACCAAACAGAGGATCAAACAAGGATCAAACACGGATCAAAGGAGGAGCAAACAGGGAACCAAACGGGCCAGATAAAGACTAAACAGGGACCAGAAATGAAACCAAATAGGGACCAGACAAGAACCAAACAGGGGAACGAATGGACACGAGACAAGGACTAAACACGAACCAAAGAAAGAATAAACAGGGACCAAACTGGTAGCAAACAGGGACCAAAATAATTAAATTTAATTCTAATGAAACTTTGCGTGGACAATCTATTCCAGTCTTGGCATCTCTCAAGTTTCTAGAACAAAAATTGTAAGTATGTTGCACCACTGATAATAACTACTAATACAAAATGTTGCGATAATTGTAATAATATTCTGTCTGACATTAATCACAACAGTAAAAAGTGTGAGAAACAAGGATCAAACCGGGACAACACAGAGTTAGAGATATGTTTTTTCTCTTCTCAGACGGTTGAAAAGAACATTACACGCTTAGCACTTGGGGTGACGAGAGCGCAGACAAGCTTCAATTATGAGTTGTATAATTAGATAATTGTCTGACAGCTGCAGGCTTCTTCTTGGGCGGTTTTCTTTTGTGCGGAGACTGGACTGACATTCGGAGACGGCAGCTTTTGTTTCTTCGAAATTCAATTATGCTATTTTTCTCTGTTATGCTTTTGTCTGAAGCTCAAAGTAAAAATCGTCATTGTTGGTCTCAAAGCTGTGTCCCGTAATTACACTATTTTTACCAAAACACGTCACTTAATATCGTATTAAAAGCAGCAGCAGCAAAGCAGAGTTATTTTTGGCCAAGACACTGAACGGGAATGACGCAAACATCCAAACATTTGTTAGATCTCCACGTTATATTTAGTCGAAAGTCTCTCATCCAATCACATTTCAGTGACAGTGAGAGGTTCTGAATCACAGTTTGTGTCTTTTCTCAGCGCACATGAACATTTTGACGACTTTTTAATCTTTCGCCGGAGACAAAACAAAGACTGACGATTGTTGTCTTACATGAATGGTGTCTAAACTTTTTATTACTGAGGGAAGCTTCTTGGAAAATACATGGATTAAAGGGCCACGAAATCAGTGCTGGGGGAAAGAATTGATTAGTCCCACATTATTTATTACTTAAAACAACAAATACGCTATAGTTACTGTCCCAAAAAAGCAACTTAAGTTATCGTAATTCCTAGGGATGGGCGATATATCGGTATTGATATCGATATCGGCCGATATCCACGATATTTTAAGATTTCGGTATCGGTCCGATATCGGATCGACGACCGATATTTGGCGCCGATATTTTAGGGGAGGTTCTCCAGTCTCTCTGTGGGCATATACCAGCCTCAATTTGACCTAAAAGCTTCATATTTGCAATTTTGAACAGACTAAAGAAAACAAAGTATAAATAAACAAACAATTAAGCTAAAATTAGTCTTTATATTTACAAAATAAATCCACAAAATATTTTTTTATCTGAGATGATTATATTTGTTTGTAAGTTTTTGATCTTGTGAGTTGTATGGTGGATTTTAAAGCAGAACCAAGCAACTTCAGCAGTAGAGCGCCCCCTACAGTTCTCTTCTGCAAATACCAGCATCAGACCAACAGAACTTTTTTCCTTATGTAATTTTTTTTTTTATCAATTTATACATTTTTTCAATCAAGGCAAAGAAAAAGTACATTAAAATATTTCACAGAGTCAAATGTACAAATAAAAGCACCAGTGTTTCTCAGAAGAGCTGTCAGATTATAAGTGCAGGTTTTCCAGCAGGAGGCAGCAGAGAGCAGATGTTTGCTTAAAATGTGAAGAAAATACATTTGTAACCATCACACAGACTAACAAAGACATTTAACAAAGCCAAAATGTCACTTAGATCTGCTTTAAAATACACCTATCGGTATCGGCAGTTATCGGTTATCGGCCAGAACAGAGGGCCAATTATCGGTTATCGGTATCGGCTCCAAAATTTCATATCGGCCCATCCCTAGTAATTCCCGGTTATTAGCTGCTACTTTTGTCTCAAGCTTCAGACCCTGCCGCATATGTACAGACACAACTTATTTAAGTTTTTTGGGAATCGGACTGTGATCACTTTAACAGTGTCGCTACATCCACAGTTTATTTTGTTCAAACGCCATGTGTAGGCTAAAAGCGAATGTTTTCCTCTCTCAAGTCGGTCTGAACTCCATTGGTCTGACTGCATGTTTCAGCGTAATACAACATAAATACAACTCAATCCTGAAGGTTTATCCACAAGTTTGTGGTCCTTCGTGAAGGTGGCAAACGCACATCTACACAAAAACTATGTCAATCAATCGTCGGAGCTTTTGAAAGCTTCTTAAGAGACTAGATTGCTCCAATACAACCTATAAAACAATCGATCATATCTTAAAAACAAAAGCAGCACAAATACAATTTTTGCAACACAAAACAGCAAACAATTGACAAAGTTTTTGTGTTGAAGTGCGTTGAATGGACGGCCAACTTCACAGAGTTGTTCCTGAATCCTGCAGAAATTCTGGCGCAGTGTGTGTCCGGTACACTGTGGGCAAGCTGTCTTGTCAATCAGGACATGAGCGTTCCAGCAGGACGAAGGTCTGCAGCTAATACAGTAAATAATTTAGAGGGATTTTTTGGTTATCAACAGGAGCAATGCACACGCACCCGACCTGCAGAAAGAGCCATCGCTCTTAGACACAAACAGTGGAAACAAGTCAAAAAAAGCACTGTTATCAGTAACTACAAGAGTTTATCACTGAGAAAACAAAAGTTCTGCTGCTAAATCAACATTTGTGAATGAAATCTGACCCTACGATCCTTATGATGAAAAAAACTACGAGAAAAACAAGCTTTCAAGCTTCAGGAGACAGACATCTGTCAGACCGGTTCAGACCTGATCCAAACAGCTGCTCTCGTCCCGTTTCGTTGTTTTATTCAAAGAAGTTTCCCCAACTAAGCAGACAGAGAGCGGTCTTTCTGCAAAACGCATGCGCAGTAGGGCGGAAAGTGAGGTCGACTGAAAATCCCTCTATTGTAGACTAAGTTAGTTACACCCAACACTGCACATAACAGATGTAAAGAAGCAAATTCTTCAAAATTTAATGAGCCACAACACCTTAAATACATTTTTTTTTTCAGGCTTGTAAAACATAAAACTGTTTAGATAATGAAAAAAGATTAGTTTGACAGTAGAAATCAATACTTTTTGTCATTTGGGTCATTTTAGCAGAAGTCTAAGGCCCTCCAGACTGCCCTCGTCTTAACGATGCTAGACTTTAGACAACACTGTTCCCCCGCCTAAGGCCCAAAGTCACTGGGAGGAACAAGCGATAGAAAATAAGCTAATTCTATGTGATAAAACAAGACTTTATCTAATGCATCTCTTCTTCAGTTTAACTAAATTCTTTCTTCCTCCAAACACCAAAGCAAACGTCTGGGGTGAAACAAGGAGAAAACGTCAGCGTCCAAAACAATTTCCAGAGATTTTGTTGAGTGCATTAGCTTCACTTCGGGAGCTCTTTATGTGAGGTGAGGAGAATCTCGTCTAAGTGATGATCAGACGAGGAAATCTGAAAAATGGCGGTGCAAAAATAGAGAAAGAGGAGGCGAGTGGGCGGATGAAAGGAGCAGCAACATCAGACCCGGAGCCAAAGGCCTTTCGCTTTTAAAGACGAACAAGCTCTGATTTGTTTGGGCTTTATCTTCCGCTGATAAATTGGATCAAATGGGTGAGAAAAAAGGGAACGGAGCAATGGGGGAAAACGAGAATAAAGGCAAAGTTATCACAGCGACGGAGAGCAGGAGAGCAGAGGAGTGTGGTAATTAGAAGAGTTGGAGCTTCAAAACTTCCACAGACCAGTTTTCAGAGTTAGGTTGTGTTCATTACTGCAAGACAACACTTATTTGAATAAAAAGTACAGTATGCAGACTATTTATGTGGTCATGCCTGTTTGACGAGGCCTGATCTCAGAAGCTAAGCTGGTTGGGTCTGGGCAGTATTTGGATGAGAGACTGAACCTCAGGAGCCGCAGTGAAACGACTGGAGGAGAAACTGTTGTTGTGTCCTTGGGCAAGACACTTGAAGGGCTTTTCCATTAGTACCTGCTTGGCCCTACTCTACTCTACTCTACTCGGTGCGACTTAGCTCTGGTGAGGAGCTTTTCCATTTGGGGCTAATTTCTGGGACCAGGTACTTTTTTAGTACCTGCTTTATCCCAGGCCCAAAGCGACAAGAGTAAATACTAAACCTGACACACGTCACAATCTACGCTCCATGTCACAGCAGTTCACGTCTTACTAAACTGTGTGAGTTTGCGACTGTGCTTGGCAAAAACTAGTGGAACAATTCACGTTTTACTTCTACCAAACATATTGGGATGTTCACCGAGCCGACATGTGACGTCATTTTTGTCCTCTATATGAACCAAATCCAAATTAAAGTGATTCTTTAGACAAAAAAAAACATAATTTTCACCTCCATAAACCCCCCTAAAAGCTTCATCAAAAGTGCAGCAGTGGCATGTTAAACAGTTGGAAGTTCTTTGGATATAATTACCGAGAAACATCTGCGCTGGGAGCCATCTTTAGCAGCGACAGTTACAAAGGGCGCGACTGCGGAGGTGAAATAAGCTTCCAGTTTTATCACCTCCACAAACGGCGCATTGCTCTGAACCTGCTGACAGTCTGGCTTTCACAGTCAACACGGAAACTTAGCGAGTGACAAACAGACGCTGCAGAAAAGCCAAGTCCTGTGACCTGAATCCACCAGAACGAAGCAGAAACAAGAACACGCTGACCTTTGCTAAACTATGTCTGGAATTTATGGGCAGATTAGACAGTTTGTGAATTTAATACCCAGAACAGTCCAGACGTGACGAATGTGAGCTAAATGTGAGGAAAAAAGAGAGAATCTTCTAGTCTAATCTTAATGGAAGTCATTTCAGTTGTTTGGTGATGATAGATCTTCTCGACTTAAAATTGCAAATATTCATCTGTATTTATGTATCAGGCAGGGATGTAACTTCTGATATATTATTGATCTGATATTTGCTTTAAAAGGTGCACTGCGTAAGTGCAACGTTTTTGAACAAGGGCGCCAACTTTGGCGTTTTGTGGCACTGCACCCACCATAATATCTTCAGCTAAAGACGTATTTTACGGCCTTAAATGGTTCTTTTTGACACATCGCTGTTTTGGTAAATGTTGTCTGAGCTAAGAAGACAAAAAAAGTAGATGCTGTCTATTATTTGTTCTTTTTGACTGACTAATCAGTTTGCTAACTCCAAAATTAGACAAGAAAAGATTATTGAGAGTTTGAGGCAAAGCTGTTTCTTTGTTTGAGAGAAAATTGTAAACAAGCTCTATACAGGACTAATTCTCATAAACTAAATGCTCAATGTCAATTTATAACTAAAACATAAACCTAACCAAGGCTAACAGCTAAACCAGTAGCGTAAAAAATGCAGAAGCATTGAATTTTCACGCTGCTCTAATTGTTACATACAAGTGTCCTATGAATTAAACATTTTTAGCTTAATAAATTCAGCCTTAAAGCGTCAGCCCAGGTTCAAAAGTGCAAAACTTGAATTATGTCTTTAATATCCCGATACACCTCCATGTATCGATATTTGTCGTGCTTGACAATTATCGATTTGAGTTTGTCATGATCTCGATACTGATACATCGAGTACAGCCCTAAAAGACACCAGGACACCGGAGGTCTATCGATCCCAGGACCTTCTTGTTGTGAGGCCAGAGCGTTAACCTCTGCGCACCGTGTCGCCCTGTTGTTTGTGCTGTTATTCGACCAATATGTGTCGTATTAACAGGGCAAAACTATCTCGTCTGAAATACTAATAATGCAGAAATGCTCAAAGTGAGTCTGGATGATTCATGGACTTATAAAAAGCACAGGATCTCAGAGATCTACCTATAACATCACAGATCAGAGACATTCAGAACAGAGTTTTCTGAGGCTCACAGAGGAAACGAGTATCTCACAGACACCAGCTGAGTTTTGTGATGAGGACGTCATGTCAAACAAGATTAAAAACACACACACAAAAGTCTACCGTCTCATTTTCATAAGTTCATCTGCAGTTCTGTCACAAATAAGGAAGTCACATGTTTTGCTGACAAAGTTTTCCATTTCCTCTGACGACCAAAACAGATGCAGGAAGTTTCTCATTCCACCCGAGCCAAACTTTGAGGATTATTACCGCCACACCGAGGTCAAACAAACAATTACTCCAGTTGAATCGGACGCGGCGCAGGTCCTGTTAAAAATGACTTATCCAGGGCCGAGCCGGTCCAGGGTTATCGGAGGCTCTCTTTGTAGAAGCACTAATCCCACCGGCCGCCCACTCGCTGCTCAGAAATTCATACGAGAAAAGCAGATTAGAAAAGGAGAAGGGTAGAAGGTGCAAGAGTTTATCTGATCCAAGAGCGAGGAGACTCAAGTGGAATTTAAAGGAGACATAACGCTGTAAAATCCACTTTTCTGACCGCTCTCTCAACATTAGTTTACTCACAGAAGATGACTTAAGTATTATGACTGTTTACTCAAGAGCGTAATGTTTGAAATCTTCATTACGTATAGTTAGTTCTTTAACATAACACTGTAAGAGCCTGATTTCTCAAGCCAGGTGCTAAATTGTGGGTGCCAAAAATGAAAAAAAAAAAAAAGTGTACTTTATGAGCATTTAAACACAAACTTTAATACTGGAAGATGCACATACAACATACTGAACAAAACAGGAACCACCTCAAGTTCTGCATCTTTAGTTTGTATGAGAAAGAAAATGTTCATCTTTGCCAAGGTTTTGCTCCCCCTAACTTGTTTTTGCACAAGAGCAAATGCTTGATAAATCTTGTCCTAAGACCCATTTGGTGAATAAAAAAAGCTATTTCTATTAGCTGATATTACGCTGATATTGGGTGTAGGAAAAACAAAAACAGGTTTATTAACAGCCTGTTTAAAACTGCAGAACAGATAAGCCACGCCTCTTTATAGCGATAAGTCGGACGGGTTTGCGTAGATCGAATATAAACCCATGTTCAAACGCTCCTTTAGTTTAGCGTCAAGTGACGTGAACTCCAGTCCAATAAGCCTCATGTAGTGTATGTTCTGTAGCCCTTTTCAACAAACTAAAACATAACTTATGGGTCTTGAGGTTAATTCATTCAGAAAAAAACGAGAGAGAATGTGAAAAAATGTGGCGTTCTGAGCGCACGGAGCAGCCACGTTATCAACACAGTCATAAACACATCTGAACATAAATGATACTCCAGCGTGAACAAATTCATCATCGTAAACTACGAGCACAAAGAGTCAGATCCTCACCTGGAGAAACATCCCGAGCTAAGGCTGCATCAGGTCAGATCCTCCTCCTGATCCAAGCTGCCTGAAGTTTTTAAAGAGCTTCTGTGTCCTTGCCTGTGAATGCTGCGATTTGACACAGTATACTGCATTTGAGCAAAAAGCGCGTATTAGCACAGCGTTGGACAAGACTAGGTGTTTGGGTCGGGCCCTGAATTTTAAGCTTATTGTTTTGGGCTGGGTGGGCCGGGTTGATTTTTAAATTTGGTCGGGCGTGGAGGTCACAAAAAAGCTGACCCCCACATCATTAAGCGACAACTTTTTATAGTGATAAGCCATAAATACAGTGAGCAAACATAAGTAATAGGTGAAAACATGGATTTTCTGGGCACTCGAGCACATTTTTACCTGACATTGACTGATTTAGCTTAAGTCTTTTCACAGATAAAATAAAATAAACACCAATATTCTGCTTCAAAGTTTGACTTCTGCTCCAAACGGCTGCAACAAGTTAATCAGTTCATCGAAACTAATCAATTATTGAATTAATAGTCAACTAATTTATGGCATTGAATATTCGTCAACTTGTCTTTATAGATTCCCAAATATGCAAGCCTGGATCAACTTTATTTCAAGTACAGTAGCTCAGCGTTTACCAAACTTTTTTGAGTCACGGCACACTTTTTTGGGTCAACTTTTTCCACGGCACAGGACCCACTTAAAATATATGCCCAATTCAAACCATTAATCAAAAAATAATGATTGAATGAAAGAAATATTTCCCATTACACTTTAATTTTGGAACTAGTAAATGTCTTGTTTTTGTCTTGGTAACAGGATGTTCCAAAATGTTTTTTTTTTTTTTTTTTTTTTCAAGGCACACTTGCCAGAGTCTCAAGGCACACTAGTGTTCCCCGGCACACTGGTTGAAAAACACTGCAGTAGCTAATGAAAAAATGCCTGCCCTTCTCTATATTTGCAAAACAAGGACAGAAAAAATCTTAATTTAGTCAATTATGAACTTATGGGTCTAATGGTAGTCATGTGACGTTTGCATTCTAAGCAACTAATCATTCATTCATTCATTTTCTACCTCTTAATCCCGTTAGGGGTTGTAGGTGACTGGAGCCTATCTCAGTGACTTTGGGCCTTAGGCAGGGAACAACCTGGACAGTGACCAACTTGCTGCAGAGTTAGACAGACAAACATTCACTCTCTCATTCACTCACTAAGGGAAATTTACAGTGATGCCCAATTAACCTAAACATGCAGGTTTTTGGGGGTGGGAGGAAACCGGAGAAAACCAACGGTGACACGGGGAGAACATGCAAACTCCACCCAGAGAGATTGTGAGATGTTGATATGGTCCGACCCGGGAGTCGAACCCACAACCTCCTTATTGGGAAGCCAGAGCTCTAACCACTCTGCTACCGTGCACAACTAATCGATTAATCAAAAAAATAATTGATTCACAAAATGGTTGGTTGTAGCCTTAAGTCTCTAGATTTTCGATTATTTATTCAGGCCACACAACAACAAAACAACACAAGATTCCTCAAATAAACACAAATCAATCCAAATAAAACAGAACATTTCATGGATCGCTGCCGATATCTAATAAAAAAAAACATAAAAAGTACTTTTAAATGACTCGGTGCCAAACAGTCTGAGTAAATAATTGGCCTGGTCTCATTTGAAAAGCTCTGACAGGAACGACCGAACGCTGCCTTGAAAAGATTCTCTGAATGTTTAATTGCCTTTGGATGGAGGGCAGAGCGACACTGTCACTGCGGCTTATTTAAACTGAGCGAACTGCCAAGTCCAAGCGCAGCCAGCCAACCAAACACAATTCAGTTTCAATTAAGACGACATCAGAAAAGACACAAACCCACTCGCTTGTCACTGGGACTCAGTCATTTTGGCTTCTGAAGATTAAACTTGAATCAAATACAGTGTGTTTTTAAGATAACCAGTTTGTTTACTGTTTACAAACTCACTATTTCTACATGGAAGCCTTCAGTCACTTTATTTTAATCTTTAATTGGTTGAAGAATGTGATGTAAGACGGATACAAAAGCATCTGGCTGCAAACACGTACCATCGTACTGTCTGACCTGATATACAGTGTTCCCTCGCTCTATTCACTTTCCGTGGCTTCGCAGTTTCGTGGATTTTTTAGTGCAATTTTGCATTTTTTTTTTACAGTGCACGGTCCTATAGACATGTGTTGTAAGCTACTTTTCTCTCAAACTCACTGTTTGTGGACCGTGTGACATCGCAGCATTCACAGGCAACAGCACAGAAGCTCTTTTAGAAAACTTTAGACAGTTTGGATCATGCAGGGGAAGTTGACCTGACGCTCGGACGTTTCTCCAGGTGAAGATTTGACTCTTTGAACTCGTAGTTACAATGATAAGTTTGTTCACGCTGGAACGTCATTTGTGTAGTTCAGAGATGTGTTTGAGGAGCGTGTTGTGACTTCACTAGAGTCTGGATGTGTTTGAGGAGCGTGTTGTGACTTCACTAGAGTCCAGATGTGTTTGGGGAGCGTGTTGTGACTTCACTAGAGACCAGATGTGTTTGACTTCACTAGAGTCCAGATGTGTTTGAGGAGCGTGTTGTGACTTCACTAGAGTCTGGATGTGTTTGAGGAGCGTGTTGTGACTTCACTAGAGTCCAGATGTGTTTGGGGAGCGTGTTGTGACTTCACTAGAGACCAGATGTGTTTGACTTCACTAGAGTCCAGATGTGTTTGAGGAGCGTGTTGTGACTTCACTAGAGTCCGGATGTGTTTGAGGAGCTTGTTGTGCACTTCACTAGAGTCCAGATGTGTTTGAGGAGCGTGTTGTGACTTCGCTAGAGTCCAGATGTGTTTGAGGAGCGTGTTGTGACTTCACTAGAGTCCAGATGTGTTTGAGGAGCGTGTTGTGACTTCGCTAGAGTCCAGATGTGTTTGAGGAGCGTGTTGTGACTTCACTAGAGTCCAGATGTGTTTGGGGAGCGTGTTGTGACTTCACTAGAGACCAGATGTGTTTGACTTCACTAGAGTCCAGATGTGTTTGAGGAGCGTGTTGTGACTTCACTAGAGTCCGGATGTGTTTGAGGAGCTTGTTGTGCACTTCACT
The DNA here is from genome assembly GCA_038363315.1 of Mugilogobius chulae. Lineage (NCBI taxonomy): Eukaryota > Metazoa > Chordata > Actinopteri > Gobiiformes > Gobiidae > Mugilogobius > Mugilogobius chulae. The sequence goes on from CM076404.1 coordinate 6,012,551, forward strand.
AGAGTCCAGATGTGTTTGAGGAGCGTGTTGTGACTTCGCTAGAGTCCAGATGTGTTTGAGGAGCGTGTTGTGACTTCACTAGAGTCCAGATGTGTTTGAGGAGCGTGTTGTGACTTCGCTAGAGTCCAGATGTGTTTGAGGAGCGTGTTGTGACTTCGCTAGAGTCCGGATGTGTTTGAGGAGCGTGTTGTGACTTTACTAGAGTGCAGATGTGTTTGAGGAACGTGTTGTGACTTCGCTAGAGTCCAGATGTGTTTGAGGAGCGTGTTGTGACTTCACTAGAGTCCAGATGTGTTTGAGGAGCGTGTTGTGACTTCACTAGAGTCCGGATGTGTTTGAGGAGCGTGTTGTGACTTCGCTAGAGTCCAGACGTGTTTGAGGAGCGTGTTGTGACTTCGCTAGAGTCCAGACGTGTTTGAGGAGCGTGTTGTGACTTCACTAGAGTCCAGATGTGTTTGAGGAGCGTGTTGTGACTTCACTAGAGTCCAGATGTGTTTGAGGAGCACTTCACTAGAGTCCAGACGTGTTTGAGGAGCGTGTTGTGACTTCGCTAGAGTCCGGATGTGTTTGAGGAGCGTGTTGTGTCTTCACTATAGTCCAGACGTGTTTGAGGAGCGTGTTGTGACTTCACTAGAGTCCAGACGTGTTTGAGGAGCGTGTTGTGACTTCACTAGAGTCCAGACGTGTTCAAGGAGCGTGTTGTGACTTCACTAGAGTCCAGATGTGTTTGAGGAGCACTTCACTAGAGTCCAGACGTGTTTGAGGAGCGTGTTGTGACTTCGCTAGAGTCCGGATGTGTTTGAGGAGCGTGTTGTGTCTTCACTAGAGTCCAGACGTGTTTGAGGAGCGTGTTGTGACTTCACTAGAGTCCAGACGTGTTTGAGGAGCGTGTTGTGACTTCACTAGAGTCCAGACGTGTTTGAGGAGCGTGTTGTGACTTCACTAGAGTCCAGACGTGTTTGAGGAGCGTGTTGTGACTTCACTAGAGTCCAGATGTGTTTGAGGAGCGTGTTGTGACTTCACTAGAGTCCAGATGTGTTTAAGGAGCATGTTGTGACTTCGCTAGAGTCCAGATGTGTTTGAGGAGCGTGTTGTGACTTCGCTAGAGTCCAGATGTGTTTGAGGAGCGTGTTGTGGCTTCACTAGAGTCTGGATGTGTTTGAGGAGCGTGTTGTAGCTTCACTAGAGTCCAGATGTGTTTGAGGAGCGTGTTGTGACTTCACTAGAGTCCAGATGTGTTTGAGGAGCGTGTTGTAGCTTCACTAGAGTCCAGATGTGTTTCATGGCTCTCGGCTCTGGAGTCCATGTGATTCGTGGCTCTGCGGTCGGCTGTGGAGCGCAGCGAGACGGGCAACGTGTCAAAAACGACTCGCGCTGTTGTATCTTACGGTGAATCAAGTGTTCAGAGCATTATTACCTGTACAAAAGACACTAAACATCATAACCAGGAGGGTTATTAACTGAAATTACTGGTAAAAAGTTAAGATGACTACTTCGCGGGTTGCACCTTTCACTGGTTATTTTTGGAACGTAACCCCGGCGATAAATGAGGGACCACTGTAATGCATTTTACAATTTCCTATGTAATGAAAAAAAGTAAATAAAAGTGTTTAACCAGGGTCACACTGCTCTCCCCAGGAAATCTTTGACCAAATTGCATGCAATTTACAGTATTCTGGAGCATTTTAGAGGTTTTCAAGTCACATTTCTACAGTAAAAGCCTTTATATTTCCATGGGTTCATTTTCCAGGCTGGTCTTGTGCTCTTCACACTTTCAGTTAGTTTCACAAACACTACAGAAGTGAGCCTTTGTTAAGACGTCTCCACACACGTTTATATTCAGCAGGAATTTGTGCACGATTCTCTGTGGATATTAGATCAAATTTCGTCAAATGAAAAATTATGTTGAGCTTAACACTTGAAGCACTTCATTATGACATCGAACTTAATCAGAGAAGCTCACCTGTCTGCATAAAAGAAAGAATCAACATCTGTGCATTTCTGCTGTAAAAAAGCAGCTGCTTACACTGTGACCGTCTCTCCTGTGTCTGAAACTTCTGCTCTCACAATCCTTCTGTCCTCTGCCCGATTCTTTGTTGTGGAGAGTTTAAAAGTCACTTCTATGAGTTCTCATTCATCTTGTGTTTGCTGCAGCTGCACCAGGGGAGCTGTAGTGCATTGTGGGACCTGCAATATTATAAATATGCTTCAAAAAGAAAAAAAACAACAACTTGTCATTATCTACGAATAGATACATTTGTGACATGATTGTGTAAAATAAAGGAAATGTACTGATATTTACAGTATGTCCTAGAGCAGAGGTTCTGAACATTTTTTGATCTTGAGGCCCGAATACTCATGTGCAAAGTAACCTGGGGCCCAATCTCATATTAACTTTGTTATATTGGTAACGCTTTAAAATAAGGTTCCGTAATAAGCTAGTTATAAGCGTTAATAAGCATTAATAAGCTGCTAATAAGCACTTATAAAACATATATTAACATGACTGATTGCTCACTAAGACATTATAAAGAGTTAATAAGCCATTTATTAAGACTTGTGTGTGTGTTAATAGCCTGTGTCCATTTCACTTGTAAGTTCATTAATATGTTTCTACTATCAACAAAAAAAGTGATGAAGTTACGTTCAGTTTTGAATAAACATGCTTATAATTTGCTTCTTACCAAAAATACTGATTAATAAACACATTATAATGCTTTAATAAATAGCTTATAAAGTGGTTTTGCAGTACCCTAATCTAAAGCGTGGACAACTTTTGTAACTATGAAAAATCACAATAGACTGTATGAAAATGTTACTTTATTTGAACATCAAGGCCCCAAACAAACAAGCCTGGTGGTAAGTTGTACAGTGAACAGCAGCATAAATGGAATGTCTTTTTCTTGAGAAAACACAATGTTTGAAAACACCTCATACATTTGCAGCATTTTAAAGGAGACATTTTATGTAACATTTTAATGGGCAATGCATTGGATTGGTGATTGGTGAAGTTTCTGGGTGAACCATGGAAGTAAAATGTCATGTTATGTAGCCATTTTAAGCCTCTTTCCATGACCAAGGCATTTAGATGATTATTGTGGTAGATAATTAACAAAAAGTAAAACCTTGGTCTTGTGGTTCAATAGTGCCTGAACATTTAAATACTGTATAACTCCTCTAATAACAGTAAAACAAACTAATTTGTTAGAAAGACAATACACAATCAAGCTATTACATGTGAACTTTCATTTTTCACCCAACAAAAGCCACTTAACTTTACACTAATGGTACTGTTTTGCAATATCTTGAAGAAGTCGTCAAGTGGACCATTGTGATGCTTTTTAGCAAGCCACTCATTCCATTCTATTACATATAAGTGCTCACTTAATAGATCTTCAGTTTGATTACACGAAGCCTCCATACCTGCTCCTTAATTTTTCTCCAGGCCCTTTCTATGTGCTGTGTGTGGGTCCCAGTGACAGGATCCACATACCATTGACTGTGGTTCACAGTAAAGTGGTTGTACCCAAGTTCAGGAAGCACACGATAAGCTCTCCATTCATCGCTGAGAATCATAGAGCCAGGTTTACATGGTGAGCTATCAGGGGTACAAGTTCTGACGACCTCTCTTCTCCACTAGGCGCAGAACTGGCCTTCCACTCTTTCCTTCGTTTATTCCAAGCATGCCAAACACCCATTTTTTCTTCGCCATGCTCCTGACATTCTCCCTCTGCCATACTGTAAAAAAAAAAGTATTAAAAGAAAGGCACAGGTATATATATATATATTATATATATATATATATATATATAATATATATATATATATATATATATATATATATATATATATATATATAATATATATATATATATATATATATATTATATATATATAATATATATATATATATATATATACACTGTATATAGAGATTAGATATGATAGATAGATAGATAGATAGATAGATAGATAGATAGATAGATAGATACAGACAGACAGACAGACAGACAGACAGATAGATAGATAGACACACCTAAAAAAATTTGTTAGAAAAATGTACCTTTCTTTTATGTCTGAAATGAGACTCATCAATGGCCACAAATTCTCTTCGACCACCAATGACTTGTCCTTTGTGGCGCCTCATTCTTTCAACTGCTGTGATGCAGATGTTTCTTAGTTTTTTAGACATTTTGGAGAGTGTGGCCGAACTTGCTGCTATATCATCCGCCATCATGTCTATCTGGCGCAGACGTAGGCCTTGTGCAAATCTAGTAAATTAGAACACAATGAATTTGGTAAACATTACACATGGCATGATTACATTGTTGTTCATTGTAGTACATTGTAAAGTACATAAGTTGACAACGTTGACACAAAATCTGAAATACACAATACTTAAAACCAACATGTTGAGATGAGAGAGTAAAATAATTCTAATGGAACAGCAAGGATAATTTAGATTTTCATTCAGTCTAAAAAATAACCTTTTCATTAATTAATTACTTTTTAGAGACGCTTAAGTCATTCGATTAAGAATTTCAGAATCCTGCTATTGTTACTTTAGGATTTAGGAGTGTGCATAGGAAAACACTAAATTTGCTTAATTTTTTTTTTAATTGCTGCCCAGTTTGAGTCATAAAATTTCGTTATCAGCATATAGCATGTTTTAGAACGTCTGTATAGTGAGGTTAACAATCATTTGATTATGAAATTAATTGACAATATTAATATCAATGTATTAGTTAGAATAAATCAATTAGCTTCTAATTAAATCTAAATTTCATTACATAAGTCATCTATACAATCAAGTTTTTTTTCTTTTTTGCAAATTTTTAAAGGTTAAACAGATAATTAAATAATCTTTGTCACAAAACTTTAAAATAGTAATCTTATAGACGGCAGATAGAAAGGTCTTTTTTAAAAAATTAAGTAGGTTAATAACTCCCAAAAAAATCATTTACTTATCAATAATAAACATACCTGTAAATAAACTGCATCCATTTAAAAGTGATATTTTAGAATGCTGAAATAGAGACTTGTGCCGTATTGATTTCACTTTCTTCTTCCCTCGGTGCACAGCCCGCTGACATATCCTGTAAAATAATTTAGCACAACAGTAGAACACAACATGTACACTTTGCCAACAAACAAATAAATAACAGGAAGCGAATCAATAGGCAGAATAGCAACATAGCATTGGCTAGCTACATACCAGGCGTAATGGTCCTTAGTGTTCCATGACTGGAGTTTCATTTCTGCTGGCATAGACTGCATTTGATCGTTTTCTCAGAAGATGCTTTCTCTGCATCCATTTAATTAACCTTGGCTTTTTTTAAAGACGTTCCTTCAAAAATTAGCCTTCGAATCTTGCTAACCAAGCTCATTTTGGCGGACAAGCTACGTTACCTTAACGCGCATGCGTACCGCGGTCTTTCCAATCGGCGTGAACGTCAACTACACAGTGGACCAGTCTTCGCGTCTAAACATGGCATCGCCAAGACGCTTTGAGAGTTTAATTCAAACCCGCTCTGGAGTGCCAGGTTGGCACAGGCTAAACTTGAAGACAAACTCAAATTGAAAAGAAATGCTAAGAGAAAAAATGTGGACGACGAAGAGCGCACGTGTGGTAAGTTGCACAGGGTAACTATGCACACACATTATAGCATTAGCTTTACCCCTCGTTAGCTTAGCTAGTGCTATCTTTATAACATTTTGCAAAATGATAAACTTGCTGCTGGCTGATCAACCCCGTATTTATTTATGTTGACCTCAAGTTAAAAATATAAACGTAATTATTAGCGCATAAAACCGATCTAACTACACTTCCACATAGCACCGGGCATTAGCGCCCTCCACTAACGGACTTCGAAGGAAAAGTTAACATGTGGAGTGAATCAGAACAGCAGCTTTATCAGTCACTGCTCAAAAACTACAACATCAAATGTGGACTTTAGAGATATATTGTGTCAAATACAGTCACGAAGACATGGGAATGAATAAAGTGATTCACTTCCAGTATGTAAACATATTAGCATGCAGCGTAGCTAGAGCTAAATGCTAACGTGATGCTAGGCCGCCTGGCGTCTTTTAGCATCTTTTTTAACTTATTGTTTATTTTTCTGACTAACAACATCTCAGTACCTCCATTTAAACATTGTTGTAACTCGATTGAATTAGTTGTGCTAAAATACATATAATTTGCCAGAAAACGTCTTAAAAGAGGTAAACAGTTTAGCTTCCCCCTCAGCAGGCCACGCCCCAACAGTGACGCGTTGCCGACTCTATAGATCCAGAAAAAATGCTTGTTTAGTTATATGCAGATCATTTGAATGGTTTTGAGGTCTATTCCATCTAACTGAACTGATAAAATAATAATATAATACAAATCTAGCACTGCTGTGACAAAAAAAGTTTAGTTATTGTTTGTGTTGCTCCTTCTCAACCTCAACATTTTGTAGTTAATTCATAATGTGTAGGCAGTAGCCTAGGATCGTATCTAATATGGTTTAATACTAGAATATCAAATAAATAATATAAATAACTTTACAAGAGTTTATATAATAACAGTGACTTCTCATTTGTTGCTTGTTTAATTGATAATTTTAACATGTTTTTCACTACAGGTGATGTTACAATTTCACCAACTGCTCAAGTTCAGGTGAAAAAACTGAAGCATGAGCTAGAATTGGTCAAGCAAAAACTACAGTGGGAGCAGGAACATGTTAAAGAGCTGTCTGCAGAGAGAGATTTCCTTAAGGAACAACTTGGTATGATATAATGCAAATGTCTTTAGTATTTTAGATGAATATGGCACATTGTTCATTTTATTTGTGTTTAGCTGTGAAACAGGCTTCTACAAGTGATGTGATGGGGCCAGTAAAACAGACGAAAACCCAAGCTGAAGTGTACATTTCATCAGACTCATCCAATTCTTCAGGCTCAAGCTTTGCTCCTGACTCCTCCTCTGGATCATCCTCTTCAGAGGATTCTCCCAAAAAGAAAAAGAAAAGCAAGACTAAGAAAATGAAGAAAAAAAACAAGAAACGCAAAGGTGGCAACAAAAAAAGAAGCAAAGACCAGAGACAGGTTCGAAGAGGTAAAACAATATGTTTTTTATTTTAGGTACTCATCTTGGCATTCTGCTCTTTTTTAATCTATTTCATACTAGAAGCCCACTGTAGAATGTTTTTAGAGAAGTCTACCACAATCAGTGAAAATTGCAAAGGTAGAAACAACTAAATATTTGTTCAATACACTAAGTACATGTCTACCAATTTTAAAACAAAAATGATGATAGCTAGGACATTTTCTTATATTGGCAAGTGAGCAGTATCAGTATGCCATGGCTATGATGTAAGAACAATTAATAAAAGAACATGCAATTTATTTTGACAATTCACATTTTTAGTCTAGATTTGATTCGTGATTCTTTGTGTGTATGAAATCAATTTTACCACATCATTTTCTATATGTGAGCACAATCTACTGGCATTTGAATCTCATTTAATACATTTTATCTGCAAAAACTGCTGTATAGACATGTGTAAGAAAAACACACCAAAAAAATAGACCAGATGCTTAAGGTATTTGGCTTAACGACTCAGAGATAGTGTGCACTGGTGTAAGCAAGTTAAATTTGTTAATTTGGGTGGGGTGTGAATATTTTAACCACTTCTGCCCTTAACAGCACCCCTCACAAATTTAGAATGCCTCATGTAATAGTCTGCTATTACTTAACTCTTTTTCAGCACGTGTTCCGGAGGAGGTGGTTGAAAGATACCAAAGGGTACTGAAGAGCTTCCAAAGAGGTCGGTCTCTTTCAAAGGCTTGCGAGAAGGTTGGAGTGGATCGCAACACTATAGTCTGCAATGCGGCGGTAGCAGAACTTGCCATCGCTGACCCGCAGAAGTACAACGAGCTCAAGCAAAGACGTAATCCCAATGATAAACTGAGTGATTTCACAAAAGCATGTAATGATGCCATTTGTAATGATATTGCTGTAAGCAACAATATTCACTCCTTAAAACAATCCAATCAGCTTCTGCCTTTGAGGAAAGACAGGCATTGAGATTACAAATGTTTTTCTATTTGCCTTAGAGGCTTGAAAAAAATATTCTTGTTTTTAGTTTTGTTTTTATATATAATTTTGTATAGTACAGTTGTACTACTTTGTACAAGTTCCAAGATTTTGTTTGCGAATCTAAAAATGGACAGCTTATAGAAT
>CM076404.1:6021030-6045881 GCA_038363315.1 Mugilogobius chulae
TACAAAAGTTGTCCACGCTTTAGATTAGGGTACTGCAAAACCACTTTATAAGCTATTTATTAAAGCATTATAATGTGTTTATTAATCAGTATTTTTGGTAAGAAGCAAATTATAAGCATGTTTATTCAAAACTGAACGTAACTTCATCACTTTTTTTGTTGATAGTAGAAACATATTAATGAACTTACAAGTGAAATGGACACAGGCTATTAACACACACACAAGTCTTAATAAATGGCATATTAACTCTTTATAATGTCTTAGTGAGCAATCAGTCATGTTAATATATGTTTTATAAGTGCTTATTAGCAGCTTATTAATGCTTATTAACGCTTATAACTAGCTTATTACGGAACCTTATTTTAAAGCGTTACCTGAAATGCTTCCGAAAATGTCTATTAGTGTTATTTTTTTAAGTATTGATTTTTGTTCAAATGATCTAGTTTGGATTACAGTTTTACTGTTGTTTCATATCTGAATTTGGATACTTTTGACAAACCTAAAATCTACATCTCCCCAGGACATAGCATTCTAAACAACGAATCGATCAATCAAAAGAATAATCACCCAACTAATCAATTACTAAAATAATCGTTGGTTATAACCTTGAAATATTAAATTTTTGCTCAAGTAAGAACGTTTCAACAGGATTATCTGTGCTTCAGATGAGCTATTTTAGCACCACGGTTAGCATCTGTTAACTCTTACACAAACTGACTTCTGTCTGGACACGATATGGAGTTAGTGTAGAGGAATTTTAGCGCATGTTGTCACAAAGCTGCTTCTTTGTGTTTAATAATGAGTCGCATGAGTAACTAGATTACTAACTAGAGTCGGTTTACTGAGGTAACTGTGTGTTTAAATGGTGAATCTTACACTTGCAGATGTCGGAGTCTCTGTTCCTCTGGCGTATCTTTAATCTGTGAAGTCTCTGGGATTTCCTGGTTCGGACCATGGCTCAGACCGGGTCCGGGACTCGTCTTTACATCCTCCGGCAGGAGCACGACTTTAAGGCTCAAAACAGATTCTAGTAGCGCCTGTTTCCTCCGGTTCTCGTCTTTGCAGCGGCGCAGTTCCTCTTCATACTCCGCTATCGTTCTTTGAAACTGCGCAAATATCTCTTCTGCAGCCGCAACCAGCCGCTCTTTCGCAAAACCTCTCAGCGCTTCGCCTTTGGACATTTTTGCACATCTTTTTAACTTCAGCTTCAAGCTAGCAACAAAATAGACCGAAAACAAACTACACTACACTGACTGTAGTGCGCACGCAGAGTCACGGCTTCTCTCTCTGCTGTTTGATAACGTAAAAACTTTTCCCTGTTCCCATTGGCTGAGACCGGAGTGGGCGGGACAAATGTCCTTTAGACTTTTTTTTTTTGTCCCCAAGAGAGAAATTATTTTCCACAAAAGCAGAGACTGTTTGACGTAAGTGTGAGAAATGTATTTTTGTTTCTCTATCTTTTTAGCGTGGCAATGCTAACTTCATTCATATAAAGTTTGAAACTTCTTGCTTCATACTAGATGTTCACTTATGTCACCATGATTCATATGTTTCCCGGCAGCGAAAGGGCTGCAGGAGAGAACAAGTTAATATACTACACTCAAGACATATATATTACGTAGCAACAGAGAGGCTGCTGGAAACTCTGGACATGTATAATCGTACTTTATTAGGCTCGGGAAGCATCTGTGGTTACCTTGGAAATAATGGCAAAGCCGCCATGTTTGTTGTCAGTTTAGCAGAACTTCCATAAGAATACATTAGACACAAACGATTAAAAAAGGTAAACAAAACAGCCGTGGAACAGCCCAATAAACTGCTGGGTCAGTAATGGTAAATTTGTCTATCACTCTGTAGTGTCAGAATATGATTTAATTAATGCTATTTTCGGTATTTAACAATTTAAAATCTCTATTGGTTTAACATGGGACCAACTGAACATTCTAATGCTGTGTGATGTCACGTTACTGAGCCTAATAAGAAAAGACCATTGCAGATAATTGGCTCTGTGCAGTTGGCTTGTTTTCGTTCAAAAAAGTACATACAACTAACCTGGCCAGCCAGATGGTTTATCTCGCGATATTTGTGAATTCACAAACACGAGATAAACATCTGGCCTTCCAGCCGGTTTTGTTATTGATCTGCAGAATGTCATGTTTCTTCCTGAACATTCAGACACATCACAACCTTTCTCCTTTAAAGACGGGGATGCCTGATCTGTCCAATCAGAGCGAGGCTTTTCTGCTCTGTGCATACGATACATTTGTCCCTCTGCTGCAGTTCATAATAGTAGGCTGTTACTAAAGCACTTTGAACACACTTACTGTAAACACTATTATTATTAGTATTTGTTTTCTCAGTCTATTTAAAAATGATTCTGTCGTTGATTGAATGCTTCTGTTTCCCTGCTGTTCTAACACTGTGCGTTGCAACACTGGAATTTCCTTATTGTGTAACAAATAAAGGATGTTTTATGTTATCTTATGTTTCATTTATGACAATTCCATTTGTTAAATAACTTCTACACAGATCAAAGTTTATGACACAAAAGTCAAGTAACAACGTGTGTCATTAGCTTTGTTTGATGTAAACTTGTCTTTCCAACAAAAGACACAAACTCAGACCACTCCAAGAATGTTTAGTATCTGCAGAGGTTTCGCTCTGCTGGGTGTGACCTCTGACCCCTCTTCATGTGATAATGAGCTGGTCTCTGCAGTGGTCAGGAAATGTGCCCTGCCCCGCTCGTCAGCAGCTTTGGTCCCGCTGAATCCTCCCCATGAGCTGGTCCCTGGAGCAGCAGGAGGAGGTTTGAGAGAGAGTCAACACAGCTGCTGCCCAGATGAACACCTTCAGACAGAGAAGACCTGTTCACACTGTTTAAATCCCCATGTTAGGCATGTTCACACAGAACAGGAACTATGCATTTTAGCTCCTGCTCTGAGGCAGGTACTTTCATACTTTCAGTCAGAGCAGAAGATGTAAAAAAAAAAAAAAAAAATATATATATATATATATATATATATATATATATAATATAATATATATATTCTGACATTTAGATCAATTTAGTTCTCTGCTGTTATAATACTTGTTTTATTGTTCTTTTCAGTGAAGCAGTTATGTACAAGAGAAAACAACTTAATGACCTATTTAAATGTTCCACACTATACACATGCTAATACTGAATATTGGAGCTGGAGGCTCCTGAAGCTACAGTCTAGCGCCCCCTAAAGAGGGAAGACAGAGAGAGAGCTCCTTAATGGTCTGAATGTAGTTCTCATGTGTAAAAGTAATGAACTTTTTTTATTTTTACTTTATCTTTATTAATCAGGATCAAAAGTCATTTAGATTAAAACAGTGTTTTCAGCCCCCCCCCCCCTTCAGTGTTTCAGTCTTGAACAGTCCAGCCTACTCACCACAATGTTGGGTTATTGATCCCAAATTAGTTCTAAACATAAAACACCATAAAGAAGTCCAGAGCATCTGAAGCATCAGCAGAGGCACCAACAAACTCAAGAACAGAAAAGATGCAGTGAGAAGTGTCTTGTTTCAGATGAGAGTTGTCTTTCATGTCCTGTGTTTGCTCTCAGACGAGTCTTTGCACTGGTGGAATGTTCTGCAGCACACACTTGGTCTCTCAGTCGCTCTGGACTGGAGCTGTGGGCCGATCCAGAGCTGTGGGCCGATCCAGAGCTGTGGGCCGATCCAGAGCTGTGGGCCGATCCAGAGGTGTGGCCCGATCCAGAGGTGTGGGCCCCGATCCAGAGGGGCAGACCGCTGTGGAGCTCGGAGGGAGACGTCGGCTGAATCCTGGGCAGTGTTTGTGGTCAGGCTCTCACTGGGACCCTGCACTGTCCTCCTCACGTGTGCTCCAGCTGCACCACAGCTCAGAACGTCACGGCAGCAGGAGCAGAGACTGGCCCAGGGTCCAAACTCGGCCCAGCACGGGTCGGGTTTGACCCCTTTGGGTGGAGGTTTGTATCTGTTTGATTTAGATTTGTCCTGATCCAAAGACAACATATTATATTTCTGTTCTTCCTCATCCAAATGTTTTAAACACTCCCTCTTTGACAAAACACACAAGCCCACACCACCACCGCCCCACACCACCAGCCCCACACCACCACCGGCCCCACACTCACCAGCCCCACCCCCCTCCCCACACACCACCGCCCCACCACACCCGGCCCCACACCACTTGCCCCACACCACCACCGGCCCCAGCCACCTGCCCCCACCACCACCGGCCCACACCAATGCCCCACACCACCACCGGCCCCACACCACCGTGCCCCACCACCACCGGCCCACACCACCAACCGCAACCCCCTGCCACACCACCACCGGCCCCACACCACCCGCCCCACACCACCACCGGCCCCACCACCCCTCCCCCACACCACTGGCCCACACCACCTGCCCCAACCACCTCCCCCACACCACCGCCCACAACCCCCAGCCCCACACCACCTCCCCCACACACCGGCCCCACACCACCTCCCACACCACCACCGGCCCCACACCACCGGCCCCACACCACCACACCCGCCCACCCACCACCCGCCCCACACACAGCAAAGACAAAACGTCACAGAAAATACTTAGTTTTTGTTATTTATTGAAACACATTAGAATATTTTGGTCTGTACGTGTCTGATTTGTAGTTTCCATCCATAAATATACTCAAGAATGTGTTCTCTGATAGACTCTTAATTTGAACATCATTTATATTTACAGTTCATTCTGAGTTGACTTGGATCTTGGATTTGTTAAAAACATTGTTGATGTGTATATTGAAACATTCTGGTTCGATATTAATCCTTGTGGAGTCAATGTCCAAGTGTTTGAATGTTTCTCTCCCATTTTCACAAACCTCAGTCTGATCCAGGTCAGAGCCACTCCACGTGTTTCGTATGAATCGGGTTTATATTGTGATTTAACCAATCAAATGCTTTCTTAAAGTCTATAAAGATTCTGACTGCAGTCATTCTTCTTGTGCGTTCATTATTGCCATTGTTGATATTTTTTCCTGAATCCATTTTGACTTTCATTTATTGTACTTGATTTGTCCATAAATAGTTTCTATTAGAAACTGTTTGATGGTAGACCAAAACCTTTATGGACAGGAATCAATTTTCATCTTTAAAAAAGATAAGTTACATACAAATGTTTTTGACTTAAATATGCTCTTTATTATTTGTATGGACAGTGTCATGCTGTTTCCATAACAAGTTGTTTTGTTTTTAGATTTATTAACAAGATCTTTCTCTCTGCTTTGAGTGCTGGTGTTTGGGTTTGTGTCTGTACGTAGGCTACTGTGTTTTCTGTGCTGTTTTCTGGAATCTGGTCCTACATTACACTTAACACATTCACCGCTAAATCTATTGTCTCAACAAATAAATATGTTTTCACTGGAAATGAAACGAGTCAGCTTTTGGTGAAGAACATTGTTTAATCTTTTTGTCTGGTTTCATCTGAGCCTGTGTTCTCTTCTGAGACTAACCCTCCTCGGTGGCTCGCTCAAAGGTCCTGTTTCCAGACTGAAGCGGGACGGGACGCTTTACGTTTTGTACCACCCATAACATATATGGAGACATGTTTATATGTGCTGCCTGTGCTAACTCAGACTCACAGCGTGTTTGTTGCAATCTAAAGAGCACAAACTTCAAATTCAGCAAAATGTCTTAACTCTGTGGTCTATGAAGCTACAGAGGTGGATTTTAATCGAAACAGTAGGTCTTACACTCCTGACTCACACAGATTAGCCCTGACTAGCCCCAAGGACGTTTTTAAACTTTGAATACATGTTTTTCTAAACCCCTATGGAGATTTAACATGGGAGCCTGAGCTTGATGAACCAGGAAGTGGTTAAGCTCCATTGTTCTGGAGATGTTAAGGAAATAAGAGACGTTTTGACCAAAGGGGTCTTTATTAGTTCTGAAAAATACTGAAGCAATGTGGACATGTTCAACATGCATTAGACACTCAATGTAAAACTGATGCTACTGAACACACGTCCATCTGCAGTCTGGACGGGACAGGTCTGTGGGACGAAGACATCTCATGTTTCTTTCATTGATTTGAATAAATACTTCCATTTGTGGACAGATAAAAGAAGTGAAGAGACACGTTCCAGTTTGTAAATATAAAATGACACTTTTGAGAAGCATCAAGTCATCTCAAGTCACAGAGCTCCAAGTCACAGAGCTCCAAGTCCAAGTCACAGAGCTCCAAGTCAAAGTCGAGTCAAAAAGTGAAGCCTGACCTCTGCAGTTTAGAGACAGACCTGTTCTGACTGAGCCAAACCTCCCTGAGAGCTTCTGTTCACATCTGAGTCAGTCATCCACACCTCTTCATATGTCCCTAGTGTGGACATACCTTTGAGAGGTAGTACTAGTACTCGGGACCTTCTGTAAACTGTAATGATCACAGGCCTTCTGAGTCTGTAGTCCATGTCTGCGGCCCATTTTATTTCAGATGTAAACCATGGATCTTTTCTGGAAACGAAACAAACTAACATAAAATCCATCAACAGCTGTCGTGATCACGCTTTCCAGGTGGAGAAGATAAAAGGTGTTGAGCTGCAAAGTTTGAACGGATCGACTTTCATAACAAATCTGATGCTGTGGATGTGATTGTGAGGGACAAACCCAACAACATGACGCGGAGCTGCTTTGACACTGACACAGCTCAAACAGGTCATGGCTGAGGCAGAGGGTTGTTGGCATAAATCATTTCTGTTTCTGGAATAGTCTGTCAAAACAAGCAAATAACTAACTGCAAAACCCTGTAAAAAAAACAAACAAAGAAAGAAACTCAGATGTCATGGGGTCATATGAAGCTCACAGATGTCTGATCCTGTGTGGATAAAACTGGAGTCTGTGGACACATGAACTTTACAAAAGCACTAGTCTGCCATCAACTGTCTTCTTCTTCTTCTTCTGCCTCCTCCTCCTCAGTCTCCTCTTCTCTGTCCTCCTCCTCTGCCTCCTCCTCTTCAGTCTCCTCCTCGTAGACGTGTCCTCGGCTGTTCCCCCTCCAGCTCTCTCCCCAGCCCTCCTTCACCTTCAGGCTGTAGTCCTGGATGTTCCTGGTGGTTCTGTGTTCTGCGGAGAAGCACACCACGTGGTCCTGACTGGGCTTCTTAAAGCGACAGAGCCTCCAGGACTCGCTCCAGGCCGTGAGCTCGTCTCCGTCCTGGTCTTCTGGGTCCTGGCTCCTGCTGCTCCTGTGGGCCACTGCCACGGCCCAGGACGACTGCCTCCAGGACGAGAACGAGGAGCAGACTTTGTGGAACTGTAGATGTGGAGGCACTGACAGCATGGCCTCCTTCTGCCTCTTGATCTGGGCACTTTCACAGGTTTGGGCAAAACTGTTTTCTTACGCAGAACCATCGGACGAGGCGAAGGTTGGACTTTTACTTTCACTTTCTGTTTACGAGAGACTTTTGTCTGGTCTGATGTCACTTCCTCTTCTAGTTTTGGAGAATTATTTCCGGCCCGTCCCTCTTTCTGTCTTTCTTCCTCTAGTTCTCCTTCTTCTCCTTCGTTTCCCGCAGCCTCCTCATCTTCATCTTCATTCTCTTCTTCCTCATCCTCTCCTACCTCAGCCTCTTCTCCTTCTCTCTCCTCCTCTTTCTCTTCATTTTCTTCTTCTCTCTCCTCTTCCTCCTCATTTCCTCCCTCTGTTTCTAGCTCTTTCTCTTCCTCCTCATTTTCTCCATCTTCTTCTTCCTCCTCTATTCTGCCCTCACCTTCTCTTTCCTCTTCTTCCTCCTCTCTTTCTCCCTCTCCTTCTCTCTCCTCTTCCTCCTCATTTTCTCCTTCTCTATTCTCTTCCTCCTTCTTGCCATTCTCTCTTTCTCCCTCCTCCTCTTCCTCAATCTTCTCTTTCTCTTCTTTCATTTCCTCCCCATTCATTTTGGCATCTCTATCTTCATCTGCTCCTTCCTCTTCGTCATTTTTCTTTCCTCTATCATCCTCTCCTTCTCCTTCCTCCTCCTCCTCCTCTCCTCCTTCCTCCTCCTCTCCTCCTCCTCCTCCTCTCCTCCTTCTTCCTTCTCTCCGTTTATCTCGCCATCTCTGTCTTTTAAAACCTTGTTCTTTCCATCATCCTCAAGTTTCACTTCTGTGGCTTGTCGTTCTTCTCCCTCATTCCTCTCTTCTTCTTCTTCTTCTTCTTCTTCTTCTTCTTCTTCTTCTTCTTTCTTCTTCTTCTTCTTCTTCTTCTCTGTCGTCTGTTGTACTTCTTTCCTCCTGTCATCTTTCTCATCCCTCTCTTTTTGGTCCACTCCTAGAAAGCGTTCTTCCTCCACATCGACAAATGCTTCTTTCTCTTCGTCATATCCGTCCTCTCCCTCGTCTGCATCCACAAACTCTTCATCCTCTTCTTCATCCTCCTCTTCTCTTCTTCATTTTCGTTCTCTTCATATTTTGCTGGATCCTGGAACATTCACAGAGATAAGAATCAGGACATGATTTGTGTTTTAGACCATTTCCACTGCAGATGAACCTGAGTGAGGATGTGTACAACTGGGACCAACAGGAGAAAACTAAACACACAGAAGAAGTGACCTGACCTGAGTTTGTATGAAACACTGCCTTTCATTTATCCATCAGTAAACAGAGCTACAGCATCTGCACGGCACGAGTTTAGTCTCCATCAGCCCAGGACCACGCCTCCTAAGCTCTTGACCACGCCTTCTGTACTCTGGCCACGCCTCCTGTACTCTGGCCACGCCTTCTGTACTCTTGCCACGCCTCCTGAACTCTGGCCACGCCTCCTAAGCTCTGAACCACGCCTCCTGTTACTCTGACCACGCCTCCTGAACTCTAGCCACGCCTCCGAAACTCTGGCCACGCCTTCTGAACTCTGGCCACGCCCCCTGGAACTCTGGCCACGCCTCCTGAACTCTGGCCACGCCTCCTGAACTTTAGCCACGCCTCCTGAGCTCTGGCCACGCCTCCTGAAACTTTAGCCACGCCTCCTGAGCTCTAGCCACGCCTCCTGAGCTCTGGCCACGCCTCCTGAACTCACAGAGTGAAACATTGGGCTGAAAATTGTCCAAAACTTAGATGCACGGCAGATTTCTTTTTTTTTTTTTTTTGTTTGTTTTTTTAGCAAAAAGAAACTGATTTGAAACTGATTTGGGGTCACAAAATCAAAACTGTTATATAAACAAAATATAAATGGAATATGAAATACATGCATCTTTTTTTCTGTAAACCTGCTCGAGGTCAAAGTGAAAGTGCCAGGCCTCGTTTGTGCTTCTAACATGGACACACTTGTTCTGATTTTGACTTGAATCTTCTCGATTATTGATTAACATTTCTACTCCAAGCCTTCTCTTCCTCTTGAGCTTCTTCCTCTTCCTCTGTTTCCTTTCTCTCATCCTCTTCTCTCTCCTCTTTCTTCTCTTCCTCCTCCTTCTCCTCTTCCTCCTTCTCTTCCTCCTCCTCTTTTTTCTCTCTTCTTTTTCTTCACTTTCTCCTTCATCTCCTCTTCTTCCTCTTCATCTTCATCATTCTTGTCCTTTTCCTCCATTTGTCTTCTCTCCTTTTCCACCTTCTCCTCCTCCTCCTCTGTCTCTTCTTCTTCACTTGTTTTATTTTCTCTTCGACTGCATGCTCTCGGTCTTCCTTCTGTTTTTCCTCTTCAGTGACGAGTTTTTTCTTCTCCTCCTGTTCCTCAGTTCTTCTTCTTCCTCTTCCTCATTTCATCATCACTCTCTTCTATTTCCTTCTCTTCTTCTGTCTCCTCTTCCTCAGCCTTCTTTTCTTCCTCATTTTTGTTCTTCATCTCCTCTGTCTCCTTTCTTTGTCTGTCTTCTCTTTCTCCCATCTCCTCCTCTTTCTCGCTCTCCTCTTCTTCCTCCTTTTTGTCTTTCTTTACTTCCTCTCCCTCCTTTTCTTGCTTTCTCTCCTTCACTTCCTCTGACTCATCTTCCTCTTCCGTCTCCTCTTCCTCATTCACCTCTTCCTCATCTCTGTCCTTCACTTCCTCTGTCTCCTCTTCCTCATTCTGGTCTTCTTCCTCTTCCTCATTTTTATTTTCCTTTTCCTCCTCTGTCTTCTCCTCTTCCTCTGTTTCCTTCTCTTCCTTCACTTCGATCTCGTCTTTAACTTTCTTTTGAGGATAATCATCAGATTTTGTGTCCAGTGTGTTATTTTCAAAAACGTCTTCTTCTTCTTCTTCTTCTTCTTCTTCTTCTTCTTCTTCTTCTTCTTCTTCTTCTTCTTCTCTTCTTCTTCTTCATACACTTCTTCATACACTTCCTCCTCCTCTTCTTCTTCCTCCTCCTCTCTGTAATCTTCGAGTACGACTCTCCTTTGACAGTCCTCCAGGAGTCAGTCCAGTCTGGCGGCTCGCTGGGCTCTGATTGGCTGGCTCTGCGGTGGACTTCTGGTTGAGGGCTGACAGGAGCAGGAGTGTTGTTTGCAGGTGCGTTTTCATTCGGAGTTCACAGTGTTTGAGCTGAGACTGCACTGTGCACTGTCCCACCTACAACACACAGACATTAGTCACATGCACATTCAGACGGACCAGGGACTTTGGGTGAGGTGTGTGTGTGTGTTTGTACCTGCAGTTAAGCGTGCGACCTCCGTCCCGCTGCCAGTACTGACAGTGCTCCTGCTCCGCTGTGGGCACACACACGTCCCGCACAGTCCAGGACTGGCTCCATCCTGGAGGAGTGACGTCTCTTAGACCAGAGGGGTGCTCCTCTTCACACTGACACAGTTTGTAGGACACCTCCCAGCCGTCCCAGTCAAACAGCTCATCCTGCAGCAACAACACAGTCAATGACTGAAAAAGGGGACTGGATCTCAAATCTCCATTTTAAATAGTTGGGACATTGAACACATTTGTTGTTTCAGCACCGTCCACCTTCTCCACAGCACTTTGTAGAGTGAGGGGCTGTTTCTG
This sequence comes from Mugilogobius chulae, assembly GCA_038363315.1. Lineage (NCBI taxonomy): Eukaryota > Metazoa > Chordata > Actinopteri > Gobiiformes > Gobiidae > Mugilogobius > Mugilogobius chulae. The sequence goes on from CM076404.1 coordinate 6,031,954, forward strand.
AGTGAATTTTATATTGTGTGTCAACAAGGCCAACACAAAGATGTGCTGTGCGTTCTGATTGGTTAAGAGGTTACTCAAAAGTGTGTGTCTTGCAGTGTGATTGGAGGTCAATTCAATGTTTGAGAAGTGCAGCTTTAGAGTTTAAGTCCAACATGTTTTTAGTGGAATCATTATTTGATATGAGATTACAAGAATGCTTTAAAGGCTTGTTATCTGACCTGTTTGAGTGTTTTAATCACATTTTGTGAGAGAAGGCCATATCAAGTTCATTCCCACAAAAACACAATAAAAGATCATTTTAAAATCATTAAAAAAAAATGTTAATGAAGTAAAATGTGAATGTAATGTGTGTCATGTAACATGTATTAACTGTGCCCAGCTAAGAACAAATTTGGGCTCCTCTATATTTTGTTGCTGTAGTTGTGAGGTTGTTGTGGTTCTAGTTGTGGGTCTGGTTGTGGGTCTGGTTGTGGGTCTGGGTTGTGGATGGCTGTAGGTGTGGTTGTGGGTCTGGTTGTGGGTCTGGTTGTGGATGGCAGTAGGTTGGTTGTGGTCTGGTTGTGGGTCTGGTTGTGGATGGCAGTAGGATGTGGTTGTGGGTCTGAACCTTTTTTATTAGTTTATTTTCAAAATAAAGCAGAGAGCATTGTCACTATTGCATAAGTAACAGACGCCATAGACCTTCCAACCAAGGGCCAACCTGATGATCTTCATGACCAAACCCCTCCCACAACCACTCCCACAACCACTCCCACAACCACTCCCACAACCATCCCACGTCCACCCACAACACCCGCAACCACTCCCACAACCACTCCCACAACACTCCCACACCCCCCACAACCACCTGCAACCACTCCCACACCCCACAACCACTCCCACACCACCTACAACCAACCCCACAACCAACAACAACCACTCCCACAACCATCCCCACAACTACTCCCACAGCCACCCGCAACCACTCCCACAACCACTCACATCCACCCACAACCACCCCAAACCACTCCCACAACTACTCCCACAACACTCCCACACCACCCGCAACCACCTGCAACCACTCCACCCCACTCCCACAACCACTCCCACAACTACTCCACACACCCGCAACCACTCCCACAACCACTCCCAAACCACCCGCAACCACTTCCCCACCCGCCCACGACCACCTGCAACCACTCCCACCCACAACCACTCCCACAACCACTCCCACCCACCCACAACCATCCCCAACCAACACAACCACTCCCACAACCACTCCCGCACACTGCACAACCACTCCCACCCCACTCCCAACCCCACCCACAACCACTCCCACAAACCCTACCGGTTCTGACTTACAATTAACACCATTACAATGCAGGCGACACGTTACAATTAACAAGCACATTACAATGAAAGGCGACACGTACAATTAACAAGCACTAACAAGACAGGCACACGTTACATTACAGCCATTACAATGAACAGGCGACACGTTACAATTAACAAGCACATTACATGAACCAACGACACGTTACAATTAACAAGCACATTACAACGAACAGACGACATATTATGTTTTAGTTGTGTAATTGTATCAGTTAAAAACATTTCTGTCAACTGAACTTTAAAACAACCAGTTTAATGTTATTTAAACCTAATATAAAAGTGTTGTAGCTTATCGTATGCTAACTTATTAAGGATTTACTTTATTTCTGTCTAATAGGCCCTCTATTCCATATATTTTCAAAAGCATCCCTCAGTGAAAAAGCACCCCAGCCTGTAATGTGTTGTCTATTAATTGTAATGTGTTTTATATCACAAGAAAGTGTATACACAACAACACAGAGTGTAGGATGAGCAGGATTTCAGATCTTTTTTGCTTAAATATGTCACGCCGTGTATATTACACGATTTAAAAAAAGTTTAGGTTTAAGATTTGTTATTTGAGAATAAAAATAGAATTCTTTAAATACTGCATCCAGAGCTTAGCCGACAAAAGTAAAGTCACCTCCTCGTCATGTTGAGGATGAGGTCCAGCCGCTCAGTTGGTGTCTGCTCATAGTTGGACCAGGGCAGGTCCCACATGGGTTTCTGCTGGCGGAATGGAAAGTTCATGATCTTCCAGGTTCCAGCCCACACGGGGAGAGAGTACGGAGCGATCTCTGCTGTTCTCAAAGGTCTTTGTGCCGCACAGTAACTCCACTCAAACACCGCTTCCATCAAAGTCCGTCCAACACACCTGGGCCTTTTATCTGTGTCCAACAAACACAAACCAGGGGACACAATGAAAAATAATCTCAACAGGACTTCTAGTTCTGTTGGGGAATGAGATGTGTTATTTTTTTGTTTTTTTAATATTTTATATGTGATATTTTTTTTACCCAAAAGTATGTTTAGATAAATGTTGGATACAATGATATCAAAGGTTTTTCTCACTGCAAACATCATTTAGATTTTCAATCTGACAACTTCCTCTCATAAATCTTTCAACACATGGTAATAGCCACTTGGATTCATTTTGGTTGCAATTACAGATTATAAACTTCTTACAAACCTCAAAGTGAAACTGGAGAGGGCCACCCAAGCACAGCCAATCAGAGAGCTGCATTCAACTCCTGATTAGAACTAAACTTCTTTATTATTGTTTTCAGACAGGACTCAGTTGTGCTGCATTTATCATGGATAGATAGACCTATCTTTCAGAAAGTTGAAATTCATAAATGGTTACAAATTTGTAAAAGGGACTTGTTAGACAATGAGAATGAAAGATTTCACTGTTGTATGGGCGTGACAATCATAATCAATCGTGAATAATCTTGAGTAATTGCTAAATCGTAACTGTAAGTGTAAAGGCCCTGGTGCTGATACCTTTCTCCAGCCACAGCTCCACACGTCGCTGGCTCGGGCCTCCTGGAGCTGCTGTGGTCCTGTGCTCTGTACTTGGTCAGGGTGAGGGGGCACAGCTGGATGGGAGTGAAACCCAGGCGTTCCCTTAGCTCCATCATCCTCAGGAACAAATACTTGGGCGGCTTCAGACTCATCCACGAGTCCTTCCAGCAGATCTTAAACACATCCACCTCCACTTTGCGCTTGACCCGTTTGAGTTTGGGCGAGTCTCTGCGGCGAGGCACAGGGGGGTGGCAGGAGGCGGGGTTTTGGGTTTGGGAGGGGAGGGGCCCACTACTTTGAGCGAAGCTTTGGTTTTTTGCCTTCTTCGTCTTCATCCGGGTGACTTGTGGCTTTCTTGAGTCGGACGGGCCGTTTTTGTTGATGAGTGAGTGGTGGTACGACCATTTGGAACCAACTCTGTGAAGGGAGAAAAACAGATAAATGTGCTTTGGACAGAAAAACCAGCAGGAGACTTCACACAATCAGTATCAGGCGTGGAGTATAGGCCCTAAGGGGGACCAGTCTTTTTACCTTGTGCCTCACAGTGGGTATGTTATTAAACTTACTTTACGAATGATTTTTTATCTGTGATGTAGCATCAACTCAAGTGAGAAACTACCTAATTCTCAGGTAAAGTTGTTGCTCACATGTGCAGGCCATACCAAGGTGTCAGAAAAAGAGCAGTGTTATTAGACAGCAACAGCTGACTACACTGTCAGAAGCAACCAGAAGTTCACGGATGACCAGACTGGGTTCGGTGCGGGTCGGACTCGCGCGGGTCCGCAGAACTTAAAAGGCTTAAAACAGCGCCCATGTACACAGACTCCGTGGCGTGCAGAGCGAGTGCGGGAGCGCAGGGTCAGCGGAAGATCCAAGAAGTCTATTTTTCCGGACACCGCAGGTCTGGTGCGGCTTTCATTCTATACGACGTTTCCGGTAATCCGTGGCTTGGCAAACCGACCGCATGACACATCTGTGTACACACACTTTGCAGAAACCGCACGTTCCGAACCCCGCCTCCAGTCAGTATAAATTCAGCGTAGCGGTCTTGCACAGGTCTGACTCTCTCACACAGGACACATGCTCCAGCGCAGTTGAGCCACTTGCCCCCCACAGTGCTCGCTTTATTTATAAGGTCAGGCATTTTCATATGATAAGCAGCTGCTTCACCTGGTGAAGAGCGACAGAAGTCTGCTCATTCCCAGCACAGTGAACAAAAATAAAGACTGTGGAAACAGTTTGGGCAATAGGAACAGTTAAAGCTACTAGTCGACCTTTGTTTTTGTCAATAGAACATGTACTGGCTGAGTTAGAAGTAAAAGAGCTGATAGTCTAATGAAGAATTCTTTCAAGATCAGACTTTAGTATTTCTGTTGTCAAAGTCCAGTGTGAGGATGAGGCTGAGCAGAGGAAGAAGAGGGCGGACACAAGGGGGCGCTGACAGCTCAGACCCACTGGAAACACAAAATGAACCTTTTTTTAAGAGAATAATCTTATATTATGGGACTGATGTAAACATACAGTGCATTTACAAATTTAAATATGTATTTTCTCCCTTCAGAATAATTTATAAAGATGCAGAATTCTTTTCAAGCAACAAGATAAAAAGATGACATACTGAGAAAAGATACGCGTGTGTGTGTGTGTGTGTGTGGTGGGTGGGTGGAGAGAACCGCTGAATCAGCCTGACCTTCTCAAACTGTGGTCCCCGGCTCACCTGCTTGTGTTCTGTCCTGTTCAATAAACATCTACTGAGAATCCATTCTAGGACTTCAAATGTCAACACTATCTGAGGTGTAGCCAGTAGATGGAGCTCTAACTCAGTTCCTGGTGTGGGAAACACTTGACTGTCTCCTGTGCTTTACTACACTTTTTTTCAGCGTGTTGGAGTGATACGTACACAGACATGGAGCTCTTCTTCTGCCATTCTTTCTCCTGTTTGTTGTGATCAGCGATGCTCTGGGCCTTCTGCTCCCACTGGTCTTTGAGGCTGGTCCTTCCAAATGAACGCCTCTCATCTCTGTTCATCTTCACCTGCGCAAACACACACCATCAAAAGCACAACCAAAACCAAGACATACAGAAGAAATTATTACCAGAAGAAAATGAAAACTGTCTGACACTTTGTGCTTGGTCCAACTTTTGTTAGAAGGTTTTGCCTGCACTAACGGCTAAACATGCTCAGTACAATTCCTCCTTCAGTGTTTGGCTTGGCTGACCCCGTGGTTTGGACTGTTTTCTCAGTTAACATCAACAGAATTATTAGTTATCCAAACATAAGTTCAAAGCTGGGGTATCTAAAGTTTATAACTGAACTCACCAATCCTCCGGCTCAGCTGAATATCTAAGCTTTTACTTTTTACAGACAGTAAAGTGAAACTGGAACAGACCTCTCAAGCACAGCCAATTAGAGCTTTTTTTACCACTATCCAACAGAAATGACCGTTTTCATTATTCAAGGACAGTAATCAGCAGTTTGACTTTGTCACAAAGTGCTGCAATTTACATTTTGGAAGAAAAGAATAAGTTCACCAAATTCCAACAACTCAAATCAGGCGCGTCGGCTTTATTGCTGGTTTGAGTCACTGCGCTGTTGGTTAGTGTTCAAAGATTGTATGTAAACCAGACTTTACTGAGAAAGTCTCAAAGATCAAAAAGATGACAACAAGGACATACAGTCTGCGGACGAGGATGTTTGCTCAAATTCATCAGAAAGTTTTAAATTTAGCTTAAAATAAGCAAGTTTTTCATGTGGGCCTATTTTTCCTTAAAAAAACTGAGATGTTTAAAATGTGAAGATGAGGAGGAAGAGAAACAAGCTCTGCACGGAGGAAAATTTGAATTTAAATTCTACCTAAAAGTTCACTTCTTGTAAGTGTTACGAATGCCATGTGACTTCTAGTCTGAAGATCATTTGCACAGCAGCCGCTGCACCAGACTTAGGTTTGTTCAAACATTTGACACATTTAAAGGTGGAAGTTCATTGTTGATGCAATTTTGGCACCGACAAAAACTGTGGAATCACAATTTTCAAACCCCATACTGTTATATTTCTATTAGAAAGAGAAAAAAATGTTTTTACTAGATGTGGAACTGGCACAAATTTAATTAGCTAAATGTTCAAAAATGCCCTGAATCACATGAAACTATGAGTATTCATAAACCTAAAATCAAAGTTTTAGTCACAATTTGAGGCAATATTTTTGTGAAGTAATAGAAACACATTTGGATCATTTGTTGTTGTTTGACATGATGTTTCGAGTGTAAAAAGAACAAATAGAATTGTCTTTAATCTAACTTTCAGCCTCAAACTATTTGATCTATATGTACACAATTAGAGGAAAGAAAATGTAGTCTAATTAAGACGTAGTCTTAGTCCTTCATACTCATGGAAGAGTTTGTATTCAGTTGTTTTATTTTGTTTGTCTTTGTCTCACCAGATTAGCTGCTTTAAAACACTTCACCACAAAAACGCCTGGTTAAATGTTCAGCTCGGTTGTGGTAAAGTGTTTTTGTGGCTGACAGTGGTGTTTCAGTTTGTGTCCCTCCAAAGCTCTGTTCTGCCATTAAAGAGTTGATTCCACTGTCACTTCTCAGTCAGAGGAGGTAAACAGCAGCTTTTTGTCTTTAGATTCTTACTCAGGTGAGTTTTGTCATTCTGTCACTTTTTGTGTCACAAAAATGACCCAGAAATGATTCAAATATGAACTTTTTTAGAGTTGATCTAAATAAGCTCCTGACTTACTTCCCTAAAACTACATTAAAGCATGTTTTTGTTTTTTCACAAATCCACAGATAAAGTAATTTGTTCTTGTGGGGGTGAAGTCTTCCACAAGGCTTAAAACCCCTTTTTTAAAATATATATATACAGATATTTGTGATGTCCCTAAATTTACTTATGATATATTTTCTTCAGTTCAGGAATAAATCTGAAAAGTTGAGCTAAAAGTATTCAAACTGAAATGGTAAAACAAGATGTGGTGTGATAACAATAAATCATCTTTGACCAAATCAAACACAAAGTTTATGGTATTTTGTTATAATAATAAAACAGACAGAAGTCATTGTTCACTGACAACTTTAGCGTTGAAATATTGTCCGAATGAAACATTTTAGGGCCTGTGTTACAGTATCAAATCAAGATTATTCATTTAGCAAACATGAATAGTAGGTAATAACAGTAACATGGAAATCTGCTATTTGTTACGAAAAAAAAAAGTATCTAAGAGCATTTTTAATTGAAAAAGTCTAAATATGTTTTATCTTGTCCAACCAATGTGATATGTCTCAATACAAATGTGATTTATCTCAATACAAATGTGATATGTCTCAATACAAATGTGATTTATCTCAATACAAATGTGATATGTCTCAATACAAATGTGACACATCTCAATACAAATGTGATATGTCTCAATACAAATGTGATATGTCTCAATACAAATGTGATATGTCTCAATACAAATGTGATATGTCTCAATACAAATGTGATATGTCTCAATACAAATGTGACACATCTCAATACAAATGTGATATATCTCAATACAAATGTGATATGTCTCAATACAAATGTGATATGTCTCAATACAAATGTGATATGTCTCAATACAAATGTGACACATCTCAATACAAATGTGATATGTCTCAATACAAATGTGACACATCTCAATACAAATGTGATATGTCTCAATACAAATGTGATATGTCTCAATACAAATGTGACACATCTCAATACAAATGTGATATATCTCAATACAAATGTGATCTATCTCAATACAAATGTGACACATCTCAATACAAATGTGATATGTCTCAATACAAATGTGATATCTCAATACAAATGTGATATCTCAATACAAATGTGATATATCTCAATACAAATGTGATTTATCTCAATACAAATGTGATATATCTCAATACAAATGTGATATATCTCAATGGTTCTTCCTTATCTTTCAGAATGTCTTGAAGTGTGGGCTAACACATGAGTTCAACAGAAGTCTTTCATTTTACAGTTTTTCTCAACTGCTTTGACACACTTGTCCATTCTAAAAGTTAATTTGCAAAACAGCTCACACAGAATCCTAAACGGAGCTTCAGTTTCTCAAAACTTAACTTCGTCTCTAGCTAAATTTAGTTTTACATTCAAAACAGTTAAATGTACCCCTCAGAAGCAAGTTTTACCATCAAAACTCTCCCACATTCTTCAGGTGTTTTATGTGTTTCTCATTTGACTTTACAGCTCAGAAGCTTTAGTTCTGATTCAGACACAAAGTCACAAAGGTTCAGTTCAGTGTCATTGGGATTCACACTTCACACAAAAGATTTTGTATCTGAATAAGTTGTGTTTTTATCTTACTGGGCAAGAAATTTTTTTTCAAGAAAACATTTAGCTAAAGATACGTCAAACAGAAACACAATGTCTCTGTGACAAACCGTTTACATCACCGTGTTTTCTGCTCAGACCTTTGTTCTGTTTCATTCTTTGTTGTTTAATCTTTCTGCTCATGAGATTTTAGATTTTGCTGTGATGTGTGAGTTTGTAGATAAAAACAAACAGTGTTCTGACAAAAGTCCTTTACCTTGTGTGAACAGGTCTGTGTGTGAACAGGTCTGTGTGTGAACAGGTCTGTGTGTGAACAGGTCTGTAGTGTGAACAGGTCTGTGTGTGAACAGGTCTGTGTGTGAACAGGTCTGTGTGTGAACAGGTCTGTGTGAACAGGTCTGTGTGTGAACAGGTCTGTAGTGGAACAGGTCTGTAGTGTGAACAGGTCTGTAGTGTGAACAGGTCTGTAGTGTGAACAGGTCTGTGTGTGAACAGGTCTGTGTGTGAACAGGTCTGTAGTGTGAACAGGTCTGTAGTGTGACAGGTCTGTAGTGTGAACAGGTCTGTGTGTGAACAGGTCTGTAGTGTGAACAGGTCTGTGTGTGAACAGGTCTGTAGTGTGAACAGGTCTGTGTGTGACAGGTCTGTGTGAACAGGTCTGTAGTGTGAACAGGTCTGTGTGTGAACAGGTCTGTAGTGTGAACAGGTCTGTGTGTGAACAGGTCGTGTGGAACAGGTCTGTGTGTGAACAGGTCTGTGGTGAAAGGTCTGTATGTGAACAGGTCTGTGTGAACAGGTCTGTAGTGTGAACAGGTCTGTAGTGTGAACAGGTCTGTGTGTGACAGGTCTGTGTGAACAGTCTGTGTGTGAACAGGTCTGTGTGTGAACAGGTCTGTGTGTGAACAGGTCTGTGTGGAAAGGTCTGTGTGTGAACAGGTCTGTGGTGAACAGGTCTGTAGTGTGAACAGGTCTGTGTGTGAACAGGTCTGTAGTGTGAACAGGTCTGTGGTGAACAGGTCTGTGTGTGAACAGGTCTGTAGTGTTAACAGGTCTGTGTTGAACAGCTGTATGTGAACAGGTCTGTGGTGTGAACAGGTCTGTAGTGTGAACAGGTCTGTGTGTGAACAGGTCTGTGTGTGAACAGGTCTGTGGTGTGGAGAAACAAACTAAACTCACTGAACATGTGAGTTTATAAATGAAGCTGTGTGAGCTGTTCTGACAAAGTCTGAAAACTGTGTGATGAATGAAAATTGTGGCAAATGTTCTGCATATCTCAACCTTTGTTCAGATAAATTGGAAACAAGGATTAAACAAACCAAGTTTCAAAACATGTGTCAAAGCGATTGAGAAAAACTGTATTGTAGAAAAGAGTTACTAGAAATATTCACAAATACATAAAATGTGCTGTTATTACATGATTGAACTGCATTATTAGTGTTTACAGCTGAAGACAACGCTTTGTCAGAAAACTGTTTTTACTTCAGAGAATGAAAATCACAGAAGATCTGACTTTAAACATTAGTTGCACGGATACCATTAAAATAAAGTGTTTATAGGTGTTACAGTTTTTCGCTTTGACACATGTTTGAAACTTGGTTTAGTTTAATCACTTGTTTCCAACATTTATCTGAATAAAGGTTGAGATATGCAGAACATTTGCCACAATTTTCATTCAGTCACACAGTTTTCAGATCTTTGTCAGAACAGCTCACACAGCTTCATTTATAAACTCACATGTTCAGTGAGTTTAGTTTGTTCTCCAACACCACAGACCTGTTCACACACAGACCTGTCACACTACAGACCTGTTCACACTACAGACCTGTTCACACTACAGACCTGTTCACACTACAGACCTGTTCACACACAGACCTGTTCACACACAGACCTGTTCACACTACAGACCTGTTCACACTACAGACCTGTTCACACACAGACCTGTTCACACTACAGACCTGTTCACACTACAGACCTGTTCACACTACAGACCTGTCACACTACAACCTGTTCACACACAGACCTGTTCACACACAGACCTGTTCACACACAGACCTGTTCACACACAGACCTGTTCACACACAGACCTGTTCACACACAGACCTGTTCACACAGGTAAAGGACTTTTGTCAGAACACTGTTTGTTTTTATCTACAAACTCACACATCACAGCAAAATCTGAAATCACATGAGCAGAAAGATAAACAACAAAGAATGAACAGAACAAAGGTCTGAGCAGAAAACAGGTGATGTAAACGGTTTGTCACAGAGACATTGTGTTTCTGTTTGACGTATCTTTAGCTAAATGTTTTCTTGAAAAAAAATGTCTTGCCCAGTAAGATAAAAACACAACTTATTCAGATACAAAATCTTTTGTGTGAAGTGTGAATCCCAACGACTGAACTGAACCTTTGTGACTTTGTGTCTGAATCAGAACTAAAGCTTCTGAGCTGTAAAGTCAAATGAGAAAACACATAAAACACCTGAAGAATGTGGGAGAGTTTTGATGGTAAACTTGCTTCTGAGGGGTACATTTAACTGTTTTGAATGTAAAACTAAATTTAGCTAGAGACGAAGTTAAGTTTTGAGAAACTGAAGCTCCGTTTAGGATTCTGTGTGAGCTGTTTTGCAAATTAACTTTTAGAATGGACAAGTGTGTTTGCACGGATAACATTAACATAAAAGTGTTTATAGGTGTTAAAATGTAGAATTTGCAAGAAAATGAATTAAAAAGTTGTCAAAATATAGATGAATTCAAAAGGATGTGTAAACAAATTAGGTTATTCAAACTTGATTACAGACTGGAAGTGAAAAATATATGTTGAATTTTGAATAAAAAACACCATAACTGAGCACAGGTGAAGAATGGAAATGATGTGTTTGTGAAAGGCTGCAGCCAAGAATCTGCCTTTCTGCTCCTTTCCTGATAATGTTCAATAATGTTCAATTTTGTGGACTATGAACCATTTTCATTCATTTTTTCATTCATTTCTACCCGCTTAATCCCGTTAGGGGTCGCAGGTGACTGGAGTAGTGTGTACCGTTTTCATGAAAAGAACAAATAAATAAATAAATAAATGAAAAGAAAAAGGTTTTACAAAATGGGAAACATCATTGTGAAAAAACAGAAGTGAATGAAGCAACATGTAAGTTTCTGTTGATGCACAACATTATGAAAGTTAAAAAATAGGCTTCTATGGGACCTTAAGGTTACAGTATCTCAGTGGTATAAAGTGCAGCTGGATGATGGTCATGGTAACCGTGCATGGGCGTGTCCTTACCTTAGCGCTCAGATCTCTCTCTCTCTCTGTTTTATAGTTTGGAGCTGTTAGCTTTAGTGTCTGAGCCGTTAGCTTTAGCCCGGTGAAGCGTCTGCTCTGAGGGGAGCCGGGTTCCCACTGGCTATTTTTATCACCTCACGTCAACACTGCAACACTGCTCTAAGTATAGTGTGGCTTCAACACACACCCACTAACTCTTTTTATTCTAGTTTGTTTATCAGCTGCATCTGGGTTTCTCCGACAGTTACACCTCACTCACATCACTTTGCACCGGACGCTCTGCCAGCAAAAATGTATCTTTGAAATGTTGTACTTCAGGAATCTAGGGAAGGTTAGGACTAGGGACTTTGAGTAAGGTGGGGGGGGGGGTAGGTGGGGGAGGGGGGGGGGGGGGGGGGGGTAAGGTTAGGGTTAGGTCTGGGGTTGAGTAAGGTTATTAGGACTGGGGTTTGAGTAAGTTAGTTAGTCTGGGGTTTTGAGTAAGGTTAGGGTTAGGTCTGGGGTTTGAGTGAGGTCTGCTAACTGGCTCATGCATAACTGTGTACGTAGGGGAACAGAGATGGCTCATTTTCATTCATTTTATTGATGGATTTGTGCTGTCCAGTTTTCAAAGCTTTCTCTTTGTCACTGTTTCAAATAAATGTTTTGTCACTGTTTGTGAGTTCACAGATTCCAGAGGATCTCTCTGGGTCCCCACCAGTCGATTAGTTTGCCGTCTGCACCCCTGGGTTAATGACCCAGTCACGTGAGGAGGCTAATGCACCAAACAAAGACGATAAAGAGTATTTCCTTTAAGAAGCAGAGAGGTGTCTGTGTGACCACTTGGACAATGGAATGAATGAGCACAAACTAAGGTAGGCGGGCACTAATTGACAAGTCGCAAAAACAAATGGAAGTATTTCTTAAACGTCCCATCTTTTCTGTGGGGGAAGTTCGAGATGGATAATGTGGAAGAAGTCAAATTAGAATTCAACCCAGATCCAGGTTAAAGATGAGGTCTGATCTGAAGTCTCAAAAACTTGTTAAAACAAGACAACTGAATCCTCATCTTGGCCCTGGACACTTCAGTGTGAGACATTCTGGACAAACGCTGGGCTCTCCTCACTCTGACTTCTGATGGTTTCAGATGTTTAGGCAGTGAGCCAATCAGAGCAGATGACCTACAGACCTACAGACCTACAGACTGACCTACAGACTGACCTACAGACTGACCTACAGACTGACCTACAGACAGATCTACAGACTGACCTACAGATCTACAGACTGACCTACAGACCTACAGACTGACCTACAGACTGACCTACAGACTGACCTACAGATCTACAGACTGACCTACAGACCTACAGACAGATCTACAGACAGACCTACAGACTGACCTACAGATCTACAGACTGACCTACAGAGACTACAGACCTACAGATCTACAGACAGACCTACAGACAGACTACAGACTGACCTACAGACTGACCTACAGACTGACCTACAGACTGACCTACAGACAGACCTACAGACAGATCTACAGACAGACCTACAGACTGACCTACAGACTGACCTACAGATCTACAGACAGACCTACAGACTGACCTACAGACTGACCTACAGACCTACAGACTGACCTACAGACTGACTGACCTACAGACTGACTACAGACAGATCTACAGATCTGACTACAGACTGACCTACAGACAGACCTACAGACTGACCTACAGACCTACTGACCTACAGACTGACCTACAGACTGACCTACATATTGTGAATATTATGCCGTCATATGTACTTCTACTTCCTGTTTGTGACGTTAAATAAAGTTCACACTGCTGGATGTCGACCGTTTTTAAATGAATGTTACGAGTTGCAAAAACACAACATTTATAAACATTTACAGTATTTACACATGCAGTTATAATTGGGTTTATTTAAGTTGTGTAAAAACATTGACCTTAAATGTTAAACTGTTAAAAAGGGGTCTTAGAGATGTTTTAATATTTGGCTTAAGAACATCATTTTACAGTTGACAAAGCTCAGCCAATCACAGCGCTGCTTTCAGTTCTTCTTCCTTTCAGACAGAACACAGCAGTCTGATTTGGTCACAAACCGCTGCGTTAATAAACTTTTTGGTGATAAAAAAAGTTTGTTTCATATTATGCCACATAGTGTTCTGTTGAAGTGACAATCCTACAATCCTTACTGTTGGTGTATTTTGTGGTTCTGAATAGTTTTAGCTTTAACAAAGAGTTAAATGTTTCTCAATGTGATTTCGATGTCATCACAAGGCCTTGTGTTCTCATAAAGAACACTGTTCCTTTTGTCTTGTTTGTGATTTTTTAAACATGTTGATATTTGGTCCATTGAGTGTATCAGTCTTAGTATTGATCAGTCTCTGGTTTTCAGTGTTTTTGGAAACTCAGAAAAGATTGGACCAAAACACAAAGATGGTTGAATATAATTAA
>CM076404.1:6046881-6200740 GCA_038363315.1 Mugilogobius chulae
GATTGGAGCGAAACGTTAACGAGCAGAAAAGAGGAAGCGGCGCCGCATTTTTGTCCAGAGAAACAATAACACTCACGGCTATTATGTTAGCGGCACCAGAGGCCAGCGCTTTATCTGAGCTCAGCACGCTTCCTCTAGGATTTACTCACATCCTGCTGCTGCAAGAGAGAGAGAGAGAGAGAGAGAGAGAGAGAGAGAGAGAGAGAGGGAGAGAGGAGAAGAGAGAGGAGAGAGAGAAGAGAGAGAGAAGCGAGAGAGGGAGAAGAGAGAAAGGGAGAGAGAAGAGAAGAGGAGAGAGAGAGGAGAAGAAGAGATAGAGGAGAGAGAGAGAGAAGAGAGAGAGGGGAGAGAGAGAGGGAGAGAGAGGAAGAGAGAGCGAGAGAGAGAGAAGAGGAGAGAGAGAGGAGAAGAAGAGATAGAGGAGAGAGAGAGAGGGGGAGAGAGAGAGAGGAGAGAGAGAAGAGAGAGAGAGGGGGAGGAGGGGAAGAGAGAAAGGGAGGAGAGAAGAGAGAGGAGAGAGGAGAGAAGAGAATAGAGGAGAGAGAGAGAGGAGAAGAAGAGATAGGGGAGAGAGAGAGAGAGAGAGGGAGAAGAGAGAAGGGAGAGAGGAGAGAGGGAGAGAGGAAGAGAAGAGAGAGAGAGAAGATGAGAGAAAGGGAAGAGGGGGGAGAAATGAGAGAAGAGGGGAGAGAAAGAGAGAGAGAGGGAGAAGAGAGAGAGAGAGGGAGAGAGAGAGAGAGAGAGGGAGAGAAAGAGAGAGAGAGAGAGAGGAGAAGAAAGGGGCAGAGAAAGAGAGAGAGAAGGAGAATAGAGGGGAGAAATAGAGAGAGAGGGAGGAGAGAGAGAAAGAGAGAAGGAGAAGATGGGGGAGAGAGAGCGCAAGAGAGGAGAAGAGAGAGAGAGAGAAAGGAGAAGGAAGAAAAGGAGGAGAGAGAGAAGAGGGAGAGAGAAGAAGAAGAGAGGGGAGAGAGAGAGAGAGAAGAAGAGAGAAAGGGAGGAGGGGGGAGAGAGAGGAGAGAGAAGGGAGAAGAGAGGGGAGAGAAGAGAGAGAGAAGGAGAAGAGAGCGGGAGAGAAAAAGAGAGAGAGAGGAAGGAGAAGAGAGCGGGGAGAGAGGATGGGAAAGAGAAGGGGAGGGTGGTAGGTGGTAGAAGAGAGGCAGGAAGGGAGGAGAAGAGAATGAGAGGAGGGAGGGAGGAGAGAGAGAAAGAAGGAGAAGAAAGGGGGAGAGTGGGAAAAGAGGGAAGAAGAGAAGAGGGTGGGAGGAGGGAGAGAGAGAGAAGTGAGAGAATGGGGAAAAAAGGGGGAGTAAGAGAATAGAAGGCGGGAACAGAGAGAGTGAGGAAAGAAGAGGGAGGGAGAAAGAAAAAAGAGTGTGAGAGGAGAAGAGAGAAAGAGGGGAAAGGGATAGGGATAGGGAGAGAGGAGAGAGGGAGAGAGAAGGAAGCAGAGAGAGAAAGCGAGGAAGAGAGAGGTCTTGAGGGATAGGGAGGGAGAGAGAGAAGGGAACAGAAATGGGAGGGAAGGATAGAGAGAAAAGGAAGAAGAGAGCGAGTGAGAGGGAGGAGAGAGAGGTCGAGAAGGGGAGAGAGGGAGAAGAAAGAGAGTGGAGAAAAGATGTGGGAGGAGAGAGCGGGAGAGATGGAGAGAAACAGAAGAGCATGAAGATGAAGAAAGAGAGAAAAGATAACATAAAAAGAGAAGGGGAAAGAATGAAAAAGAGAAGAAAGAGAAAGTAAGGTAAAGAGCGACAGAAGAGAGAAAGAAAGAAAGAAGCAAAGAAAAAAAGAGAAATGAAGAGAGAAGAGAGAAGAGAGACAGAGAGGGTGGAATGAAAGAGACAGATTGAGAAAGAGGGGAGGCAGAGAGAGAAAGGGAAAGAATGAATAAGAGAGAGAGCGAAGGGAAAGAGAGGGAGAAAAAGAGAATGAGCGAGAGAGGAGGTAGAGAAGAGAGGAAGAGAGAGATTGAGAAGAGGAGAGAAAGACGAGAGAGTCACACAGAGAGGAAAAGAATGAGAGAAAAAAGAGGTAGAGAGAAGGAGGGAGGAGTGAGTGGGAGGAGAGGGAGACAAAGAGAGGAGAAAGAGAAAGAGGGAAAGAGAAGGGTCGAGCGTTAGAGAAGTAAAGGGAAAGGAAAGAGAGAGAGAAAGAGAGGTGGAGAGAAAGTGAGAAATGTGAGAGAGGGGATGGAGAGAGAGAGAGAAAGAGAGACAGAGCGAGGGTGGAATGAAAGAGAGAGATTGAGAGGGGGAGGTAGAGTGAGAAAGGGATTTTTGAGAAAGAGGAATCAACAAGAGAGATATATACGTAGAGAAAAAGGGAGGAAAGAAAAAGTAGGAGAGGGAAGGGAAAGAGAGAGAAAAAAGAGAAGGAGGTAGAGAGAGAGGAGAGGGAGAGAGTGTGAGAAGAAGAGAGGAGGGCGACAGAGAGAGAGACAGAGGGGGGATGGAGAGAGAGGTAGAAAGAATAGGAAGGGGCAGAGAGAAAGAGAAATAGAGGCAAAAATGCAGGAGGTATGAGAGAGAAGGAGAGAGTGAGAGTGGGAGGAAAGAGAGACAGTGAGAGAAGAGAGAGAAAGGGAGAAAGATAATGGGGGAAAGAGAGAAGGAGAGAATGAGAGGGAAAGGGAAGATAGAGGGAGAAAAGGTGAGAAAGAGAGAAGAAAAGTGAAGAAAGAGAGGTAGAGAGAAGAAGTAAGAGAGTAAGTGGGAGGAAAGGGAGACAGAGAGGAGAAAGAGAAAGAAGGAAAGAGAAGGGTCGAGCGTGAGAGAAGTAAAGGGAAAGGAAAGAGAGAGAAGAAAAAGAAGCAGAGAGAAAGCGAGGAATGTGAGAGGGGGGATGGAGAGAGAGAGAGAAAGAGACAGAGCGAGGGAGGAATGAAAGAGAGAGATTATGAGAAGAAGAGATTATGAGAAGAAGAGAGGAGGGTGACAGAGTGAGAGAAAAAGAATGACTGAGAGAGTCAGAGGGGGAGAGAGGAAGGAGAGGGAGAGGTAGAAAGAATAGGGAGGGGCAGAGAGAGAAAGAGAAATAGAGGAAAAATAGCAGGAGGTATGAGAGAGAAGGAGAGAGTGAGTGGGAGGAAAGAGAGACAGTGAGAGGAGAGAGAGAAAGGGGCAAAGAAAAGGAGAGAATGAGAGGGAAAGGGAAGAGAGAGGGGAGAAAGAGAGGTAGAAAGAAAGAGAGGAATGTGAGCGAGAGAGAGGGAGGTCAAGATAAGGAGGGAGAGAGTGAGTGGGAGGAAAGGGAGACAGAGAGAGGAGAAAGAGGGAAAGAAAGGGGTAGAGCGTGAGAGAAGTAGAGGGAAAGGAAAGAGAGAGAAGAAAGAGAAGCAGAGAGAAAGCGAGGAATGTGAGAGAGGGGAAGGAGAGAGAGAGAGAGAAGGAGAGACAGAGCGAGGGTGGAATGAAAGAGAGAGATTGAGAGAGGAGGTAGGTAGAGTGAGAAAGGGATGTGAGAGAAAGAGGAATCAACAAGAGAGATACAGTATATAGAGAAAATGGGAGAAGTGAGAGAACAAATAAGTAAGAGAGAGAGAAGGGAAAGAGAGAGAGAAAAAAGAGAAGGAGGTAGAGAGAGAGGAGAGGAAGAGTGTGAGAAGAAGAGAGGAGGGCGACAGAGAGAAACAGGGGGAGAGAGGGAGAGGTAGAAAGAATAGGAAGGGCAGAGAGAAAGAGAAATAGAGGCAAAAATGCAGGAGGTATGAGAGAGAAGGAGAGAGTGAGTGTGGGAGGAAAGAGAGAGAGAGGAGAGAGAGAAAGGGAGAAAGAGAATGAGCGAAAGAGAAGGAGAGAATGAGAGGGAAAGGGAAGAGAGAGGGGAGAAAAAGGTGAGAAAAAGAGAAGAAAAGAGAAGAAAGAGAGGTAGAGAGAAGGAGTAAGAGAGTAAGTGGGAGGAAAGGGAGACAAAGAGAGGAGAAAGAGAAGAGGGAAAGAGAGGGGTAGAGCGTGAGAGAAGTAAAGGGAAAGGAAAGAGAGAGAAGAAAAAGAAGCAGAGAGAAAGCGAGGAATGTGAGAGGGGATGGAGAGAGAGAGAGACAGAGCGAGGGAGGAATGAAAGGGAGAGATTATGAGAAGAAGAGATTATGAGAAGAAGAGAGGAGGGTGACAGAGTGAGAGAAAAAGAATGAGTGAGAGAGACAGAGGGGGGAGAGAGGAAGGAGAGGGAGAGGTAGAAAGAATAGGGAGGGCAGAGAGAGAAAGAGAAATAGAGGAAAAATAGCAGGAGGTATGAGAGAGAAGGAGAGAGTGAGAGGGAAGAGAGACAGTGAGAGGAGAGAGAGAAAGGGAAGAGAGAATGAGAGGGAAAGGAAGAGAGAGGGGAGAAAAAGAGAAGAAAGAGAGGTAGAGAGAAGGAGTGAGAGAGTAAGTGGGAGGAAAGGGAGACCTAAAGAGAGAGAAAGAAGGAACAAAAGGGTAGAGCGTGAGAGAAGTAAAGGGAAAGGAAAGAGAGAGAAGAAAGAGAGGTGGAGAGAAAGAGAGGAATGTGAGAGAGAGAGAGGAAGTGTGATTTTCCCGGTCAGTGTGTTGTCAGTGTGTCTCGGCTCTGCTCCGCTTCAGTCCGACAGCCGCGGCTCAAACTTCACACAAAATGCAACTTCTTTTCACTTCCAAATTCAACGGACAAAAGTCGGCGGAACTCAACCGTTCTTCTTCTGCGGATCGTGTATTCGCCCTTTATCGGACAAAGCCATTCAGAAAGAGCATTTTGGATGTTTTCGTCAAATGAGAGCTGACTTTTTAAAGACATTTGTTGGATAATTTGAAGGAATATGGACGACTGACCTGGACTTGAACCTAAACTTTTTTTTTGCGTAATTCTTCTATGTTTAATTTGGATAAATTCAGAATAATGCCGCTCATGTTGGACAGTCTGGTTGCTGAAAGTTTCTAGAGCTTGGTGAGTAAAAATAAGATCAAGTTTTCGTTTATAATGAATGACTACAGTGATGGAACAATTCTGAAATAGTGTTGAATGGTTACCTTTAATACTTTGAGTTGTGTTATGTTCAGACAATGACAATACTTGTTTATAGAAAATGATATAATTTGTTGGCGTATTCGATTAAGATATTGGACGATATTCTGTCAGTCCAACTTCTGAAACTTCTTCTTCTTACTTCTTCTTGTTAAAGTTAAGTTTGTGTTTGGTTGTTTGTATTTGAGGTAAAATAAGACATCTTATGCTTGTTCCAATGACATTAAAACACATAAAATGCCGCTTATTCCAGACACTAATAAAAGATTACAGGTAGGATTTTTTACCCCGTGTGTTTAAAATGATTTGTCACTTATTACAAAAGTGCGTCAATCTTCCATATACCCTAATTTTCCTGTTTTGTGAAGCACTTTTATGTACAAAATCTGATAGAAGTAAATATAAACTGGTAGGGATGCATCGATCCGATACCTGGATCGGATATCGGTGCCGATCCAGGAAATTTTGCTGGATCGGGTATCGACTTCATGATATCGGTTCAGCCGATATCATGGTTTTGCAATGAATTGGACATAGTAAGATTAATTTACTGGCTGGTGTTGATCTAGAACGTCTCATAATAATGGGTTTTTTGTTCAGATTACGTTGTTAGGTAGTTATTTGTACTTTAAATAACAGTTACACCACATAATATGGGTTAAATGTATTATGTTTTAATGGGCTAAAAAAAATATTTCAGTTCCTACACTTGTATCGGTTGATATCGGGTATCGACAGTTAGTTAAAGCCAAAATATCGGGATCGATATCGGAACTGAAAAAGCTGGATCGGTGCATCCCTATAAACTGGCTTCGTCTATTAAAAAGTTTACAACTTTATAACATTTGTATCGTAAATTAGCTCTATAAAAGCATTTTTTATTTTTGGTTATCTTCTAAACAATATTTACGATATTATCTCTAATTCAATATATTGCCCATCTGTCCTTGTAAAGGATACAATAGTGTGCTTCCACAATAGGAGGTTTACAGTAAAGATGAAATGCATAGCAGACACTTCTGTGAGACGAGTTGAACGAGGAATCTGATGGAGAAGGACAAATGGATGGCGTTCATTATAGTTAGAGCGAACCGGATAGTAATGTCAACAGTGATGAATCTGAATGTGGCCTGGTTAACACTTTGCACAAGATGCACATTTCTACAATACTAACACCTAGCTCAGACTGCCTCCAGGGCTGCTCTGTGTGGAGGGGATCCAGATCCTAACTCTTTCCATTGGAAGGAACCTTTGCATCCTCTTTTCCTTCACAAATAATCAATTCCCACAATAGTATGCAGTCTCGGCTGTGGGATCATGGGGGATGACTTGCAGCACTGGACGAGCAGTGGACTCACACCAGGCTCACACAGCATCCAGTCAGTACTCCGATCTGGTGTACGGAGGCTTTCCGTTTCTTGAAACTCTGCTCTAGTCGTCTGTATTTTTCACTTGGAAGGAAACTTTTTGGTAAAGTTGTGAAAACAAGACTGGACAAACGCAAAACCAAGCGAGCACTGGTGAGGTGCATCTGGTGATTTTCAAAATAAAATCATTACGATATTACTACTAATACAAATACCTAAAACTTCTTGACATATACATGATGATATCACACATATGATGTAAATACACATCTTGTGCTTGTCCATGGTGGGGTAAAAGTGAACGTGAACTCTCAAGTTGAGTGTGAACCCCTGTGAACTCGTGGTCTTGTGATGCCGGTGGTGTATGTATACTCCAGTCTCAGTGAGAGAGAAGTGTGAGCCGGGCCCGGTGTGAGTGTGAGCTGTTCAGCGCAGTGCTTTTCCACCTCTGTGTATCATAAAAACAACAGCGAGGTCTGTGAAAAGACGCTCAGCCTAATGAAATGCACTGTAAACAAAAGTCAGAGTTAGCATGTTAGCCTGTTAGCGCCGTTAGCTAGTGCTAACCACAGTCCTTCTACTATAAAAGCTAAATGAAACATCACAGAGGTAAAACGGATGTTTGTCTGTATATATTGAGTATTTTATGGTTGAACTTTGAAGAGTCTCCACAGACTCTTTTCTAGCTGCTCTGAGTGTTAGCTGTAGCATTAGCCACAGACAGAAAACAGCTGCTGCGGCTGCATCTACGGCTCCTGGTTCAGGACAATACAGGGCGGTATCGGATCGGAGGCAAAATGTGTGATATTGGACGTTTTGCCGATACCCTAATTGTGAAGAACTTTGACGCATTTACTTTAATATTTTTTACTGCATTACATTATTTTCTATATGAAATTTTTGCATAGTTCTCTTTTAAACCTTTAGATCCCAATATTTAAGGTGGAATCTTCTGAATTGAATTCCTGTGAGTTTGTACAGTGAGTTGCAGTTCAAAAGCCTAATTGCTCCGGTTTGACACAAATGCCTGAGAGTGGAAGCACGTGCCTTCTGCAGACCTTTGCTCCAGTATTAGGAGCATGTAACGAGGCTTATTCCATTTCCTGCTCCACCACAACACCAGCTCCTGACACACATCCAACTGTGAAATCTCACTTTAATACCTGATTTAGACTCTGAAAAACAGGAAGAAGGAGGCATTTAAACAGATTGTCTACAAGGGTAATATTCACATCAGAATTGTCTTAATTTAGTCAAGTATAGGTCTATAGATCTTAAATTTGAAGCAGCTTTTTTAAGACCTTGTATTTTGAGCAGGTTTATCAAAGTTAAATGAAGAATGTGTGTGTTTGTGTTGGAGATATTGCATTTGTTATGATGGCCGTCGTGTGTCAGAGTGCTTCAGAGCGCATGAGCTCAATGTTAGCTTTGCATTGCCTCACAACTTTCGGACTAAACAAAAACTATTCAACTTGGCTAAACCAAAGGCACGTTTCACTTAGAGAGCGAGTTTTAAGATAAGCTCACTGAGCTTAAAGGGACTGTACCTGATTTTTGCATCCTAAAAATGTAAACAAACAGAAATAATTCATTTTAACCTTTTTCCTTCAGGCTACATGGTTTACTCACGTAGCTAATGCATTCTGAGCTTCAGAATTGTTCATCATGATGAGTTTTAATGTTTTTTCACAGCTTTTAACAGCGAGGTGAGTCACTATGCTAACAACAGTTAGCCACAATGCTAAAAACAAAAACAGAAAAAGCTGCACACAAACAGGATTTTATTAAACATAAACAGGACTTTGGGGACTAATTTCCACCTGAATAGATACATTAACAAGGCATCAGTGCTAGGGGGAAATTGCTTTTAAGTTATCTTGTTGCAAAAAAATTGAGTACAGTCCCTTTAAACACAGATCTACTTCAGTGTGAAAATGTCTGACTTTACCATCGCTGCAGACGCTGCGCTGAGCGTCAGGTCCTGCACCCATCACATGATCACACCTGCCTCTTCCTCATAGCGCTCAGTTTTGTCTTCCTTTACAAGAGCACACAGCACGGCTCTGTTCCAGTTAATTTATGTTTATAAAGTCCACAGAACTTTGGAAGCGTGGTTGCTCAACTTGCCTAAGCTAACGTAGAAATAAGTGGAGAGTTCTTTGCTCACGTGAAGATTTAAACGCTGATATTTTCGAAAACCAATCTTTTGTCAGTAAAAATGTGTAGTTTGGAGCAAAAGTCAAACTTTGAGGCAGAAAACTGAAATAAAATAGTTTCCAAAAAAAAAAAATCGAATAAATGGGACACATTTTGTTTTGTTTATGTTGATGATTGGCATTTTTCAATTGGTTTCGAAAAGGTTAAACACAGCCCTACTTCATCATGATCATCTGCACTCAACATCATGAACCTCTAAGTCTTGTTTAAATCTTCTTGAAACAGAGTCACAGTCCTCACACAAGGCAGTGGATTTTTGAACAATCTCCCCTTCATCTGATAAAGTTTGTGAAGCAGTGGGACGTCATGTGACCTGCTGCGCCGTCCAAGACCCAGTTCGACATTGGACTGTACAAAACCACCATTGAGTTTTAATACTATTCTGTCTGCTCCGTCTGTCAAAAACATGTTTATCATCTACCACTACTTCCTGGTTCCTCCTTCTTTGATCAAGCTTGTTTCAGTCTCTGGTTTGGTTCTTTTAATGTTCACTTTATTTACTTGTCTCTCTTTGACTTGGGACTTGACTTGGACTTGTCTCTCTTGACTCGGACTTGACTTGGACTTGTCTCTTTTTGACTCGGACTTGACTTGGACTTGTCTCTCTTTGACTTGGGACTTGACTTGGACTTGTCTCTCTTTGACTTGAGACTTGACTTGGACTTGTCTCTTTTTTTACTTTGGACTGACTTGGACTTGTCTCTCTTTGACTTTAGACTTGACTTGGACTTGTCTCTCTTTGACTTTAGACTTGACTTGGACTTGTCTCTCTTTGACTTAGGACTTGACTTGGACTTGTCTCTCTTTGACTTGGGACTAGACTCGGACTTGTCTCTCTTTGACTTTAGACTTGACTTGGACTTGTCTCTTTTTGACTTGGGACTTGACTTGGACTTGTCTCTTTTTGACTTGGGACTTGACTTGGACTTGTCTCTCTTTGACTCGGGACTAGACTTGGACTTGTCTCTCTTTGACTTGAGACTTGTCTCTCTTGACTTGCGACTTGACTTGGACTTGTCTCTCTTTGACTTGAGACTTGACTTGGACTTGTCTCTCTTTGACTTGGGACTTGACTTGGACTTGTCTCTCTTTGACTTGAGACTTGTCTCTCTTTGACTTGGGACTTGACTTGGACTTGTCTCTCTTTGACTTGAGACTTGTCTCTCTTTGACTTGGGACTTGACTTGGACTTGTCTCTCTTTGACTTGGACTTGTTTCTCTTTGACTTGGGACTTGACTTGGACTTGTCTCTCTTTGACTTGGACTTGTTTCTCTTTGACTTGGGACTTGACTTGGACTTGTCTTTCTTTGACTTGGGACTTGACTTGGACTTGTCTCTCTTTGACTCGGGACTTGACTTAGACTTGTCTCTCTTTGACTTGAGACTTGACTCGGACTTGTCTCCCTTTGACTTGGAACTTAACTTGGACTTGTCTCTCTTTGACTTGGGACTTGTCTCTCTTTGACTTGGAACTTGAGGCCTTGGAACTTCCTTGAGCCTTGCACAACTTTTCGGAGAGAATGGTGCATTTACCTTAATCGCAGTTGCCATAGAAACAGGCCCTCACTTTGAAGAACCAGATTCTAGATGTTTCTTCCCACCATTACACTTACAAATGTCTTATCAAAAATCACAAAACATGAACAGACTGTAAAACGAAAGAACTAGAAGTATGACTTGATGCCAGTGCCCGTTTGTTTGCTCAGCCTTGTGTTTTATTGCGACAGGAAATGGGAGTATTGGGAGTGTTGTGTCCTGAGGAGGTGTTCGTGGCTTATCAGAACACAGTTTAGCTCGCTGGAAGTTTCCTGTCCAATAAAAAAAGGAGCAGACTTTTCGGAGCCTCTTTGAAAAGCGGCAGGAGAAGAACAAAAGCTTTGGGTTTGTAACTTTTGAAAGATAAAGAGAAAAATGGAAGTGTGTGGTTCTTGTGGAAGCCGAAGCCAAAATGTGACCTGTCAGTTTAGATTTTGAGGATTTTAAGATTGATAAGGCTAAATTCTGGATTAAGATTAAGAGCCTAACTAGCAGCAATAACTTAAGAGGACTCATGTTACGCAAACTTGACTTTTTGAGTGTTTAATCCTGTCCTAGCATGACTTCTTCTTCACAAACTCAGATGGACTTGTGTTTGTGAGATACTGTTCTTTCCCCTCTGAGCCTCACAAAACACAGTTCTGAAAATCCCAGATCTGTGATGTCATAGGTAGATCTTCTGCACTGTTTTTTAACTCCATAAATCATCTAGGCTCATTTGTTTGCAGCCACTAGTTTTGACCAGTGTTGCCAGATGGAAAATTTTGAATTATCGTACCAGAGCCTCAAAATTGTCGTATTTTGCTTAAAATGATCGTACACATCCAAACTGCTTTTAATTTTGGGCCAGAGCAATTCCTATGACATAAAGACCTCTTTAGATAATGCTAAATCATTCCAGAAGTAATTTTTTTTAATATGTTCTACTCAGTTCCAAGGGTGAAAAAATACAACAACGCTTCTATTTTTAGTGCAATTCACAGTGAGGTTTCTTCTTTTCACAGCCCACCCAAATCATCTGATTGAAATTAATATCATACTTTATCATACTCAATCATACTTTATTATAAGTAAAGTCAAGCATTGATTCACTCACTCTTTCCTTCATCCGATGTCTTAATATTTCTCATGCGGCATGTGTATTTATGCTTGGTCTCACCACATGGGAGCAGACGCAGCCGTGCAGCCATGAGGAGCTGTTGGTGCCGTTGACCAATAATATTACAGACCACCATGTAAGCGCACGTTTTCTTAAGAGTTAACTGATCCTAGATCAGTTCTTGGGTCATGTAGGCGAGCTCAAGTCAGTCAAGACGAAGAAAATACCTGGCACAACGAAATGATCGTACATTTACATAGAGTTTTACAGTGACAGCAGGAGGTGAATTATCGTACGTCTGGCAACACTGGTTTTCACTCAAACTCAATTCCTGATGTGAAAAACATTTTGAAAATCTGCCAATTAAAGTTTTTCTCAATGGTCATAATCAAATCCAGAGTCGTGACTGCGTCCAATAGTGTTTGTCACTTGAAGTGAATTTTGACGCAGAATATTTTGGAAACTGACACCCCCAATGTGCACTAGGGTGCACATTGGGCTTTTTTCAGTCCTTTTTTAGTCTTGATGTGAGAGCAGAGAAGCACTTGGTCACAGGAGAGTATTGTCTGATTGGTGGACGCCACAAACTGTCTGGTCTGAACACAGCATTACACTTTCTCATTATTGCAAGCAGATTTCTACAAAATATTGCCCAATTAATCTATGAATTTGTCCGTTTCATTGTGACATTTGCAGGGGACGTGACTAAAACATCCCTCTGAGCTGTAGTTTGCACAAGTCTGTTCTAATAAAATGATTCTCAAGCATTTCACTTCACTACCTAAAACTGTTTCACCATTCTGAGTGGCAAAAGCATGATAAGAACACCTGATAAAATGGCTGTTTTTGTCCAAGGAGCGTGTGCCTTTTCTGTTGTCACGGCAACAGTGCAGAGCTTGTTAGGAGATTTGGGACATTTTTACAATCGCATGACAGATAATTCACATGTTCCTGTTGTTTATCTGCTTTTCTATCACTGTTTACCTGTTTTTACATGTTATACAAACTACAACAGATGCTTACTTGTAAAAAGTCTTGTATTGAAGTTGCTAAATGAGTGGACTCAAAAACATGCTTTCCCCGTGTGCTCGGCGTGAGGTTTGGGATCTTGGGGAAAAGTCCTGGATGTTTGTGGTTTGGACACAGCTTCTCTTCTCCCCTGCATCGACTTCAGCAGGAAATCTCACACATTCATCATCGTTAAACTGAAACGGGAGGAGGAAAAGCATCAGTCACAATGCTGATGGGGGACACTTAATCTATTATCTTACTATAATCGCTTTGGTTTCAAACAGGGTTAGAATGTGTAAGTATTAAAAAAGTGTATATGACAGGTTAAACTACAGTTCTCAGGAAAACACGGTGATGAAATTAAGTTCCCTCTAAAGGAGATATTTAGCTTTTTGTATAGGATTAGTAATAAACGACTATATGATATTGTTTGATCAGTCATTTGAACAAAATGGATCTAAAACATCTTAGAAATAGAAACAATTCTTTTTAAAGGAGACCATATGTCAAATTCACGTTTCTAAGTTTTTAATCTTGTTTTAATGACCTTCTTTCACCATTAGTTTACTCAAAGTTATATTTGAATTGATTCATGCATGTTTGAGTAATCTTGTTTTGTTCTTCAGCTGCAGCTCATATGCTCAGAAATCCCCGTTCTCACCTACCACCTATCCCCTCCCACTTGTCTGTATTTACTTGTTATAATTCAAGAAATGAATACTCAAAGTGACACTTATATGGTTCAGAACAGTTCCATAGCCACTTTCCAATAATAATAATTTGTTATTTAAAATCTGTTGCTTTTTACAGTTACATTTTAAAATGAAGAGGCGGGGCTTATCAGTTCTGCAGTTTTGAACAGGAAGTCAGAAGAGCAGTTCCTTTTTTAAGCTGTTTTCGATCAGTTTTGTGTTTTACAATGAACAAAAGGTAAATTACTGATCTGCACATGTTCTAGTTTCTTACTAAATATTAAAATAAAACACAATAGAACCTCTTTAACTTCCTGTTGACAACTGGAGAACTGATAAGCTCCGCCTCTTTATCTCCTCTCTTTCTGACGTCCCTCAGTAGGGTCGTCCCATTTTTTCATCATTACAACCAACAGTCAAATCAGCCTTTGGGATGATTCAGACTCAGTTAACCTAAACTTACAAATTAACCCTAAACTTACAAATTAAAAAAAATCCCTCAAAAACTAATTTTTTCTTTGTTTACCTTCGGCTTTTGCAAAAGAATTGTCAAAACTCAAAATATGCCAAATCTTGTGTCAATCAAATCTTAGCTATACTGCAGCTTTACCAATCCTTATGTTTACCAAAATATTTTTTGGTGGAAATTAGATTCTGTTTTTCTGTAGAAAGTTCTCACTTATGCTAGCTATGAAGCTAAAGCTACAGGGTTTCAGCTTCACAAAGACTCCAGACGTTTGTGTCGAATGGATCAAAAACATTTTAAGGCTGCATTCACAATGCACTTTTGAACCGGATTAGGATTCGTTTGCCTGGATTGTTCAATTCAAATGAGAAAATGTGAATGAACAAACAAACTCTGATCTGGTCCAAACTGTCCAAATCTGGTCCGGTTATAGAGGTCGGTCTCTGCTCGGTTGGATCAAGCGCTGGAGCAGTTTGTTTGTTTTGCGAACGCAACCGGACCGAGAGCAGAACAAAACCAGGAAGTGAACACTGACGTGATCCAGGCTGAGACAGAATCAAAACAAACAACATGTGTGAGATCAATAACAAGACAAATATATAAAAACACATGGAAGTAACAGGAGCAGGACAGGGGATGATTCAGGTCAAACGAATTATGATCACATGACTGTATGTCACCATTTTCTCCTGTTATTTATACAAATGACAAAGTTAGATTGTCAAAGTTAGACCTTTCAGAGGCACATTTTCTCAATTAGATGAACTTTGTGTGACGTTTTTGTCAGTTTGACTTTTACAAAATCACTCAAACACGCATGAATCAATCCAAATACAACTGTGAGTATAAACTAACGATGACAGACGCTGTTAGAACATGGCACAGAACTCACCAAGTGTATCCTACAGAATAGATCCTTTGTAACTACATTTCTCTCATACGTTCTCTTTCTTCTCATGCACTAAACCACGCTCACATGCATCATAATTTAATCCATTTCCTGCGCTGTAAATCACCCGTTTAAATCTGCTAATCTGTGAGAAAACGCCGGTGGGAGGAGGTCAGCCGCGGTCACGTCACTTTGTTTGTGTTTGGTTCCAGAGCAGCATTAAGTCGGGCTCGTTCCCACATTTATAACGCTCTCCCGTACAAACATAGATCCACATTAGATATCATAAACCTTTCACATGGATAATTTAAGGACATTACGGCCCAGAGAGTTTGATTAAGTTCATAAATCTGTCCGGAATCAGGAAGTGGGAGTGTTTACTTTGGGCAGAGCCAGAGGTACGGCAATTACATTTTTCTATCGTTGACTTAGTTTAGTCTGTGAGGATCTAAAGTTCTAGTACCAAATCCCTTTACATGTGTCATTTAAAAGACAATTTACGCACACATGACAGTTTGGTTTAACAGAAATAAAGTGATACGACACAAATCAGTCGAAATAGAAAAGGATAGTTTTGTAAAATTAGCAATGAATCCATAATGTGAGAAATTATAGTTACACTAACAACTTTTCTTTGGATTCATGCATAATAATAATCATTTTGTGGTCATACAAGTCTGTTCAAAGTAAAAAAAATAGGTTTTTATTATGGAAACAGAAATGTGTAATTTTTGGGGGCGTGGCCTGTTGTGGGGGAAAGTCATAGGCAAAGTTCTATGGGAAACTTTTTCTGTTGAATGAAGTGTATTTTTAGCACAACTTGTTCAAGTCGAGTCAGAACAAAGTTTAAACTAAGGTTGTAGAAGTGGAGTTATTTCAGAAAAGTTAACCGAAAGATTTCTAGCTACAAAAATACAGTGCTAGCATCACATTAGCATTTAGCTTCCAGCTAACGTTAGCATTGTTGGATATACAGTATTTACATATTTGTGCCTTTGGTTCACTTTACTCAGCTCCTTACCTTCATATCTAAATTCGACACAATCTGTTTCCTTAAATCCACATTTGCTGTTGTAGTTGTTGAGCAGTGAGTGGCAAAATTGTTAGCGTTTGTGGGCACGCCAGATGTACAGTATATTGCCGTGTTCCTAGCCCTATTGGCCGTACTTTACTCTGCTCGGTTTGGTTGTGTTTCTATTACTTATTACTCGTTAGAATGGGGTACTATCTCTATAGCAACTGCCCATTATAAACTAATATCCATGGAAATGTTGCAGTAACCATGAATTTCACCAGAAGTCTGATAAATCAGTGTGGGGCATTTCCATTAGCCCTGTTAGTATCTACTTGGCTCTACTTGGCCCTGTTTCCATTAGCCCTGTTAGTATCTACTTGGCTCTACTTGGCCCTGTTTCCATTAGTCCTGTTTCTGAACCAGGTGCTTTGGTACAACTTTATATTAACCACACCTAATTGGCCTTAGTAAACCATGAATAAAGCACAAATAAAACCTTAATTATTCATGAACAAATGGTTAATTAATTAAATAAAAATGTAATAATGCTTAGTAAGTACTAAACTAAGGAATTAAGGTTAGGATTAGGGTTAAGGGGCAGGATTTGGAGTAATTAAGTAGTTACTAAGCCTTAATAAACTTTTTCATCTGTTAATTAATCATTCGTTCATGATACATTAAGTCTTTATTAACGTGTTATTAATGATTTATTACGTCTAAATTTTGGTAGTTATTCCAAAGTGTTATCGGTACTTTTTTTTATCCCTGCTTGAGCTTGGTTCTAACCAGGCCAAACAGGGACTAAACAGTTCAAATGGATATTAGTTTGTTGTGGGCAGCTGCTATGGAAATAGTACCCCATTCCAAGAGTAAAGGGTATTTCACACCAACACAACCCCCAGTCGCTGTCGATAGGGAGGAACGACGCAGGGTCTGTTCACGTCTCTTTGGGGCGCACCCATGTGAAAGAACATTCAGACAAACACGACTCAAACAGCCACAGTCGTCAAAAAAATGCCGAGTGAGCATGCGCGTGATGTAATGCTTGACGAAAATGACGAAACATAAGTTCACGTGAGTAGTAGTTGTCAAACTTTGACGGCAAACAGATGTTTCTAGTCTTACCTCACGGATTAAGCTCAACTCGTATTTCCCTCCACAGTCCAGCCTTCGTACTGCGCTCGCTGTAACTCCCCCGTGTTTTCCTCGATCCAAATAGTACCATTCTCCTTCGTAGTTACGTCCCGTTTGACCTCGTGTAAATAACAATCCATGCTCGGCTAAATACTGTTTTTCCGTAAGCGTTATTTTCGGTTTTCAGCACTATATTCCTGCTCACTGATTCACTGGTTCTCCTGTGGCCACGGGCCAATCAAACAGCTGCATTTGCAGCAACTGGCGACACCGACTTTACCTGCGAGTCTTCAAAAACCCTCCTCCACGACTTGCTCCGCTCCTCTGACCCCCGACAAACCCATTTACACCAAACACACGTGAGCCGCCTGTCGGCAAAAGTTGCAAAACTGGTTCAGAAGGGCGACCCTCGGCTTGGTGTGAAAGACCCTTTATAGCAGTGGTCCTCACTATTTTTTAAAGAAGAGCCACATTGACGGACCAAAGAGAAGGGGAGAGCCGCAAAACATCAAACATAAAAACAAACAAAAAACAGGCCAGCGCAGACTAGAAAATAGAACTCAAATGTGTGTTTGTATGTTTGAAAATAAAGCACAAATGTGCAGATAAAAATTCATTTAAATTCAAATTAAATATTATTTTGTGTATTATAAAAATAGGGATTTCAATTTGACTTGTAGCTTCTTTAATATAAATTTTATATTACTACGGTCAGGTCAATTTACATTTAATATAGCAAATTAAAAACATTTGTTGTCATTTTTAAACAATCAGTGTTTTGCATTATGAGCCTGATGTAGTTTAAATCTAACATGCATCACATTATCCAACCAACCCAACCACACTGTACTTACTATTCAATATGTCTACACTTCATTCTTATTATTTTAAATAAATATTAAACTGATGCTTTTCTGTTCACACTGTGACGTGCTAGCTCCGCCCCCTTCATCTGCCTTTCTCACACCTCCACTGATGCTGCTGCTGCGCTGACAGAGAGACAAGACAAGTGTGTTTTTCTCCCTTTGGCCTGAGTCATACATGAAATAAACCTAATGAACCTCTTTGCGGACACAATTTAACAAAGTTTAATTGTGTAAAAACTCTCCGCTGGACTGCGGTGTTCGCGAACGCGCGTGTAGGACTAGATTTTTCCCGATCAACTTTTAAAGTGTTTAGAACTAATTATCTCCGCCAATATTGATCCTATCAGTACGAAATAAAAACTGGGACAGAGATTAGACTCTTCTCTCTCAGAATATGTCCGCTTCAAGTCTGTGTGTGGGCGAGACATTTTATTACAGCTGCTCAAAGATACGTGACTTGATGTGAGAAGGAGAGCTCATGCGTCCTGTGGTTTCCTGGAGTGGAAAACCATTTGGCACAGTCTGAGCGCGTCACTTCATTCATTTCTTAGATCGCCAAAACATTTATTTTGCTTAATATAAGGGTGAGCTCGCAGCTCCGTGCATGTCTAAAAGAATGTATATATACAATGTGGTTCATTTGGTCAATGGGCAGGCAGGGTGAAGCAGTGGATGCAGCGCTGAAAAAGAACCAAACTAAGAGTGTTTTACAGTGCTGCTCAGTGCTGTAAATGTGGTTTATCTACTGTTCATTCATACATTAGTCTGCTTTAGTGTGTATGCTTCTGTTGGTCTCTGCTGGAGGCTCTCTCTGGCCCACATACGATCGGAAATCTCTTTAATATTATTAGAGAAAACCACAGGGAAACAGAGGAATGCATGACCCGGGTCAGACCGCTCAGGACAAGTCTGAAAAACATGGACGCGGCTTTTCAGTTTGATTTGATTTGAGTTTTGCTAAAATTAGAACCTACGATGGCATCAATATTAGACGTGTGTTTTTGCCACTCACTGCTAACAATAAGAATGCTGTTATCATTTGAATAATGGCTATGAAATCAGCATGGAGTTAGGCGGCAGAGTTATTATCAACAGTATTGAATCATTTGTCATTTTTATCAGTGATTAAAGTGGAATTTGGGAGGTGGGGGGACTCTCTGTTAGGTTCAGGGTTGTACACAGAATTTTGAACATACCAAGGTCCAAATGGATTGAATTAAAACTAAATAGTCTTTCTTGTAAATGAGAATAGGGTTACTTTTATATTGCTACAATCAGGTTATTATGCCGCGTTCATGTGGTCCTCGGGAAGTCGGAAAAATGTTGTTCCGAGTTGAAAACTGCACATAAACGCTCAAGCATCTCGGAACAACTGCTGGGAAACTCGGGACAAACGGAGCTGCCCGAGCTCAGCACCTGACGTCACTGACACATGGAGAGACTGATGAAAATCAGTTAGAAAATAAATACTAACAATCTTTAACGTTAGTTTTTGGACACATCTCACTGTTAGGTCTGTTAACCTCTGTTAAAAGTGCTGTGTCATTTATTTATTATGGTTAACAACAACATCCTGATTTGTCGAAGTAAAAAGCACATGAATGCAAACTAGGTCGGAACCTCGACCTTTCATCTCAGAAACACGAACACCCGAGGACCACATAAATGCAGCATTAGGCTCGGGAAGCATCTGTGGTTACCATGGAAATAATGGCAAATCCGCCATGTTTGTAGTTTAGCAGAACCTCCATAGGAATACATTAGACAAAAAGATTTAAAAAAGTAAACAAAACAGTCGTGGTACAGCCCAACAAACTGTTGGGTCAGTACTGGTAAATGTATCTATCACTCTGTAGTGTCAGAATATGATTTAATTAACAATATTTTCGATATTTAGCCATTTGAAATATCCATTGCTTTAACATGGGACCAACTTAACATTCTAATGCTGTATGACGTCACTTTACTGAACACAATTGGAAGTTGTAGAAGAGAGAAATTCTGATGTGTCTTGACATTCAGCAGCTGGAATGAGCCTACTCTTGAAGGAAAGGGTGGTCTGGGGCCCTCCTCCATAAGAACTTTTAAAAATTCAATGCAATTTCCTGCATTATGGTTAGTTTTAAATGTGCTATTCTTATTTTGTGATGTAATTTTAGTGTAATTAAAAAGATATTAGGCAGTAAAAAAATCAAATCAAATCAAATAGGGGTGACTAGACTAAGGGGCCCTAGCCAAGGATGCCTCCCTTAGCTCCGCCCCCGTAAAACTCGACTTTAGAAGCGTCAGTCAATTTTATTCTTGGTAACTGTGAAAATGTAGAAAGTTTTTGAGAAATATGAAATTGTTAGCTTTAAGAGTGGTGGCTTTAAGAGGGAAAACGCTGTCTGCGGACTTAAAAAAGTAACTTGTTTAAAAACTGTAGGGAGTAGAAAGTACAGATATTTCTTGAAAAATGTAAGAAGTAAAAAGTCACAGGTCTACTTGATTAAAAATACTTGATTACTTGCCATCTCTGGAAAAAAAAAAAGGCTTTAGACAGGGGAAGCCTACAACATCAAACACAAACCCCTGAACTTCTGAGCTACTGACAACAAGGCTGCAGGCTGTAGAGAAGATACAAATGATATTACATTTTTTGGTTCCTCATACAGCCAGAAAACAATAATCATAAAAATCCCCTCAAAAATAAAATAACAAACTTATAGCGATTGCAATTTGACTTGAAATCCGATGAAAATAACCCGATTGGTCTCTCTCTCCTCCTCAGGCGCAGTGGACCTGTTCTCAGACCTCACTCGTGGCACCAGGACACTAGGACCCCGGAGCACACCTCACCCCCTCCTCCACCACCTCCCCCCTCCCCACCCTGTCTCCCCCCCTGTGACTCCGCCCCCCTGCCCCCTCCTCCTCCCCCCTGTGCCATGCAGCTCCACCCCGGGACCTGCTCGCTGCCCTGGCACAACCAACCACACAGGTCAGTAAATAAATCAAACGTCAAGGTACATTTGTAGTAGGGCTGTGCCAAAAATCGAAAGATCGAGAGATCGCGATCTCAACTTTGCTCGATCTCGATGATAAGGCTTGCGCATTAAGATCGACAAGTCCATCAGCCAATCACAATGCAGAAAATGCACGCGGCACTGCCTGGTAGTTTTAGCCAATCACAACGTGGTAAATGCACGCGGTACAGAGTGGGAGTTGCCGCCCACTACAGCCTTTATTTTAAAGATAAAATGGTCATCGTTAATAAAATGCCTTTAACTTTTACTTATAATGACGAGCCACACATTTTATCCGCGTCCGTGCGCGTCTTGAACCAGAGGCAAGCCTCCGGGATCCCCGCGTGTGTTTGAGGCAGCAGCCGGGGAGGCATGCACTGAGCACGGATCAAGCCAGCGTCAATCCCCGTGTGAGACGAGCCTGGGGCGCCGCGGGACCGCACAGCCCACTTCAGCGCGAGGTTAGTGACAGAAAAGGCTCATACAGACGGCTTCACGCGTAAAGTGTTGTACCTGTGAGTCTCCCGCAGAAACACTCGTCTGTTCCGTTATTATCTCTGTGAGAGGCGCGCTTTCCCTCGTCTCTCTCTCTATTCTCTCCCTTTTCTCCACTTCAAAAGCGGCGACGCACTTTCATTTACACGCACGAATTCTCTTCACTTCGTGAATTTGGCCGCTGTATTCACGCGCGAGTAAAGCATCTGTCTTGAGTTGAGGAAAAAAAAAGTATATCGCAGCACTTGTGCTCGCTTCCCTGGGAAGCTGTCAGTCATCCGTGAACAGCGTCATGCTCACGTGTATAAGTCTTGTTTACAGTCTGACTCTGAATGCACGGACTGACCGCAAAACGAACAAATAATTAGAATTAAATAGTCTCCAGTAAATCATGTTTATTTTTCTTTGACTGTTTATTTATTAGCCTTATTATTTATCAAGCTGACCTGGGACGTCTAGTCTATTCTTTCTGGTCAATTTTACCATTAAAATTAGGGGGACTTTCACCTATTAATAAATAATAGTGAAGCTTTTTTGAAAATACATTTCATATTTTTTTGTATAATATATAATTTGCATAATACTACCATTTTAGATTATTTTCATTAAAAAAATCCAATCGAAAATCGAGATCGAACGATATGAAGAAAAAAATCGTGATCTATTTTTTCCCAGATCGCCCAGCCCTAATTTGTAGCTTATATAATCTTATTATCTCTTTCAGTATCAGCCAATATTTACTATATTTTAACAAACCGATATAGAAAAAGGTTGTGTGTTGATATTTTTGGAGGCAGTGCACGTGTCAGTCCTAATTTGTCCTAAAACATGACATTTGTTATTTTGAAGAGACTAAAGATTAAATGGATAAAATATTGCTGTATTTCGCATAATATTTCAACAGAATTTGTTTCATCCCAGTCTCAGAGTCATGTTTTTTTTTAATTAAAGTGAAAAGTAAGTTTGTGAGTTAGCAAAAATGATTTCGACAAATGCTGGCCTCAGCAAAAGGCCAAAAATCATATTAGAACCATGGATCCAGAGATTATGTTAGCCGGCACCTGCCGGTCTTTGGCCGGTAAAATGTGCCGTTGACCGGAAAAAATAGACGTCCCCGCTCAGCTTGACCGGCAGAAATAATAGGCGAAAAAATTAAAAGTAGAAGAAAAATGAGGAATAATACATGATTTACTGTAGACTATTTCATGATAGTTCCACATTAGTTTGTTCTGTGGTCAGTGCTGGCGCTGCTCGGGTTCAGAAACTAAACGAGGCTCGCGCTGATAGCCTACACGTGACCCTGGCGCTGCTCGCAGATGATTGACAGGTGCTCAGAGAAACGAGCGCGTGCTCGTAGTGCTGCGTAGACCTGCTTTTTTTTATTCTCAGCTCAAAACAAAATGTTTTACTCGCGTGTGAATACAGTGGCTTAATACGCCAAGTGAAGAGAATTGGTGCATGTAATGAAAGTGCGTCGTTTATGAAGTGGAGAAAAAAAAGGGAAAGTACAGAGGCAGACGGGGAAGGCGTCTCTCTTGAAGATTTGCTGATCAGCGTCAGCGAAACAGACGAGTTGCCGCTGGAGACAAACAGGTACAACACTTTACACGTGAAGCCTATCATTAAAACCTCGCGCTGAACTCAGAAATCTCCGGTTTAAAAGTGGGCTGCGTGGTCCCGATGCGCTCCGGGCTTTCGTCTCAGACACACGGGGGTTGATGCGGCTTGGCCCGGGTCCAGCGCGTGCGTTGTCCCGGGCTCCTGGCTCAAACACACGGGGATCACGCGGACTAACTTGCTCTGGTTCAGTCCGCAGACGGGCGCGAATCAAAGCGCGTGTCATCATTATGATAAGTAAAAGTTCAAGACACCTCATTAACAACGACCAATTTTCGCTTTAAAATAGAGACTGTAGAGCAGGCGAAAGCACGTAGGTTACTGCCTAAATTCACGTGCTGTTGTTTGCATAAGACAATAATATGTGACCGGTTGTTCTCCTAATTGACCGGAATTTCCAGACCCCGCCGGTCAAAGTGACCGGCATAAAAAAGTCTAGCGTAACCTCTGCATGGATCTATTATCTGGATAGGACATTGTTGCTTGTAGCTGCTGTAAATCAGCCCCAGTGGTCGCTCCATTGTTACTGCAGCAGGAAAATCCCTCTAGAGGCTAGATTTGTTTTTTTCCTAGAGCGCAATGTAAACACAAACTGCTCGTGTTCAGCAGAAACAACATCTAGCTTTAAGAACGATCGAATTTTGCATCAATTCTTACCTAGTTTTCATGTCATAAACTTAGTTTTTTGTAAAACGTCTTTTTAAGCTTTAGCTTCAGCTACTGCTGCTCTCTCTGTAACTCCCGCTCAGATTGGTCAGAACAGTTAGACTTCCCGCTCTTTGCGCAAAGAATCATGGGGAAAAACACACTACGCATGTTCCATAGCCTGTTGCACAGCTAGCAAAAGGCTAAAGCTAACAGCCTTATTGTCAACAAACGCCAGTGAGCAAAAGCCATTGATGCACCCGCCATCTTTCATCACAGGGCTTGAGTAGAACTGGAAGATAAGTTCAAGATGCTGGCCTGTTGTTTCAATGGCTTGTGCTCAGTGACGCACCTACGGCGAAAAAGATTTTTTCTTCCGCGCTCTTTTCTGAATACGGACTATAGCGCCTCCGGCAATTGTGACAGTGTGATCAGTTCTGACCAATCAGCTCGATGAAGATGGAGATGGCGCAGGCAGAACGTTAAGCCAGGCTAAATATTGTTTAAGCCATTGTGGCGTTGAAAAAAATGTAAAAGTTTATGTTGTGAAATTAGAGAGAAATACCTGCAGTCTCCAAAAATGCATTGACACTTTATGGAGACAGTTTTTTTGGTCCCAATCGTTGCAGTTCAGTAGAGGGACTACTAATGCAACTCACACAGTGACAGAGGGGGTGGAGTCTAATCCAGCTCTAATAACACATCCATAGTATCGGCTCAAAGAAATCATCCATCCTTAAAGTCCATTTAAAGTGAACATTCTTTGAGAATACAATGTACAGAAGAAAGGTGGACCAGTTTAATTGAAAGATTTGACAAATTTAATCATATTTCAAATTGGGTAAGGCAGGGGTGTCAAACTCATTTAGACAAAGGGCCACATTGGCATCGGGGTTGTCCTTGAAGGGCCAGTTATAACTAAAATTAACCTTAAGCTACGGTCACAATGACCCGTACGACCTGCTACGACCTCTCTGCGAACGATTTTTTTCTCATTTCTTACGTCATTCTTGAGGCGTTGTTACGAAAAAACAGCGCTCGCAGCCCGTTCGTAAGTTCGTAGACAGGTCGATGGTCTTGTTAAAGATTTTCTACGACCAGTCTACGAACGCAGAGACTAAAGCTGTGTAATATGCCTGAGCGGGAGAGTGAAAGTGGAGAGAGACGCGCTCTGGAGACTGCGCATCTCTTGAGGCGCAGTTTAGCCTGTACGAGGGATCTGTATGAAAGCCTACGGGCCTGGAGCACGCGACGGAAACGCAGCTAGCTTTAAACACGGAAAGGAACGGACAAGGAGCGCACGGAGGGGACCAGACCCGGAGCGTGAAGGGATGAGATCGCTTGAAACACGGCCGGACCGGACCAGGAGCCCACGGAGAGGAACGGACCCGGAGCGTGCAGGAATATCGCTTGAAACACGGCCAGACCAGACCAGGAGCGCGTGGGGAAACGCAAATCGCCTGGAGATGGACACAACCACGGGGAGAACAGCTGTAACAGACGTAGACATTTCTTCTGCTCGCTGATGGTTTGGGAAGTGCGTCAAACTTTTTTATATGAACACAATGATGTCAGTGGATTAGTCTTCAGCATCTGTCTTCGCTTTGGAAGTTTTGGCGTCTCCTCTGCAATACTCAGGTAAGAAACAAAGCGGTTTTGATGTTTTTACGGAGGTTTGACTTTGTGAGTTTGTTGTGTTTCGGGTGAGAGAGACAAATGATCAGAACAGATTTCAGACAAAGCCTACACAGAATACATGGCATAAGCATATTTGTGTTTTGCTGGTGTGCAATTAGGTTATTGCTATTCCGGTACGGTTTACGAAAGGTTTAATAGCTAAAAACGCCTTGATAAAGGCTTGAGTTGGACGCAGAGACATCGCGCAGCTCCCGTGCGATACACAATATATGTAGGATTACCGCAAAGACGCATTAAGCAAGCTTTAGGGCACACGCAAGGATGCCGTACGGCTTCATTTCCCCAAGAATGTCGTAAGTTGTTGGTGAGAGCAGAAAGTCTGTCGTAAGAAGACTGTAGGAAAACAGTTTCCACTCCACGAGCCACGTACGAACTCAGATTTCGTACGACTTGTAAGATTCGTACGACCATTTTATTCGTACGGGTCATTGTGACCGTAGCTTTACTAAATTATGTCATACTACAAATAATATACTACAAATAATAGTTGTATTTGATTATTTATTGAAGACAATTACTGACTATACATCTGCATTAGTCTGAAAAATGACGTACTCTTTAAAGGTGCATTGCGCAACTTTTTGACCAAAAAATGAATGTGAATAAATGCACATTTTTGCCATTTAGATGCCTTTGTTACACTAAATAATAATAATAAAATTTGTGTTTTTACTTTGAGCGAGTTTGCATGGCCACAAAATAGCCTTTTATTTGACTTGGAGGAGCTCTACACGTCTGTTTCTGCAGAAAAGCTGTTCCTTTAGCTGACTTTTTTCATATTATGCCATAAAATGTATTCATCTCCATTCAGAAAGTCCCAAAGTATTGTTTTAACTTTCTATTGCTACTGAATTGTGTAGATGACTTTTCACCTCCAGAACATTACACAATGCACCTTTAAGTTTCAGACAAATTATTTCATTAAGTTAAGACACCCAGATTACTTCTGGCACTATTATAAAAAACATTATAAGGCTTGAGGGCCACATGAAATGAGGTGGAGGGCCGCATCTGGCCCCCGGGCCTTGAGTTTGACACATGTGGGGTAAGGACTCTGCATTTGAAAATGCATTGGTAATAGTTCACAGAGTAGTTCCTGCTAATAAAACACAGTGTTTTGTTCACAAACACTGAAAGAGTTTTAGAACAGGCATCTCCAGCTGGAAGATCGTCAGCTCCACACATGTTTCAGGAACCATACATAGTCCAATATAATTCTACTACTCTAAATGTCAAGACACTATTGGATTAACGTTTTGGTCTGGGGCTGAACACAATATTCAAGGTTTTTACAGAAGTTTTTTTTTTTTTTTTAAGTGACTATGTAACTTATAGTTTGAAAAATCAATGACATAATCCAATTGAAGTACAACATTAAAGTGTTAGTTTGGGACAATCTTCATTGATACATCTGTTCCATACCATATTGTGGAACATTACCTCAGGAGTCTCCAATCTTTTTTGCCAGGAGAGCTACTTTTGCAAAACAAAACCAACGGTGATCTTCTACTACAAAGCTGAAGTTAACTGCGGCACCGAGACCTACGTGAAAGCTTAATTATCCGTTTATAAGTGGACTACAGATGGAAACTCGCAGGCTGCTAAATCTAAAGCTAATCTAAAGCTAAAATGAATGTATCATGCACATTGTCCTTTAAATAGGCACAACTATAGGCAAGTGAAGATACGTTTACAGTAGAACTTGTTATCTTACTGTCGTAGTTGTATTGTAAAAGTAGTAGAGTGAAGTCAGAGTGTGGGAAATACGAATGACATCATGATCTGTACTGTGAGTGTCCCAGACTGAAGGAAGTGTGTGTGTGTGTGTCCCTGCTCCATTGTCCTGTTTCCCCAGTGTGTGTGTGATTCACTGTGTCCACACTCTGACTTCATCTACTGCAACACTGAAGCAGAGGAGTGTGTGAGGAAGAGAGAGAGAGGGAGGGAAAGAAAGAAAAGAGAGAGAGGGGGGGTTGGGAGAGAGGGGGAGGGAGGAAAAAGGGAAAGAGGGGGAGGAGAGAGAGAGAGAGAGGGGGAGGGAGGAGGAGAGAGAGAGAGAGAGGGAGAGAGAGAGGGGGGCGAGGGAGGGAGGCAGGGAGGGAGGAGGAGAGAGAGGGAGGAGAGGGAAATGGAAGAAAAGAGAGAGGGGGAGGAGAGGTAGAGGGAAAGAAAGAGGGAGAGAGGGGGGCGAGAGAGAGGGAGGAGAGGGAAAGGGAAGAAAAGAGAGAGGGGGGAGGAGAGAGAGAGAGGGAAAGAAAGTAAAGAGAGGGGGTAGGGAGAAGAGAGAGAGAGGGAAAGAAAGAAAAGCGAGAGAGGGAGGGGGGAGTGAGAGAGGGGGAGGGAAGAAAAGAAAAAGAGGGAGAGTGAGGGAGGGAGGAAGAGAGAGAGAGAGAGGGAGGAAGAGAGAGGGAGAGGGGGGTGGCAGTAGGAGAAAAGAGAGGTGGAGGGGAAAAAAGGGGGAGAGGGAAAGGGGGGTAGGGAGAGGGGGGAGAGAAGGAGGGAGGAGGAGAGAGAGAGAGGGAGTGAGATAGGGAAAGAAAGAAAAGAGAGAGAGGGAGAGGGAAAGAAAGAAAAGAGGGAGAGGGGGGAAGAGGGAGGGAGGGAAGAAAAGAGAAAGAGAGAGGGGAGAAGAGAGAAAGAACAAAAGAGAGAGAGAGAGAGGGGAAGAAAAGAGAGATGAAGGGAGGAGGAGAGAGAGAGGGAAAGAAAGAAAAGAGGGAGAGGGGAGAGGAAGAGAGGGGAGGGAAGAAGAGAGAAAGAGAGAGGGGGGAGAAGAGAGAGAGAGGGGGAGAGAGTTGGGAAGAAAAGAGAGAGGGAGATAGAGAGGGAAAGAAAGAAAGAAAATAGAGAGGGGGAGAGGGGGAGGGAAGAAAAGAGAAAGAGGGGGGAGGAGAGAGAGAGAGGGTCAGGGAGGAGGAGAGAGAGAGAGGGAGGGAGGGAGGAGGAGAGAGAGGGAGGAGAGAAGGGGGAGAGAGAAGAGAGAGGGAGAGAGGGGGAGGGAAGAAAAGAGAAAGAGAGGAAGGGAGAGAGAAGGAGAAGGAGAGGGAAAGAGGGAGAGAGAGAGAGAGAGTGGGGGGGGGGGGTTGAGAGAGAGGGAGGAAGGAAGAAAAGTGAGAAAGAGAGAGGGAATGAGGAAGGAAAAAGAGAAGTGAGAAAGAAAGAGAGGGAGAAACATGAGGGAGGGAGAGAGGGAGGGAGGAAGATAAGAGAGAAAGAAAGGGAGGGAGAGAGAAGGAGAAAGAGGGAGAAAGCGAGAGAAAGAGGAAGGAGAGAGAGAGAGAGAGAGAGAGAGGGAAGTGTGACATGGGGTGAGTAAAAGGGAAATGCCCAGAACAGAGATGAGCTCATGTCCCTCCTCCGTCTGACAGGAAACACTTTGGTCTGTTTTAGCTTCTCAAACAGTCACACTGATAACAGTCAGATGCCCTCCCTCACCTCTGACCTCTGACCTGTGTGCGCTCAGGCAGGTGCTTTTGTGTCGCGTGAACTTTAACCCGACCAACGGCATTAGGATGAGACACAGGCTTATACTTCATGTTGTGAAAACTGAAACACGAAAACACATTATTTGAGTGTTTTTTGTTTATTATTTACAGTCTTCAGAGAGAGAGAGAGAACAGAGAGAGGGGGAGAGAATGAAAGGAAAGAGAGGGAGAGCGAGATGGGGAGAAAGGAGGGAAGAGAGGGGAGGAGAGAGAAGGAAAGAATGAGCAAGGAAGAGAAACAGAGGGAGAGAAGGGAGAAAGCAAACAAGTGACAAGGAAGAAAAAGAGAGAGATCAGACAGACTGAACGATGGTGATAGAGAAAGAGAGAGAGAGCTGAGTGATTAACTGAAGATGAGAGAGAGGAAGAAAGTGGGAGAAGGGAGAGAGAAGGGAATGAAAAGAAAGGGGGACAGAGAGAGAGGAGACAGAATCAAATAGAGAAAGAGAGAGAGAGAGCTAAGTGATTAAATGAAGATGAGAGAAAGAAAAGAAAGTGGGAGAAGGAAGAGAGAAATAGAAACAAAAAAAGAAGAGACAGCATG
The DNA here is from genome assembly GCA_038363315.1 of Mugilogobius chulae. Lineage (NCBI taxonomy): Eukaryota > Metazoa > Chordata > Actinopteri > Gobiiformes > Gobiidae > Mugilogobius > Mugilogobius chulae. The sequence goes on from CM076404.1 coordinate 6,075,638, forward strand.
ATAAAGAAAGAAGGGGACAGCGAAGGGAGAAAGAGGAGAGAGCTGGGTAAGGAAGGAGAGAAAGGGAGAGAGAAAGAGAAGGGGATAACATGAGAAAAAGAAGAAAGAGAATAAGAGAAATAGATGGGATAGAAAGGACATAGTCACGTGGGAACAGAGGGAGAGAGAGAGAGAGAAGGGGGGAGAAGGGATAGAGAAAGAGAAGAGAGAGAGAGAGCAGTAGAGAACAAAGGGGAGTGGGTGGAGTTAAAATGGAGAGAAAGACAGAAAATGAAAGGAAAGAGAGGGAGAGATGCAGGGAGAAGATGGGGAAAAGAGAGAGAAGGGGCGAGGTAGAGAAAGACGGGGAGGAGGGAGTAAGCTAGAGAGAAAGAAAGTGAGAGACTGGGAGAAGAGAGAAAAGAGAAAGAGAGAGAGTGAGGAAGAAAGGGAGATAAGAAGAGAGAGAGAGAAGAGAAAGAGAGAGAGGACAGCGGAAAAAAGGGAGCGACGGGGTGAGAAGGGAGAGAGAGAAAGAAATAGAAGGAAAAGAAAAACAGAGGGAGAGAGAAGTAAGAATGAGAAACATAAGTAATGGAGAGAGAAAAAGAAAGAGAAGGTGTGAGGAGAGAGAGAGAGAGAGAGAGAGAGGGAGTGAGGAAGTGAAAAGGGAGAAAGAGAGAATAGAGGAAACAATAGATGGAAGAGAATGAGAGAAGGGAGAAAACAGAGGGAGAGAAGGGAGAAGCAAACAAGTGATAAGGAAGAAAAAGAGAGAGATCAGACAGACTGAATGAGGGTGAGAGAGACGTGGGGAGAAGATGGGGAAGAGAGAGAGAAGGGGGCGAGGGAGAGAATGACGGGAGGAAGGAGTAAGCTAGAGAGAAAGAAGTGAGAGACTGGGAGAAGAGAGAAAAAGAGAGAGAGAAGAGAGTGAGGAAGAAAGGGAGATAAGCGAGAGAGAGAAGAGAAAGAGAGAGAGAAGTGAAAGAGAGACGAGAGCGGAAAAAAGGGAGCGACGGGGTGAGAAGGGAGAGAGAGAAAGAAATAGAAGGAAAAGAAAAACAGAGGGAGAGAGAAGTAAGAATGAGAAACATAAGTAATAGAGAGAGAGAAAGAAAGAGAAGGTGTGAGGAGAGAGAGAGAGAGAGAGAGAGAGGAGGGAGTGAGGAAGTGAAAAGGGAGAAAGAGAGAATAGAGAAAACATTAGATGGAAGAGAATGAGAGAATGGAGAAAACAGAGAGAGAGAGAAGGGAGAAAACAGAGGGAGAGAGAAGGGAGAAAACAGAGGGAGAGAGAAGGGAGAAAACAGAGGGAGAGAAGGGAGAAAGCAAAAAAGTGATAAGGAAGAAAAAGAGAGAGATCAGACAGACTGAATGAGGGTGATAGATAGAGAAAGAAAGAGAGAGCTAAATGATTAAATGAAGATGAGAGAGGAAAAAGAGAGGGGGACAGAGAGAGAGACAGGAGACAAAATCAAAGAGGAGAAAGAAAGAAAGTGGAAGAAGGGAGAGAGAAATAGAAACAAAATAGCAGAGACAGCGTGAGGAAGAAAGAAGGGGACAGCGAAGGGAGAAAGAGGAGAGAGATGGGTAAGGAAGGAGAGAAAGGGAGAGAGAAAGAGAAGGGGATAACATGAGAAAGGGAAAAGAGAATAAGAGAAATAGATCGGATAGAAAGGACGTAGTCACATGGGAACAGAGAGAGAGAGAGAGAAGGGGGGAGAAGGGATAGAGAAAGAGAAGAGAGAGAGAGCAGTAGAGAACTAAGCGGAGGGTGTGAAGTTAAAAGGGAGAGAAAGACAGAAAATGAAAGGAAAGAGAGGGAGAGATGCGGGGAGAAGATGGGGAAGAGAGAGAGGGAGAGAAGAGACAAAGGGAGAGAAGAGAGAGAGAAGGGGGGCGAGGTAGAGAATGACGGGGAGGAGGGAGTAAGCTAGAGAGAAAGAAAGTGAGAGACTGGGAGAAGAGAGAAAAAGAGAGAGAAGAGAGTGAGGAAGAAAGGGAGATAAGCAAGAGAGAGAGAGAAGAGAAAGAGAGAGACGAGAGCGGAAAAAAGGGAGCGATGGGGTGAGAAGGGAGAGAGAGAGAGAAGAAGAAAGGGAGAGAAAGAAATAGAAGGAAAAGAAAGACAGAGGGAGAGAGAAGTAAGAATAAGAAACATAAGTAATGGAGAGAGAAAAACAAGGGAAAGAAAGAAAGAGAAGGTGTGTGGAGGGAGGGAGAGAGAGAGGGAAGGAGGGAAGAAGTGAAAAGGGAGAAAGAGAGAATAGAGAAACAATAGATGGAAGAGAATGAGAGAAGGGAGAAAAATAGAGAGGGAGAGAATGGAGAAAACAGAGGGAGAGAAGGGAGAAAAACAGAGGGAGAGAAAGGAGAACAATAGAGAGAGAGAGAAAGGAGAAAAACAGAGGGAGAGAAGAGAGAAAACAGAGAGGGAGAGAAGGGAGAAACCAGAGGGAGAGAAAGGAGAACAATAGAGAGAGAGAGAAAGGAGAAAAACAGAGAGGGAGAGAAGAGAGAAAAACAGAGGGAGAGAAGGGAGAAAGCAAACAAGTGATAAGGAAGAAAAGAGAGAGATGAGACAGTCTGAATGAGGGTGATAGAGAAAGAAAGAGAGAGAGCTGAGTGATGATTAAATGAAGATGAGAGAGAGGAAGAAAGTGGGAGAAGAGAAGAGAGATGGGTAAGGAAGGAGAGAAAGGGAGAGAGAAGAGAAACTGGGGTGCCAGCCAGGTCTCCCTCCTGACATTTAGGATGTATTATTTTTGTTATTTTTTGAGTTGTTTGTTTAGTGAGGTGTATTTTCCCTTTTGTTTTAACAGTCACACAAGGACGTATGCGACAAGGCATACACCCTTCATTAAAATACAAAAAGTAGCAAGATTAAAACAGAACAGACAAAATTATAGTTTCTTTTTTTTTCCAGTGTATTTTCAGTTCACCCAACACACACAAAATACATAAGCACAAGTGACACAACATTCAAAAATATAGTTTCTTTTCCCCCTTGTATTTCAGTTCATGAAAACAGTCCTTTTCTTTTTCCAATGGAGTTTCCTCCCCATCAGAGTCTGTTTGCTCCCCAAAAGGTTTGTTTCATTCCCCCCAAAATGTACTCCACAGCAAAGGGACAGATGTTTTGCTTGTACAGCTCAGATGCAGGGTAGAGCCAGGCACAGGCGGTCAAATGAAGCCGTATAGAGCGATGACGTAACCACCCGGCGTCCGGGGCACTTCCGGGTTTGGAGCGGCGGAAAAAGTGGTTATTTCTTTGTTGTGCGGGGTTGACAACCGCAAGACAACATGGGATAACAGACAGCGTGTACGAGGGGTTAAAGCAGCCTCGTAGTTTAAGGTTTTCCGCGTTTCTGTTGCCGAGATCGCCAAGACGTCTCTGTCACCGCTCCTCTCCACGGTCTGAGTCAGACTGACATTTTTAAATTGAAGTCAGGAAAAGTTTGGGGCGGAGGCGCGCACGTCGAGCGAATGGGTGAGTGAGCAGAGGGACGGGCATGGCTGCATAATGTAGTGAGGGGTGTGATTTTGTGCAGGACCGGCAATGTGGGGCTGTGCTGTATTTTTCCACGGTTGTGAGATTGAGGGTGTTAAGAAGGAGCGCTCTGAGTGAGGTGCAACCACGGGTTGTCACAGGGGATAACAACAAAAACACAAACCAGCTTAACAAATCTACTTTTCGACAGTTTAAAACACAAATGTGACCATAAAATGACCTCTTACCGTAAAGGTCACGTCTGAATTCTTTTATTTACACAGACAACTGAATGAGGAGAAAGAGGAAGCGCTTTGTTCAGTTTGATAAAAGTCAAATCCCTCTGTCTTTTCCCCAAAGACCTTAGAACATATGGAGAACATCAAAAACAGATGGGCTTCTACAGTTATTATGTCTCACCGTCTGAAAAGCTGCTACTTCTGGATCGACAATGACAAAAACGATTGTCCTGCGCAAAACACACGTGGAGTTTTGTTTGTGCTTGTCCAGTCCTTTCATTTAAATAAATACAAGCGTGTTTTGTCTCGCAGTTTAACAAATCAAATATAATGTAGTTTGGCAAATTGGTATTGTAATAATTCTGTTGTTTTATGGTTGTAAAATAGTCCAGAGGCGGCAAGTAACTACGCACCAGATTTATCAAACTGTTGCACATGAGCAAAACATAGCTGACATTTTTCTTTCACTCTAAAGATGCAGAATGGGAGGTGGTGCATGTCTCTTTTGTGTAATATGTACATCTTCTTATATTAAAGTTTGTATAAATTGCTCACAAATAACATGATTTGTTTAGCACCTGGCTTGATAAATCAGGCCCTAACTGTTTGTACTTAAATACTGCACTTAAGTAGTTTGTTTGTTTGTCTTTTGGACTATCCGTATTTTACTTGAGTAATTAAAAATCTGGTGACTTTTTACTTATTTATTTATTTAACATTTAAGAGGAATAACCCCTTGAGACGAATCATTTTAGTTTTCAAGAGGGTCCTTATATTTTCAAAGAAATCATTGTACTTTTTGGTACCTAACATTTTTTCCCTCTTAAGTCCAGTGTAAAGACCTGCTGTACTGTTGTATATCTGCACTTTAAAAAAATGTGAAAAAAGTGAAAGTCGACAAAAACTTTTAATAATTACATTGTTTATCACATGATAAAAGTCAGAATAATAATAAAAAAACAGTCGAAACAAGTCAAAAAATCACCTTTGTCAGTCACTGTGCAAAAACAAAAGTTCTGCTGCTAATTCAACATTTGTGAATGAAATATGACCCTTAAAAGTTACATTCAGGTGAGTGAAAAAACGGCAAGAAAACTGTCTTCAGGAGACAGACGTCTGTCAGTTCATACTTGATCGAAACAGATGCTCTCATCCGGTTTTGTTGTTTTGAAAAGCAACCGAGCACGAGAAGCATGTCTGCTCAGTGTGCCGCCATAACCAGTAGTCTGGTTTTGTTGTTTTATTCAAAGAAGTTTCCCCAGCTAAGCAGATGGAGAGCGGGTCTTTCTGCATAAAGCATGCTTAGGGCAGAAAGTGACGTTGACCGAAAATCCATCTATTAATGTCACTCAGCCAACACACTACAAACCAACATTGTGCACTGAAAAATGTATTTTTAGATTGGTTAAAATGCATTTTTTCTAGTTACAATGGTTTGGCTTGATGGACTTCAATTATTTGACTTGTTTCTATGTGTTTCAATACATTCTATTTCAAGCCAAATTATTTGCTGATGAAGACATTTTTACTCACCACATCGGCAAATCTCGTTAAACAGCCAGAAATATCTTAAAACACTTGAAATATGCTCCCATATTTTAAAACAACTTGCTAAAAATTAAGATAAATATTTTGAATTTAAGTAGCTTTACTCGAGATTAGACAAATACTTTTGGCAGTTTGATTGTACTTTTTACTTTTTAACTTTAGCACTTTTACTCAAGCAAACAAGTTTCAGTAGGACTTTTACTTTTGCCAGATTTTATGCACAAGTTACTGTACTTTTACTTTAGTAGCGAACTTCTGTTCTTCTCTGGACTATATCTGAAGTCAGACTGTACTCATCCACTTTTTACATCGTACTTTTTTTTTTAATCATTACATTTAAATCTCTCTTTTGTGTCTTCCAGTGACTTGTCCATCCAGTGGGGGCCGCCTCTGTCTCGCCCGTACTCTTCCACCGATCGCAGTAGCTCTTTGGGTTCTATGGAAAGCCTGGACACGCCCACTCCAACCCCGCAGACCAACTACGATTCCCACATTTCACCCATAGACTCCGCCCTCTTCAGCGACAAACGAGACTCCGCCTACAGCTCGTTCTCCGCCAGCTCCAACACGTCAGACTACGCCACGGTTCCTTTGCGATTCGGCGAGGGCGAATCCATGGAAAACCTACTACAGACTTTGGCGTCAAACGGAAACGCGAATCAGGGTTTGGATAACGGACAGATGATCGCTCTAAAATCCAGGTCTTTGACTAGACCCAGACCAAAAGCAATCGAAGTAAAAGAACGTCCGTCATCTTGCTGCTACGACGATGAGCGAAAAGTTTGCGATTTTGGGATTTTACAAAACGGCAACAGCGAAGCAAAAATAAAATCCAATCCACCGCAACCTCCTACGAGAAAAGACAGTTTCAGAGTGGCGAAAAACAGACCAAATGCTGCTAATAATCACAGCTTCTCCGCTACCACTGAAACCACACCAAGTTACTTCGAGGACGACTTAAGAAAAGCCGTTCAAAATGGCTTCCCTGCTTCCGAAAATGATAAAGAAAACAGCTTGGAGTCTTGTTGTAATCCAGCCAAACTTTCTTTAACTTGTTCTAAGTCTTTGAATGCGGAACCAACAATTTACAGACCTCAAACTAAGCAAGCTACAAATGTCTTGCACAGGCACAGCGCTCCGGAAAAGCTACTTGCGACGCATCTGCAGCTTTTGCAGTTTGATAATTCACCGATCGAGGCTTACGTCCAACCAACGGCAACAAATGTAACTTCTAGCCGTTGTAGCCAGTGGTCCCAACCTGAAAACGATCAAGATTCTTCAAACAGTCATCAAATTTATCTTGCAAATGGAGCGGCAGTCGTAGTTCAACTCCCGGATCTGTGTTTTTAGAAGATTGCGCTGAAGAAGAGCAGGGACATGAACAGTTGGACGTAAATAGCGAACCGTCAAGTCAAATTTCGTGGGGAAGATCTGTGAGCGTACCAGAAGAAACGGTAGCTTTATCATTGTGCAAGAATCCTTTTAACCAAGCTGACATGAATGATTTCGAACCGATAAGTTCAGCTCAAAGTGTAGACACCTTAGTCGGAAATACAGCTGAAAGTGCCAAAGAATCAAGCTCAACGTTGAAGAAATCTACCAGAAATCTCAGGAAAATCGCAGACGAAACGAACGCTTCGCCACAAATCTGCGGAACGAGATCCAGAGAAAGAAGGCCCAGCTTCAGAGCAGCCGCGGCCCAGGAGGGTTGCTCTGCAGCGGGGAAACGGTTCATGAGGAAGGCCCTGATTTTCACGAAGAGTTGGAAATTCCAGAAAGCAAACCTGAACCAACTTTTGAACATAGCAGGACAACAACTGAAAGCTCTTCCGTAGATTTAAATAAAGAAGTCGTGCCTTCCAACTCCGTGCAGATCGTAGACTCGGGCGTAGCTAGTTTTGGAATCAGAGTTGTTGAAGAGCCAGCTCCAGCAGGTAAAGCTAGAAGATGGCGCTGGACACCTGAACACAAACTTCAACCCGAAATCCAATCCCAAATTCAACGAAACCATGACAGACTTCACGGTATTGCACCTTCACGCCATGGAGTTTGTTCGTTTACGCCAACTTCCACCTATCCTCGATCATCGTCTTGTTCGAGAATGGAAGAATCCGATTTGTTGCCTTTCGCTGATCGCATGAAGTTTTTCGAAGAGACTAGCAAAACTGGAGTCACGAAACCTGCAGGCCATTCAAAACAAAAGTCGTACGGTTTAGAGGAACAAGACTTTGGAACGTACCAATCGCAAAGAAGATATTCGTATCAAGGCGGTTACAGGCAGGAAAATTCGAGTTTGACTGAGGCGAGGAGGCAGTCCGTGAACGCGAAAGAAAGACTGAGACAACGTGAGATTCAACTGGAGGAGGAAAGAGTAAGAGAAATGGAGAAAAGTGAAAGGATGCGGCAGTGGGAAAGAGAGAGAGAGTTGGAGAGGATCAAAAGAGAAAAAGAAGAGATGGAGAGAGAAAGACAGGAGTATTTTGGATCGAGTCTTCCAAACTATCATCAGCAGAGGGATCATTTCAGCAGCTCTGGATCCAACAAGTCCTCAGGCTCCGGTTCAGCCTTTTACCCAGTGAAAGGTCCGCCTCAGCACTTCGACACCGCTACACAGGTAAGAATTATAATTGTTTTTCAGCATATCCCTCCCAATCATATCTTCTATTATGTTACTCCAGAACCAATTTTATGAACCAATAGAAGGTATTCCAAAACTACTCTTTTCTCACTCACCAAAATAACCAATAAGGAATTGTGGATTTGATTCTGGAGTTGAACCAAGTCAACATCGCACGATCTGTCTTCTTCCAGGGACTCCAGCTTCTTCCCACGTCCAAAAATATGCATGTATTGGTTAATTGGCAAACACTGTAAATTTACCTAGTGAATTTTTCAGTTTGTGTCTGTCTCAATGTTTTGGCCACTATCCAGGGCATTCCTCACCTAAGGCCCAAAGTCACTGGGATAGGCTCCAGTCACTTGTGACTCATGCTACAGAAAAAAAAGACTACTCGTGAGATTCCTGCAGAAAGAGACATGGATGTTTGTTACAGGCTACAATAGCCACACAGCAACAGTAAAAATAAGTCATGCTGCGTAATGAGTTAGTGAATGAAATTCGTATTGACACATGCCTGACATTTTTTTACACCTGACTGAAGCATTTGGGGAATCCATAAGAATTTGCGCGGCTTTGGGCAAATAGGGACCACAGTAGACTGGAGCTGGTGTACAAGGCACTTTGCAAGAAACTTGCACGTGTCTAGAACCAAACTTTTCTTGCAGTCAGTGTAAGGGAGGCGTTACAGACGCCTGGGTGCCCAGACATTCAAGTGGGTGCTTGAGCCCTGCGCCACCCATGGGATTGGCGCCCATGGTGACATGTATGTACTAATGTCATGCTGCAGACATCTATCGTTATTGACTGCTGGTTAGAACCACTCCACCACACACCTCCTATAAAAATCATTGTCTTTTTAAGAGGGGACAATAGCTACATGGATAAGTTGGGTAAGATTAGAATTAGTTTTAAGAGGTGATAATTGTGTATCAAATCAAGTAGCAAATGTGGTGCTGTTTAAAAAAAACGTTCTGTTGGGTCATACAGTAAGAATTATTTTTTAAGAGAAGTTCTCATTTGAACGACCGTTTGATTTTAAAACCTGCATTTTTAATGAAATTTAAGGGACATAAGCCAAATCAACTTTAAATGCTTTTCACCTGACTACAGCAACAGTGTTACTTTCTCATGACTTTACTCAAAATTGTTTCTGAATGGATTCAATCACGCTCAGAAAACTCCTGTTCGTATTCGTATATCCCCGCCCACATCCTTGTACTTGGGTTTATTTTTAAATAAATGCTCATAGATCCATGCTTGATCTAAACTGGGGTTTCTAAACATTCTTTTATACATGCATGGCCAGTAACAGGAGCGCTCGTAGAGAAGATGACCACTGCGCTGATGTAAGCAACTAGGATTTGAATTACATGAGCAAGAACCAGTCTTTGACACCATCACCCTCATCTTCAAACGTGCTTTTCAGTACAGTACTCATACTTTTGTACTTAGTTACTTCCCATCGCTGCATTGTGCTGATTTAACTGATCCTAAAACACAGAGCCCATTTGACAGCACATTGTTAGGCTCAGAATGTCATTAGAACGTCTTTAAGAGTCCACAGTGGTTTGGCCTAGTGCTGCGCAGACTAAAGCTGTAAACAGGCAGAGTGCGCCCGGCCAAAGGCTTTGTGGTTCTGTGCTTGGGTTAAAGTCAAACTCTGCTTCCCGTTTGTGGTCAGCAGCTGAGATTTTCATTAAGAGCTGTAGTTAGTCCATTAAAACGGTTTACATTGCAAAAGGAGGAATTTATCTAGCCTGGATCTACGAACATGACTTTGGCTGGTTTTCTCTTCATTCCAGCTTTTCTTGTCTATTCCTGAGCTCAAACAATGACTGACCCTAACCACAACCATCACAAGAGCACAGGAACAACAGGGTTTGTAGGGCTACATGATGTGGGAGACATATCGAATTGTGATTTTTCTGACCAGTATTGTGATTCGACTCGAATTTAGATTGACAAAATGAAGTATGTCGAAGAACAGACAAAATAAATAGATTCAAATAATAAAGAGGATGAGAAAAATAGTGTTGAAGTGACTCACCTATAGATTGATTTTTAGGGAGAAAAGAATTTAATAAAACAACACAAGAAAAAAAAAAGTAATTTCTAAATTAAAAGTTTTTGTTATTAAGGGAGACAAAAAATTACCCAATGTGAAAAAAAAAAAATTGCCACAACTGCAGTAACTTGCAATACATTTCCTAGAGTGTTGTGGAGGAATTTTGGCCCACCCATCTCAGCAGAACTGCTTGAATTCAGTCACATTGATGGTTATAAGAGGCTTGATAAGCCAGAGTTAAGTTACACTACTGACTATCCAGGCCTGACTGCGTTTACTCAAGGAGGTTTAAATAGTCAAGAGTATCTGTCAGAGATGGGGACTTGAGACTCGGACTCGGACTCGAGTCTGACTTAAGTCCCTGTTTTGAAAGACTTGGACTTGACTTGGACTCGTGGCCATAGAGACTTGGACTTGACTTGGACTCGTGGCCTTAAAGACTCGGACTTGACTCGGACTCGTGAACATCACAAGTCTTTCACACATTAAAAAAAAATCTGCACTTTCGCTTCATTTCTCCTCCGCTCCGTCTCTGTCAGACGCAGCAGCAGCCGCAGCCCTGCACATGAGCTGAAGCGCTGTGATTGGCCAAAGCTCAGCTTCAGGAGCTGCTCTCATTGGTTTATCTAACGCATGTCCCGCCTCCTCCAAGCTCTGATTGGCTGTCTCTGTTCCTGTGTGGGTGCTCGGTGCAGCGCTGTGCTGTTGTCAAACAGAGCGCTTTTTTCGGACTGGATCATAAGCAACGAGAGAAAAAGTTTGTCTACCTGCACTAAAGACGCAACCCTGGGCATAAATATGAGAAAGGACCGCTCTTTACTCAAAAACTGTGGAGTTGTAGCACTAAAGGAAGATAGAGGAGACAGCAGCCTAGCCAAGCTTAAACTCCTCTCAAAGCTGGACAACCTGCTTTATGAATACTGTAATAATGAACCTACAGTGACACGTACAGGCTGAGGATGGAGCTTCATTAACAGTGAGTCAAAGTTAAACACAAAGTGAGCATATTCTCCTGAGAGAGGTGAATCTGGTTGCATTTGTCTGATGGTTATGTTGAGACAGGTATATTTTGATAAGTCTATCTGTGTAAAAAGGAAGAAAAAAAAAAAAAAAGAAAGGGATAAAAGAATATATTAGCCAAACATTTTTGTATAATAGATTTATATGCAATTACTGCCGGGACTTGAGACTTGACTTGGACTTAAGAGGAAAGACTTGAGACTTGACTTGGACTTGTGGGCAAAGACTTGAGACTTGACTTGGACTCGTGGAGAATGACTTGAGACTTGACTTGGACTTGCAGCTAAAGACTTGTGAACATCACTGGTATCTGTACCAGGAGGCCCCTCGTCACATGACTTGTATCTAGACTTACTTTTTATCAATCAAGTTACACTTTGTATCCTCTTTAACAATTTTATTTTCACGAGTGTCTGACTGCAGACCTTCATCAGGAGGCACCTCCGCCGAGAGGACCGAAAGCAAAACATAAAAGTGATAAACTGACACGTAAAAAACACTATCGACAAGTTTTTATTTACACAACATAACAACATTTGTAATAACTGGCCTTGGGGCAGTCTTGGTAAATGCTAGTCGATCCGGAGGGACGGTCACTAAGTTTAGAAGAACGAGTAAGGTTAGGAAAAGGTTGAGTAAAGGTTGTGATAAAAAATAACTGTTTAGGTTGATAATATAATAGATCCATGGTTTAGGCCTGATTAGCAAAAGTAATAAACTCATTAACCTGGCAACCAGCTCCCTTCTGTCCCTCTGGGGCTTACTATCTTGTACCAGCGTTTGTGGTTTATTAACTCCAACACACGGCCACAATCAACTACGGGGCTCCTCTTTGTTTTCTTCAACGTTACTGACGGGACTACTGTTTCAAGTGCACAGCGCCACCTACTGTATCGTGGTATATCTACAAAATATGAGTGACTATCCGGGCCCTAGGGGCCTCCTGGTACAGGTCATGTGACGAGAAGACTCCTGCTAGCCACTATCAAGATGTCAGCCAGATAGTAGCTACATCTCCATGTAATGAAAAATACAAAGCAGACTGTGTCTTTATTTTCCCCATCGCAGTTACGACGTCCCAAATACCTAAACTTAACGAAATCAACTTAACCTAAGCCTAACCCTAATAGTAACCCCAACCTTACCCACATTTGGCAAGTAAATGTTTTAAAATACAAACTTTTGCTAGCATAGCCACCATTTCAAAGTGAGTTTAGTGTGGTATAACTGGGTTAGGGAAAAAAATCAGGCTTGCAGATCACTTCTGTGAGTTGCTCAAGAAAACTGATCATGTTAGAGCAGGACCGATTCTGTAATAGTTGGATAGTTGCATTGTACCAACCGCACAGCAATGTCAATAAGAATAAAACTGGAGGTGACCTTGTTAAGAATATGCATAAGCTCAACATTTCAGTTGAGAACTAAAAATCCAGCCTCTTCACTTCTTGTGTCCACAGACCTGTTAGTAAAGTTTCCATGGTCATTCCCTTCAGTGTGTGGTCATTCAGATATGTGTTCAAATAGTTTGTGACCAAAAGTGTTTCTGTAGACCACAAAGTCCCTCAGATGAACCCAAATCAGTGTAACTTAAGGATTTGTCAGAGGAAAAACAAGATTCCATAATCAGACATTTGTAACCGTGGGATTGGATTCTGTTTGGTCAGATATTTCCACTCTTACAACGAGAAGAGTTGTTTTGTAATAATGCAAATAATTGAGATCTTGTTCTAACGTTGCTTTGAGACTTTTTTACAGAGCTTGTATTGAAGCTATGTTGTCCTTTACAAGTGTGGCTTGGTTTGGCAACCTAACTTTGAGAGATAAAAATTCTCTCCAGCAAGTGGTGAAGTGGGCGAGTAGACTGATAGGCTTGCCCCAGCTGTGTTCCACTCAGCTCCTGCGTAAGGCCAGGGCCATATCTATGGACCCTACACACCCACTATATGAGGAGTTTTTGCTTCATCGCTCTGGGCGACGTTTTGTGGTCCCTCGCGTGAAAACTAAGCGATACAGAGACAGTTTTGTACCTGCAGCGATAAGATCTCTGAACAAAAATGGTGTTTAGAGGATCTCACCTTTGAGCAGAACCTTGTTTGTGCGACCATTGCACGACTGTAGACTTAGGGATGTAATGTAATGTTTTACTTAATCTACAGTCATATGAAACTAGTGAGCGCAACTCTCGCTATTCATCACCCACAATCTCTGATCCTACTAGGATTTAAGTGCATCCAGTCGTGGTGCTAGAAAGTGCACAAATTACAGTCTCTTTCTAAAGGGCCCTAAATGATACTTTTACTAATAATTACTCTCAAAGACGAGCATGAAGCTAAGCAAAAAGGAGAGAGCGGGCTTCTCATAGTATATAGTCCAACCTTGGCTGTTATTAGCATAATTGAATTTCAAACGATCACTGCAACATTGAGGAAGAGGAAAAGCCATTCTGAGGAAATGGACCCCCTCTCTAATGGCATCACGGGCGGTGTGGACAATGTTAACTGCAGGGCTGCACGTGTCAGGCCAAATAAAAGACATTAAGTGAAGATATGAGAGAGAGTCAGAGGGTCACTCACACAGGAACACCAGAAAACGGCCTTCTTTAAAACAAGGATTTCAAAATATGTATTAAATATGTATTATCAAAGATTTTAAAGAACTTTGAAATGGTTGGAAGTAAACTTTTCTTTCTCCTCTCAGCCTCAGGAAACACAGTGCACCGTTAAACCTGCAAGAAATATAAAATAAATTTTGTAGTCCAATATTTGTAAATGGGCTGGGGGCCAGATCAAATCTTTAGAGAGCCAAATTGGCCCTTGGGCCTTAGGTTGAATAGGACTGCCGCATTAGCATATCAGGCACTTGATTAACTTGAATATTTCCATTGCAGATAGTAAATTAGGCAGCAGGACTATCATGTATAATCCCCAAAATACTAAAATATTCGTTCTCATTCCAAAGCTGTTCCCACATGTTTAAACCCCGCTCTCTTTAGTCTTGTCTGTATGATTTCCTCTTTAAAGGGAAGTGTCTGTGTTTTGACAGTGCGATTGGAAAAGCCAGCTGCGTTTACACAAATATCTTAAAGTGGGTCGAGTTGGTTCGTCTTGGCACAGTCGGGTGTTTTTAATCCGTTTTGGAACGAGGATTTGAGCTGGAGATCGGACCGTTCGCTTTAAAGTCCAACCCGATCTTTGACTAACTTCCTGGATGTGTTTGCGTTCAGTATCTGTGACATGACCATATGTTTAAGGAAATAGTTTTTGTGCCAAGTTAAATCACTAATACAGAGTCTGAACCGCCATTTACATGATTTCAGATTAAAGGGCCATGTTATAATGTTTTCTTCTCAATAATAGAGCTGCTTTATTTACACATGTTTAACACAAATCCTACATATTATATAGGATTCTTCTGTCCAACTGAAAACATGCTGTTCCACCTTGTGATATCATTAAGTACTCAGCTGCATTTGTGAAGTCTACACACGTTCACTAGAGTTGTTGAAACTAAATTGCAGCCTTGAAATGGCCTATTTTTGGAGCGACTCCTAATGTTTAGCCTTGTTTAAACGGATTTGGTAATTGCGACAGAAATAATTGGAGATGTTTTGTAGTAATCTGAACTGAATGAAAGGAAAGTATTCAAGTGTAATATATATACAGTATATTAAATAAATTGGGCAACACAGCGGTTAGCGCTCTGGCCTCATAGCAAGAAGGTCCTGGGTTCGACTCCCGGGCCGCCCGGGCCTTTCTATGTGGAGTTTGCATGTTCTCCCCGTGTCTGCGAAGGTTTCCTCCTACAACTAAAAACATGTCCAATGTGCCTCCCCTCTCCAGGACTACAGATGGAAATGAGCTGTAAGCTACAATCTGGTACAAGCATCTCTGCCATTGTGCTAAAGGCAACATTGTACATTGTCCTTAATAAACATTCCTACATATAGTAGTATAGTTAGTGAGTAATCAAGTCCTAAGACCGAGACAAGTCCACTGAGAGTCAAGACCAAGACTTTTGTAGGTCGAGACCAAGACGCCAAGAGACCAAAGCCTGATCCCGTCAGATCTCAGAAGCTAAGCAGGGTTGGGCCTGGGCAGTACTCGGATGGGAGACCGCGGAGGAACTTCAGGTGCCACAGTGGGGCAACAGAGGAGAAACTCGTTGTTGTGTCCTTAGGCAAGACACTTCACCCACATGCCTAGTATGATATGTGTGTGTATGAATGGTTGGTGGTGGTCGGAGGGGCCGATGGCGCAAAATGGCAGCCTCGCTTCCGTCAGTCTGCCCCAGGGCAGCTGTGGCTACAAAAGTAGCTTACCACCACCCAGTATGGAATGAATGAATAATGCAGAATGTGAAGCGTCTTTGGGTGTCTTGAAAAGCGCTATATAAATCCAATGCATTATTATTATTATTAAGACAAGACCAAGACCTCTGTCCATCAAGACCTAATCAAGACCATCTTTGTCATTTTACACAAAATTCAGTGTCTACATGGTCTTATAGTGCAGTGCTTATTACAAACTGTGTCTGGACAGGTCACTGTCCTGGTGCAGGTTAGTAGAGTGTGGTGGTAATGAATGTGGTCTTGGTATTCAAGACAAGACCAAGTCCAAGATAAGATTCTGAGGCAAGACCGAGTCTAAGCACCCTCCAGACCAAGACAAGAGCTCTTGAGTATTATTACATTGTAATATAGTATAAATCATTTCTATTAAGGCTAAAATGTTAAGTTAAAACTTACAAGTAATGACATCATGAAGTGAAACGAAGCATTTAGAGCTTTACAAATAATGATAGAAGACATTTTAGGATAAAAGAAAGAAATAACTATTACTGGTATTGGCTAAATATAAAAATATAAATAATCATACATCACAGATATAATTATAATAAATACAATAAGACGATAATTTACATTTCTCACATCTTACTCTGAATATTTCATGTGTATATCCATATAAGTGTACATAAACTATATTACCAAAAGTATTGGCTCACATTCAAATGCTCAGAATCAGGTGTTCTAATCACAGGTGTATAAAGTCAACACTCAGGCTGCAGACTGTGAAACAAGACATTTGTCAAAGAATGGGCCGCTCTCAGGAGCGAGGAGTGAATTCCAGCGAGGAACTGTCATATTCAAATTTGTCAAATTTCAAATTTCCTCACTCCTAAATTTCCCACAGTCAACTGTCAGCTCTATTAGAACAAAATGGAAGTGTTTGGGAACAACAGCAACTCAGCCACAAAGATAGGAATGGGATGTACTTCAGTTCATAGTCTGAGTAAAGGCAGGTGAGACAATACTTTTGGTAATATAGTGTATGTACGTACACATGAACACAATTTTAACCTCAGCACCAAAATCTCATTTTCATACAAGAAAAACTATCACCTGTGTATCTATCAACACTAACCTGGACGAGTTACATTCTGTGAAGTTAAAACCCTTTAACTCAGGTTTGTCTTCAAAAAGATTTAAGTAATCTTTTTATTTTCCCTTCTAGAGTTATTACCTTTGGACAAATGTCCCAGTAGTGCATTGCTCAGAGAATAAAAGTCTGTTTTGTGCAGTTTGATTTAGCTTTTGGTCAAATCCATTTTCTTGCCTAGTTTTATAAAAGTGTTTGTCGTCACTGATTGAAACTGTTTGATCAATCATCTGTGGAGACTTAGATTCAAGGATATTTCTAAAAAAGGCTAACACTGAGTCTGATAATCTCTGCTGAGCTGAGAGCCATTTTAGTGTGTCAAGCATCACTTTGGAACTGGTTCTACTCACATCCTAACCCTAACCCTAGTACCATCCGAGCTGCTCTGTTTTGTATTAACCTATCTCTAGTTTCTTTCATCTCTAAATGTGAAAAAAATCTATTCTTCAGTCTACAGAGAGAAACTATAATTTCACAAAAAGAGAAAGAAAATTACATATTTTGTTGTTGTGTGGTTGTGGTGACTTGATCTGTTTTAAATGATATTCATGATGTTTTTATCAAAGCCTTTTAAAAGCCTACAGATTAGAAAAGCTGCAATGTAAATTCACAAAGAAGAAATTACATTTGCTGACAAAAAGTAAATAAAACAAACATTTAATGCATTTACTTAATTGTTTATACTGTTTTATAATCTTCATCCTCTAATTACATTCGTTGATGTCATTTGCAGATGTTTCCGCGGCAACAGGAAACGACCAAGCTCAACAGGAAGTACAGCCTGACAGAGAGGTGAGACACTTCCTGCTTCTTTATGTCCGCCATCTTGTTCCTCAAACTGACCACTGATGTCATGTTGTTGTCATGGTATTTCCTCCTAAATCTATTCACAATGTAATGTTTAGTCAAAATGTTCCAAAAATATAGAGCATTGTAGACATAAATGACTTCGATTGAGGCTGAAGTTGATTTTTTTTTTAAGACCAGTTCAGCTCAGGTTAATTCAATAAGAAAAAAAAAGATTTGCTACAACCTAGACATCTTGAACATTTTTGCCAAAATTGGAGTAAATGTATGTTTTCTTATCAACACTTTCTAGAATGAAACTAAGACTATTTGTTTTGATCACTATAATGGATTTTTATTGTTAGACCAGGATGTAGCTAGATCAGCACTACACCCAGAGCCGGACCTTCCTACACGCAGACTACGCAAGTTGCGTAGGGCCCCGCCTCCTTCTACATGCTAATAGTTTTTCGAGTTTGTCAGTCCAGTCCTCATGCCTGTTGGCTTCTCCCTCTGGTTTGCGCTGTACATAAACCCTGCATGACCAATCGTACAAGCTTAAACGTGAGAGACCCTCCCTCCCCTCTTCTGTTCTTGATACACGGCAGAGACACTTCCCCCGTGATGCGCTCAAGACAGACAGAAGCAGAAACAGGTGTCCGATCATTCTCATCTCAGAGCGCAAAATCAAAGGCTCTGGGAACAGTCTGGGCAACACATACATGTTCTGTGTCTCATAAGCTCTCAGAAAATCTTTATTTTGCGTCAATAGGACAAGTATTGACTGAACTACGAACACAAATAGCTGATGAAATTAAACGTCTGCAGATCGCGAAAACGGCCGCGGCGAGAATTATCGCGGCGAAATACGGCGAATTTCTGCACAAAACCCACTTAAAAGATGAGGCTGTTTGTCCTGAAAAAGCTTCAGATTTCAGAATTTCTGTCCAAACAATCCAGCGCGATGATGCAGCTTGTCAGCTGTGCGTGAGCACATGAAGAGGGAACAGAGGCGGAGCTCACAGGGAGAGGGACGAGGCTGGGGCCCCACTTGGAAACACACCAAGTAAAACTTGAAGAGGTGCAATGATATTGATGATAAAATCATGCATCAATTAAAGATTTGTTGGCCTAAAATAGCTCACTCCAAATGTAGGGAAAATGCATCTGTTTTATTCAAAAGTTTCTGGGGCAGGATCTTACATTGTCTCTTTATTGTGAGAAATATTATTTAGTCTGTACAGTTATTTTTGTCTGTCGCTTTGTGTATAGATATAAATTATGAAAAAAGTCAATTTAAACGCTGCTTTGGCTCGGCTGATTAAGGTTCGTAGAAAAGACTGGAGGGCCCCGAAGCCGATTTTTGCTTAGGGCCCCCAAAAGGTTAGATCCGGCTCTCACTACACCTGCTCTAAACCAGGACTAAATCTGGTTTAATCCAGGACTAACCAAGGACTAAAACTGGACCAAAGATTATAACTGTTCTAGACAAGGTCTAAAACTGGTCTAAACCATGATCAGACCAGCACTAAACCTGGACTAACGCAGGTTGTAAACCAGATTTTAACTGCATTAGACTAAATCTAAACTAGGTCTATACTGGGTCTAAACCAGGACCAGACCAGGTCTAAAACTGGACAAAAGCAGGACTAAATCTGGACTAAACCAAGACTAGACCCGGTCTTAACCTGGTCTGAATCTGGATTTAACCAGGAATAAATCTGGACTAAGCCAGGACTAGACCAGATCTCAAAGTGGTCTAAACGAGGAATAAACCGAGACTAAACAAGACTAGATCATGTCTAAAACTGGACTAAAGCAGGATCTAAACCAGATTATTGCTGCTCCAGACTAGAGGTTCTCAACTTTTCAGCCTTGGGGCACCCCTAAGCGTTCTTGCCCTAACCGAGGCACCCCTTACAATTGTACATATTTTTTTTACTTAAAATAGGGTGTTTTTTACCTTTTTAAAACGTGCACAGCTTATTTAGATTTCATTGAAATTTGCAATAAAAACCTCCACCAAACACCACAGGAAAACTTTTTTAAATTCAATGTGATATTCTGTATTTTTGAAATATTTTAAATGATTTTTTCCTAATGCATGATGTAATTTATTATTATTAAAAAGGTATAAAGCTTGTTTTAAAATCATTTTAAATCAGACGCTCTCATGGGGCCCCAATCTAGGTCCGCCCCTGTAAACCAGCGTTCAGAAGCTTCAGTGTGACCAGACTGTCCTGTGTGACCAGACTGTCCTGTGTGACCAGACTGTCCTGTGTGACCAGAGCAGAGGAAACGCCGCTGTTCCACAAACTTTTTTCAGGACAGGACTTCTGTTTTGCAAATGCAAAAGCTCCAAAGATCACTTTGACGATTTCTCCGTTGTGGCGTTACGCGCTGCATCGAGTTTCTAATCCCGTATACGTTTTATTTCACTATTTGTTTCAGACCTTTTCTCCGCAGATATAAGGCACCCCAGGGTGCCGAGAACCTCTGCTCTAGACGAGGACTAAAACTGGTCTAAACCAGGACCAGACCAGGTCTAAAACTGAACTAAACCATGACTAAATCAGGACTAGACCAAATCTCAAACTGGTCTGAACCTGGACTAGACCAGAACTAAAACTGGACTAGACCAAAAATATGAGCTTTTGAATTCTACATGCACAGTCGTAGATAAACACTGAAAATAAGCCTTTCTATCTTCATAAATAGTGTAATAATAGAATCTTAAAGAAGACCTAATGTGCCTGTTTCACTGGCTGAGTTTTCAGTTATTTTCAGCAGATTTTGTAGTAATGTTCTTCTCGCTTTAAGATGCTCGCCTCATGGAGCTGGACATACAGGTAAAACTAAATCAACTAAAAGACGGAAACTCTACCCGGTGCACGTTTGACGTAGTAAGCTGATTTTACATAATTAGTGGGAAATACCATCTGTGCTTTTTGTCATTATTCCCAATTATCCCAATCCTGCCCAAAGTTCCTGTAATAATCCCGGAGTGAATGGTGCGTTTCTAAAAAGCCGGACAGAAGCGGCTCACTGACAGCGGAATGCACTCAGGAAGTATTTAACAATCATTTTCCACTTTTTACCACAGTTTGGAAATGTAATTATAAAGAAAAATCTGCTGTAATTTGTGCAGACGTAAGATTTTGAGACAGAGAATATTTGTGTGAGAAGTATGTTATTGAGGAGAGTTAGAATTTTTTTTTACATTTCACCCATCTTTGGTGCTATCCATGGAGAGACTTGAAGCACAGCTGTTTTAAAGTCTAATCTCAGAGCCATCGTTGTGATAGCACACATTATTACATTAATAACTGATTTCAGAGCCGGATCTAACCTTTTGGGGGCCATAAGCAAAAATCAGATTCGGGGGCCCTCCATCTTTTTTCCAACCTTAATCAGGCAAGTCAAAGCAGCGGTTTAAATGTACTTATTTCAATATCATTTATAAATATACACAAAGCGACAGACAAACAATATTTCTAACAATAAAGAGATGATCCTGTCCCATAAACGTTTGAATGAAACAGATGCATTTTCCCTAAATCTGGAGTAGGCTGTTTTAGACCAACAAATCTTTTATAACAGTCAAAATATGTCTAATTCAATGTGTAATTTTATGAATGATATATGATTGCACTTCTCCTAAAGTTTGTCTTGGTGTCAGTGTTTGTCAGTGGGGCCACAGCCTCTGCTCACTCTTCATGAACACTGACTTTAAAGACAGAAATACTCAAATCTGAAACTTTGTCAGGACAAATGACTTCATGTTTTATGTGGTTTTCTGAATGAATTCAACAGAAATGTGCACAAATCCGTCGTATTGTGCTGCTGTAATTTTCACGATTAAATTTGCAGCTGTATTTGTTCAATAGCTATTTGTGTAGTTCAGTTAATACTTGTTCTATTTACACAAAGTTAAGATTCCCTTAGATTTTGCGCTCTGTGCTGAGAATGATCAGATACATGTTTCTACTTCTGTCAGTCTTAAGCGCAGCACAGGGGAAGTTGCTGAATCTCTCCCGTGTCAGGAGAGAAAAGGGGAGGTCTGATTACTTTTAAGCTTGTAGGATTGGTCAGACAGGGTTTATGAGCAGCGCAAACTAGAGGGTGAGGCCAACTAACCTGATGATTGATGGAAAAAACCTCGAATAACTATTTAGGTCCGGCTCTGACTGACCTAACGCCAGCACGTAGAGATTGAACAGGAGGGGTTCCAAGATTGACCCCTGGGGACCACCACAGGTCAAGGCCATGTGCTCAGACACACAATTTCCAATTTCAACAAAATACGTCCTATCTTCTAGAACAGGGGTGGGCAACCTTTTTCATCCCGAGATCTACTTTTTAAGTCGGCAAGGCTCGGAGATCTACCTGTAGATTTGCATTATCGCGATCGCTGATATGCATGATATTTTATTAATAATGGTCTGCCCTATTATTTTAACAAAAAAAAGTATGTATTTACAAATGAATTAAAATAGTTTCATTATTAAATTGAATATATAGTAGCAAAATGGTAAGGGGAACATGATGTTTCACTAAGCCTATTTTACAATTACTGTCTGTTTTAACATCACTAGTCTACATGAGTCATTTTGCACAAAAGTATATATATTTTTTAGTTATTTTGTTTTTTATTAAAGCTTTTTTAGTTCTACAGCTACTTTCTATTGTAGTCTAATAGCCTGTACTTTGAAGATAGACGGTAGCTCCATGGTAACGCGCAGAGGGGAGGGGCTTGTCCAACTTCACCTCAGTTCTGTTTATCTCAGAAGTTTGGATTAACATTACAAGGACACTTTGTGAAGGATGAACAGAGTAAACAGGTAGGGCTACAACACTCCTCGCCTGGCTCCTGAGCTCTCTCATCCTTTTACTTTCCCTCTCCTTTTCTTTTTCTCCCTCGAGTATAGGCCTACATCTCGTGTTTGCGAGTGGCAGCGGGTCAGACGCTCGTCACGGAGGACCTCCTCCTGCTCTCTCTCTCTCTCTTCTGTTTTCCCCCTTTCCCTTGCCGTTCTCCTCGTGTACTCCCTCGAGCGTACACGAGCGCTGTCATGTGTGGGAGCGGCAAGGTTGAAGTGCGCTACGCGGTAGCTGCGTTGCTGTCTCCGGTGCCGTGTGCCGCTGTTGCTGTCTCCGGTGCCGTGTGCCGCTGTTTTGAAGACAGATTGGCCGCAAAAACCCAACCTCTGTTTATTATGACTGTGGCTCGCGGTAGAGCTCGCCTGTATTGCGCTGTCTCCCGTGTGTGTGCTGCAAGTTGTTCTTTGTGTAAATAAAAGTTGTGACAGGCAGGTCTACGGGAGCTACCAGTTTTGACGTCGCGAGCTACTGGTAGATCGCGATCGACTGGTTGCCCACCCCTGTTCTAGAAGATAGAACTTAAACCACTTCAGGGTGTCGCAAGATGATTTTGGGATATAATTTTGTACAGATATTCTATATTTAATCAATTATTTACATTAAAAACAGTATGTTGTTATACATTTCAGTCTAATAATACAACAAACTACTAAAATAATTAAGATTAAACCCTTTTTTTCGATCAGATTTACAACTTCAAATTATTAGAAAGGTCTATTTGCTTTGGAGGTTGCGAGTCGCTGACATGGTTGTTTTGGAACTCCCGAAATGTTTGGGAACCCCTCTAGTCTGCGTAAAAGGATGTCACGATCGACAGTGTCAAGAGCAGCACTCAGATCCAACAGAAATAGGACAGAGACTTTACCAGCGTCAGTGTTCAGGCGGATGTCATTAGTTACCTTGATAAGAGCAGTTTCTGTGCTATGGTGGGATCTGAAACCTGACTGGAAAACATCAAATGAAATGTTTAGTATGAAAAAAGTCAGTAAGCAACTTTTTCAAAATCGTTATATGACAAAGTTTGGTTGACTAAGACTCTTTTCACTGATTAAACGACTAAACTTTTACTATTACTGAACATATTTACCGTTTGCTGTTTACAGAGACTATTCCAGTAGAAGATATGATCCCAGGCCTGTGGAGCAGAGCTGGACACACAGACAGACCCCTCACTCCGACTCAAACGGTTCGGGTTTCATCCCTACTCCGCTGCGGACCAGAGCCATGTCCGAAAACGACCTGCGATTTGAACCAAATCAGCGTTGGTCACCGTCGCTGTCCCTTACCAGCGGTTCTACTCTGAGCGAAGCCGAAGAAGGATTTAACCATGACGTGAGAGAGAAAGCGCCCAAGAAAGCTCCGCCTCCCAGACCGCCACCTCCTAAATGGGAACAGTTTCATAAAAGAAGAGCTTCCCATCATGCCATATACTCCTCATCGCCACAAAACCTCACAGGTACCAAGAAATAAATGTAGCAGTTTCCAACCCACATAGAGCTTTGGAGTCTTAAGTCTATGTCAAGTTCCAAGTCTCAAACATATAAAAACTAATCTACAAAAAAAAGCAAATATATACTTTAGATTATGCTTATTTTTTGTTGTTTTTTTAATAAATACTCAAAATAGGCCTATATTTTAAAATATTCATTATATAAATCTGTGATTGCACTAAAACACCAGAATTAAAGCACCAAAATTCCATTTACAAAGGCTTTTAATGAGGTTTTGAACTCCCCAAAATGTAGTAGATGGTTTTTAACCTCCTGATTATTTATTATTTGCGCTTGTTGATGGCCAATGCTTGATAGGATTCAAATAAAGAGCTGCTGAACTCACTGCTCAGCTCATCTTGCCGTGGTTTTATGTGTTAATTCTGGAGTCGATCAATATGGCGGTCACACATTACACTGGATGGCACAATGGCACAGCAGTTTGAAATTTGGCCTCACAGCAAGAAGGTCTTGGGTTTGAGCCCAGGATGGCAATATTTGAATCTGATTGGACTACACAAATCATCTCTGCATGCCATATTTAAAAAGTCACAGTCCTCTGCTCAAATTACTATGCTGCGCTGTGATTGGTCCAGGGAACCGTGGTTGTCTTCAACTGCGCGGCGGTGGTCTTTCAAGATGATTTTTCTTAATTTTGTGAAGATCACAAATACAGTATCTTAAGAATACACCTGGGCGACAGGGTAGCACACCGATTAGCGCTCTGGCCTCATAGCAAGAAGGTGGGTTCGATTCCCAGTCGACCTGGGCATGTTCTCGACGTGTCTGCGTAGATTTCCCTCGAGCACTCCGGTTCCCCCTACCTCTAAAAACAAGTCCATTGATGCCTCCCCTCTCACATCCCCAGGACTCCCCTGCAAAAGAGATTCTGAATCTCAGTAAGACCTTCCTGATTAAATAAAGGTCAATAATCTAGAAGAAACAAGTTACCCTCCTCCAGAAATTCCCTGGAAAAAAATTCTGATTTCAGTGCGACTTCCCTGTTTAAATAAAGACCAATAAAAACACGTTTAAAAAAATGCATTTGGCAATGACTTAAGTTCCAAAGCTCTAACACTGCCACAAAAAAATTATAAAATTAAATAATAAAAAAACCACTCAGCTAATAATGAAGTTAGTGCAATTTAAATTAGTTATTTTGTTTTGTCCATTTTTTTTAGTAATAAACTGTGACATCCTGTATGTAAATCAGTCATTTTGCGTTTGTGCCTTGATATAAGATAACAGTTGTTTTTTTGTTTCACAGGAGTCATCTGCAACCAGTCGTCTTTTGAACTTGAGTTGTCCCGACAGCGCTCCTACAGTCTTCCGCCTCAGAGACAAGAGCTGAGCTCCGCTTCGGCCTGCTCCAAATGCTCCTGCCACCAAGATCAACCTAGCATCCAAAACCTTCAGCAGAACCCACAAAATATACACCAAGATCAACCAGTCGCCCAGTGCAACCAACAAAATTCACAGGAAGTCCCAACTTTACCAAGAAAAAGCTATCGAAATCTACCTGCGGATCAGCCCAAACCTCAGAATCCAAGACAGAACTTCGAAAATCAATCCCAGGAACAACCAAATATCCAAAAACTTCAGCAGAACCCACAAAAGTTACACCAAGATCAACCAGTTGCCCAGTACAACCAACAAAACTCACAGGAGGTTCCGCCATTACCAAGAAAAAGCTATCGAAATTTACCCGAGAACCCTACTTTTCCACACAATTTGCATTACAACCACGGATATGTTCTTCAGGACCAGTCCAAACCCCAAAACCCAAGAAACAACTTTGAAAACCTACCCCAGGATCAACCTAGAATCCAAGACTTGCAACAGAACCTAAAAAATGTACACCAAGATCACCCAGTCGCCCAAAATTTACCGCACAACGAACAAAATCTAACCCAAGATGTCCCAATATCCCCAAGTCCAAGAATCGACTCTCCAAATCTATCTGAGAATCTATCTTTACCCAAGGATTTGAACGACAACCATGAATATGTTCTCCAAGACCGACCCAAATCCTTAAATCCAAGCAACGACTATCCAGATCTACCCGAGGACCAAACCTTACCGCAGAACTTCCAATACAACCACGGATATGTTCTCCAAGATCAAGCCAAATCCCAAAACCCAAGAAACTACTTTGAAAGTCCACCCCAGGATCAAATGTTTCCTCAAAAATTCCAATATAGCCAACAAAATGTTCACCAGGAGCAGAAATTACCGAAATATTCACAATACAACCACCAAAATTTACCTCAGAATCAACTCATTCAACGGGAGAAGCCGAAACTGCCAAATTTACACCAAAATTTCATCCAGAATTACCAACAATCTACCCAAACTCAAGAAGCTTCACAATTAGACCAAGTTTTCCCCAATTTTCACGCTCCAGCCAATCAAATTCAAGCTCCTTTTGTAGTATCCAGTCATAAACAGCCTCCAGAAATTTCACAGACCGATTCGCTTTTTTTCTCCAATGACATCCAAGCGTCTCGTGTTGAAAATCAGGCTGCTTATGTTTCGTCCAATGGTGATCAAACGGCCAATCGCACAGCCCCTCTCCACGTCTCGTCCAATCAGATACTCGAGCCTCTCTTCAACATAGCGCCCCCTAGTCCCATGTTCTCCCGTCGCGCTTTTAGGCCAGTGGCGCCGCCCCAGTGGAACGGCAGAGGAAGTGTGAGCGAAGAGGAGTTTCCGGCCCCGCCTCCTCCGGTCGCAGATGACTTGGACGACAGGTATGTGTGCCAGATGCCCTTCCATTCTACTTCTTTATAGTTCAGTGCACTGCAGGTGAATAGGAAAACGTCTAAAAGGGCACATGTAAACGTAATAACCTGCCATTTGTCATTTTCAATTGTGATAAACCCACAAACGTAATAACTTCCCACAAACGTAACAACTTTTGCCTAGCACAAACGTAATAATAGTGCTTTTCAGTTGTATTCGGAGTTTGTTCCGAGTTTCAGAAGGACATGTGTCCAAAACCTCACATGTGGTAAATAAAAAACTGGGAGCTCCAACCATAGTTGCCAGGTCCGCGGTTTTCCCGCACAATTGGGCTATTTTTAGAAAATAGTTGCTGAATAAAATACGGCTCTGCGGGTTGCATTTTTCTTGGGCTATTTATCAAAAAAATATGCGCCCGCGAATTACACACAATACATTTTTAAAATTTCACCTAAGAACTAGGCTAACGGCATTCAATAGCTGCAGCCCTGAAGCTGCTCACACTCTGAATGAACACGCTCTCCCATTTCGGGAGTTCAGAGGGACATCGGCCAGGCAGCAGTGGTTTGCATTAACAAAAAAGTGGAGCATTCGCAAATACCTTTGACTCAAAGAGTGACAACTGTAACACAACACAAGTTTCAAAAAATGATTTTTTTTTTTTTTTTTTTTTTATTTGGCGGGTTTTGAGTTGTCATTGGGCTAGATTTCTTCCTTGGACCTGGCAACCTTGGCTCCTCCAACTGCTGTGCGAATCCTTTTTCATGTTTTAATCTTGTTCTACATTTAGGACCCATGCCGCAAACAGGTTTTACATTTTTTGGATGAGTGTGTCCTCTCTTTCATTCAACATGTTTTTAGTCAACCAAGAATTTCTTTGGTCGACTTCAGGTCTACGTATTACATTTGTGGAAATTGTGTTATTACGTTTGTGGCAGGCTAAGATTGTTATTTTTCCATTTATTACCTTGGTGGTGATTGTTTGTGGGTGTTACG
This sequence comes from Mugilogobius chulae, assembly GCA_038363315.1. Lineage (NCBI taxonomy): Eukaryota > Metazoa > Chordata > Actinopteri > Gobiiformes > Gobiidae > Mugilogobius > Mugilogobius chulae. Next base: position 6,102,932 of record CM076404.1, read on the forward strand.
GGCTTTTTTTGTGTTTTTATTCTTATTCTAACATTGCTTCCTTTTCAAAAACACAGCTAGAATTCTGTCTGTGAGATACTGACGAAGCAACATTTTTTGAATAATTTGATTTACGTTTTAATATGTGTCTTTCCAGTTTGTCTGACTCCGAGACCAGCCACACTTTAACTCAAGACCAGATCCCCATCTCGAAGTGCACAGCTGAATGGGAAAGAAGTACATCTCCCATGAGCCATAGCGGCACAGTTTCCCCGCCTCCTCCTCCACCTCCACCTCCTCTTCCCACTTTTCCAATTTCAGAACAACTTCCATCTTTCGACTTGCCACAAAAACACAATTCGATGTCTGAATCCGAAACTTACAACGAAATCAGCGACGCAATTGAACCAAAAAACGTCGAAACAGAATCGAGCGAAACTTTAAGTCCGGCGCAGAGTCTTGACACGGATTTGGATGTACCTTTGGAAACCGATATCGACGATTTCCAGGAGGAGGAGCTTCCCGTGGCGAGCGCACCAATCAGCAGCGAGCTCCCGTGTTTGGCTTTACCCGTGACGGTGCTGGAGACGGATTTGGACGCGTTACCCGAGCGCGAGGCCCGTTCCGGGGGTGCGGCGCGGCCCGACAGCAGCCTCCTGGATGAAGAGCTGGACGTCCGAGATGAGGGCAGCCTGGAGGAGATCTTCTTTCCCCAGAGCAGTGAGGGCGAGTCGGGCACGGAGAGCTGGAGAGCGGCCTCACAGAGCACGGAGCACAACACCGACAGTCTGGACAGGTGAACACTCACTCTTCATTGACTGATTATTACTCAGCCATATTTTGAAGTGTTAGTTGGTTAATTTAGTGAAGTGCTGACTGTATATGTACAGTCTATAGTTTGGAATGAACTGGACAGAATAGTGAAAGCTAAGCAGCCCATAGTGGCACACATTTATGAGAAATTCTGCAACAAATTCTAAATAACTTTCTGAAGAAAATTTGATTTGTAAGAATTGTGTTCAATTGTTATGTTTGCCAAAGGTGGTTCCTTTAGTCTTAAATTAGATCAAGAGTCCATAACTGATTGACTTTATTATAATTTATTTTAATTCAAGCATTGTTTTACTGCCTTAAAACAAGATTTGCCAAAGGAAAGATCAGAAAAATAGTCTTGCTAAGAATAGAGGACAAGCTTTTTCTCATTTGAATGAGCAAAACACTACTGTGCTTGAGATAATCACACAGATCTAGTCCTTTTTGCACATTTTATTGGCTTCAGTCAAGATCCAATTTGTGTTTACTAGTAACACTGACTTATTTAAGATTGTGTTTTACTCTAGTAAAAGCAGGAAATTCACACATCACTTCTGTCATTGTTGCCCAATTGGACAACTTCTTTTTTCATTTCAATCATGTGTGGATACCTAAAATTATTTGGGTTTTTTTTTTTTTTGCGATTAATCAAGTAACTTGTTGTAGCCCTAATATTAATAACATTAAAAACTTTTGTGTTTTGTCCAGTAAAAACTAGAAAAATCTAGATTTTTATTCTCATCAAAAATGTTTGCTGTTTGTTATGAATAATATCCTCATAGATAAACAAATGCCAAAAAATCTAATGTTTTTTGTTTTAAATGTTGAATATATATTGTTATCAAACTTGGTTGAAAATAGTTGTATAAATTGGTAGCAGCCCTGTACTTTTAAAGAATCATATTTTTACATAAGCTGTGGACAGGATGGGACCAGTTACATGTAGGCCAATAAAAAAACGAGTCTTGTTTTCTATTGGCCTGTTAACCTGTCAATCAAACTCGTTCCTAAGAAGCCCATTGGCTTAATAAATGTAACAGTGGAGGAGGTGTATTTTCTATTGTTTCTTGATGCTTCTGCAATAATGAAGTAAAAGTTGTATTTTTCTAGAAGCTGCTGTGATAATAACAACAAAAACGTATCTGTGTTTCCAGACGTTCCGGTGCGAGCTCCAGCTGCTCCTCTTACTACAGCACGTCCACCGCCAAAGCTCAGCTCCTGACGCAGATGAAGGACCTGACGGAGCAGAGAGAGAGGGACGGGCAAGACGAGCTCATGTACAAGGTGAGAGAGAGAGAAGGACTAGCCAGACACTACTTTTGTAATTGTCAATGAACGATTTGCACAGCCCTTAAAGGGGTCCTATTGTGTTTTTTTTTATTATTTACTAAGAAACAGGGTTCCCACGTGTCCTGGAAAACCTGGAAAATCTGAAAAATGATTAGCTCAATTTCCAGTCACGGAAAACACATGGAAAATGAGAAAAACAGCCAAATGTCATGAAAAATATAATGTTTTTCTGGAAAATTATTTGGATCAATAATAGTGCGCAAACAAATAAACCAGATTTTTGCAATGTACAAACATAGTAATAGTAATAGTAAAGCCTTTGTACTAGTGTAAAACTGCTAAAAACCCAGATTGCAAAAACTTACATCCAAAATTTAATTTATCATTTTTTTACTTGGCTGCTTATCCAAATGTTTTAATTGGAGGCATACATTTTTACAAAATAAGGTCAACAGTAGTTTGATTTTAGTTCAAAGGCAAAAAGAGGTAAAAAGTGTCAAAAACCATGATTTTTTTCTCATGTTCTTTAGCCACTGGAAATCTGTAAAATGCATCAGGTTGCACCAAAATTGACTTAATTTTTCAAAAACCTCAGGGGGGGGACCCCCAGACCCCCCGCTCATGTTTTTCTCCCTGCACCACTGCAAAAATACTGTAACTGTGATGCTCATGAAACACCTAAAAAAAGACTATCAAAGTGAAACACAGCTTTGCAAACTGCCCCGTCTTTTGACTGAGAACTGGCCACACAACGGTTTTATATAGTTTGATTGTCATAAATGTGGACTATTGGGCTGTCACAAACTTGGCAAAACAAGCTAAATATTAGTGATGTAGATGTCGTGATTACATAAAATCTTTGTTGCGAATGTCCTGGAAATGTCCTGGAAAATGTTCTTGGGATATGAGTGGGAACCCTGAGAAACTAGAACATATACAGATCCGTAATTTACCTTTTGTTCACTGTAAAACACAAAGTTGATCTAAAACAGCTTGAAAATAGAAACAGCTCTACTGACTTCCTGTTCAAAACTGCAGATCTGATAAGCCTCGCCTCTTCATTTTAAAATTTAATTGTAAAAAGCAACAGATTTTTAGAAACTATTTTTATTGTTGGAAAGTGAATATGGAACAGTATTGAACCATTTAGGCTTCACTTTGAGTTTGAATCTTTTGAAATATAAAAAGTAAATACAGACAAGTGGGAGGGGATAGGTGGTAGGTGAGAACGGGGATTTCTGAGCTCTTGAGCTACAGCTGAAGAACAATACAAGATTACTCCAACATGTATGAATCAATTCAAATATAACTTTGAGTAAACTAATGATGAAGAAAGGCCATTATAACAAGGTTAAAAACTTAGAACAGTGAATTTGACATAATAGGTCCCCTTTAACGAAACAAGCATCAAGCATTGTTTTCTGTTCTCTCTTGTATCTGAAAGTTTTGCGTTGTGTTTGCAGAAGCAGCTGATGGAGAGTCTGAGGAAGAAGCTGGGCGTTTTGAGAGAAGCTCAAAGAGGACTCCAGGACGACATCCGAGCGAACGCGCAGCTCGGAGAAGAGGTGAGGCGCTAAAGCAGAGCAGGCGTATCATAGCAACCAGGTCTGAGGTCATGGGTGTCACAACAATTTCAAAAGTGTGTAAGGGGGGTCTGGGTGTCCTCCCCCGAGAATTTCTTTTGAAAAACTGGTTAAGTTTAATGCAATTTTGGGAATTGTACTGGTTTTCTGTTTGATGGATAAGGTAACTAAAATAAATAATCTTGATAGCACTTTTGTCCAGTCTGTGACTTTTGTAAAATATGTAGCAATTTCAAGAGTGTGGACAGGCTACTGGGACAAAGCAGTTATCTGGGAGGAACCATACAGTATTTTGTCAGAGCTTGAAGGTGTATTATCTTTCTCAAAACACTGCAAATATTAATTCAATAATCAAAAATCTAAAACTGGTTAAAAGCCTGGGCAAAGAGAAACATCTGTATGGATTCCAAATTGTTTGCACAGTTTTACTTTTTGCACTATAAGCAGTCAATATCATTACTTATTCATTCCTTCTCACTTGGTATATAATGGCTTTAATTGTGAATGAACCAGCAATTAAACACAGCTAATTTAACAGTAAAATGTGCTCACTCTGCTGTGACAATAGGCCTATATGAATATCTAAAGTTTAAACTAAATATTATTACATGTGCACTGTGGAACTTTTTGGTCAAAAATAGACTTGAACAAAAGTATATTTTTGTTATTTAGATATTTTTGGTGCTGTAAACAATTAATAAAAATCTGTGTCTTGACTTTGAGTGGACTTCCATGACCACAAAATGGACAATTATTATAATTATTAGGCCTGGAGGAGTCTCTTTTTATGTTTCCAAAAAGAAAAGGCTGTTCTTTTAGCTGTATTTTTCACATTGTGGCATAAAATGTATTCATCACCGTTCAGAATGACTTTTAATTTTAATTTGCACAGTGGACCTTTTAATGTCTTGGTCAAGCTGTGGGAAAAGTACAAAATAATGCATAGCTTAAATAATGTAAGTATTGACTCACTTTTAGTCCGTTTAACTGCTCAAATCCACTTTACTCGTCATAACGGAGCATTGTCAACCCTTCGAAACGTTCTTTTTTTTCTTTGACTCCCCCAAAGTAATAAACATTCTATAAAACTGAATGGATTATAAACAAGCAATTATTCTAGAAGTAAAACTGTCATTCGATGTACGTCCAGGTGGAGGCGATGGTGGTGTCTGTGTGCAAACCCAACGAGGTGGACAAGTTCCGGATGTTCATCGGAGACCTGGACAAAGTGGTGAGCCTGCTGCTGTCTCTGTCCGGTCGTCTGCTGCGAGTGGAGACCACGCTGGACACGCTGGAGTCCGAGTCTGACCAGGAGGAGCGAGTAAGGCCTGTGCATCATCTGAGATCGTCTGACTTTTGACCCTCATTTGTCTCTGCTCCGTAGGTCCCTCTGCAGGAGAAGAAGCGTCAGCTGATGCGTCAGTTGTCGGAGGCTCAGGATCTGAAGGAGCACGTGGATCGCAGAGAGCAGGCCGTGAGCAGAGTCCTGGGCCGCTGTCTGAGCCCTGAGCAGCACCGAGACTACAGGTGAGCCAAGGACAAACTCAACTTATATATGCTCATTAGATCTTTTCTCTAAGATCCAGCCCGGTCCAAGCCCGCGCACAAAGTATCTGAACCCAACCGGAACCTGATCATTCTCTGTGTGTTTGAGCCCGAGCACTGCCCACTCACTGAACTGTGACATTTTAATAACAGAATGTAATGTCATTCAATTCTATGAATTTTTGCAAATCACAAAAGTCATCTTTGAGGGCGATTTTTTATTTTTTTATTTATTTTTTTTTTTACATATGGGACTATCACAAAGACTAACAAAGTCAAAGACATTTAACAAAGTCAAAATGTTACTTAGATCTGCTTTAAAATATAAATATCAATATCGGCAAATATCAGCCACAGCAGGATACCAAATATCGGTTATCGGTATTGGCTCAAAAAAAAAAAAAATCATATTGGCCGATCCCTATTTGGTACTTTTTTTTTTTACTTTTAAAAGTAACTCGTTTAGTTACGACGTTAGTGCCCTGGAAAACTAATGAGTTACTGTTAATGTTACTGTGCTACTTTCATGAAAAAAGCATCCCAACCATTACCCAACCATTCTGTTGGAATACTGTAAGCTCTGTCTTTTGTCTGGAACCAAAGACAGAGCCAATGACTCCAAAATTAAGACCATTCAATCAAAAGCCCCCCCCCCCACCCAATTATAAAACTTTTTTCATTACATTCAAGATGGCAGATTTAGCTTAGATTATTTTCTTTGGCTCTTGTCATATGTGATACGTACACATGCAGAGAAAAAGTTTACACGAGAGCTGGAGGTGTCGTCCTCATGCGCTCGCTCCTGTCACCGTCCACATTTCAGACACCGGAGCAGAACAGCCTCAAAGCAGCTGGACCTGAACCAAAACTAAATCATCACAGATTTCAAAAAGTAACTACTGTAAGTTCTAGATTATCCAAGAAAGCAAAACTTAAAAAAAGTATTTGAGTACTCTGACGCTCCCCAACCAAACCGGTTTACATGAAAAAAAAAGGAAGCAGTCGTTGGTCAATAATAGTTTAATATCCTTGTATTAAAATAATGCCTATCTAAATGATTTCTTTTGTCCTGCTGCCCTTAAACCCCCCTTCAAGAATCCGTGTGAAGAATCTGAAAATAAAGTTGAATAGCTCTGGTTTTGTCCATCCATCCTGGTCTGATGTATAATAACTTCACGTGTGTTTTGTGTCCCAGTCACTTTGTGAAGATGAAAGCGGCCCTGTTGGTGGAGCAGAAGCAGCTGGAGGACAAGATCCGTCTGGGAGAAGAGCAGCTGCGAGGGCTCCGGGAGAGTCTGGGGCTGGGACTGGGATTAGGACTGGGGACCGGACTGGGACTGGCCATGGGCTACGGACAGTACTGAGGCCTGCCACCGAGGGGAGCTGTTTCCTACTGCTGCTGAAAGGGCAGACGCAGAGAGAAAGAATCTATTTACTGAAGGACAAATCTCACTGATGAAGAAAGAAGATTCAAATGTTCAAAAATGTAATAACTGGGTCTATCCACATGAATCTAAAATCTACTATTAAACTTTTTACATTTAACTGATGCATAAAATGGACACAACTTTCTCAAAACAAGGATGATTAGAAGGATGATTGTTTGCCACTGTAAAAACTGAATACAATACAAGGAACTTTTGACAGTTGTTTAGGACGGGTCTGTATTTAAAGTGCATATGACAAGTTAGTGTTTTAAAACAAATGTGATTCCATAAAATAAATTGGAAAAGGATAAAAACTTGTCATACGCACTTCACACACTGACTTAGTTTGGTCTGAACATGAATGAAGGGTGAATCTGTTCAGCTAGAGACGGCACTGTTTGGAACCGCACTGAGATAAACCACACTCAGACGTACTTTCTTCTACATTGGGCTACATTCTACATTTGATCATAGCATATGGCTTTATTAGGGATAGCTAGTGTTAAAGCTAGAGTGTCTGACTTTCTTTGTTAAAAAAAAAAAAAAAAAAAAAGGTTAAATTAAAAAGCAGCACTTTGTGACAAACTCTGTGTGTGGTTGTCAGTGCGGTTGATCAGAGTGCTGTCTCTGGGTTGGTAGATGAGTCTGAAACTATAGATTTTTCCCACAAAACACTAAATAAGTCATTTCACCGTATTCTGCACATTTTATTGCCAAAGACACTACTTACTCTGATGGTTTTTAACTCTTTCTCTGCCAGCCCTGTTTTTACTTTGCACCTCGTAGCCTCACAGAGGTTCTGCAATCCTCACAAGCTGTCGAAAAGAGTTTCCTATAGGGGCTCCCTCAGAGATAGGCTGAGGAGCTCAGTCATACGAGAGGAACTCAGAGTAGAGCTGCTGCTGCTGCTCCTCTGCATCAAGAGGAGTCAGCTTAGGTGGCCGGGGATTGTGAAGTGTTCCAGGCAGGTCCCACCGGAAAGGGAGCAGGGGACAGATTAGAGGGACTATGTCTCTCTGAATGAGCTGGGAGAAGTGTGTTTGGTCTCCCTGCTCAGACTGCCGCCTGTGCGACCCGACCTGGGATAAAGCAGCTGAAAGTGAAAACTTACTCCACAGTATTTTTACGTTGCAAAACTGTATTTTTAATTTAAACTGCTCATCTACATATTTTTTAATTAAATTTTAGTCCAATTACACAAGGAAACATTCTTTGACTTGTTTCAAGGTGTTTTGCCTTGCCATGGTTCTTAATTTGCTTCAAAATATTTACCAAAGGTGTAAGACATTTTGCTTACCCTACTGTCAAATTAGTTTCAGGCTAAAATTTCATTCAGAACAGTCAGAAATGTCTTGCTGCATCACTTAAGCAATTAATTTTGTCTTGTCAGAACTACTCAAAATTAAAATAAATCATCAGATTTCTTGTCATTCTTATCAAGACTAGAAATTCACTTTTTGCAGTGTAATAATCGTGAATAATGTCGATGTTTTGTCTTGCAATAATCGTGATATTGTGACTTCTCAGAATCCTGGTGCCACTACTGCTCATCTAAACTTGCCTCATACATAAACTCCATAACACACCAGTTCTCGTCATTGACAGGCTACGACATTACAAAACAGAACTTCTCATCTGTGGCAGAGAAAGAGTTAAAAGTTAAACTGGCTGCTTAAATCCTTTGGTGCTTTGTATTTTAACCCTTGTATATTGTATTTGACGTCTGTTGCGGGACGACACGCCTGCCTTTACTTTCACGTTGGACAAAAAAAAAAAAAATCTTTTACAATTGTATTAAATGTTATTTTGGTGGAGTTTGACACTTCACAGATTGGTTGTATTTTTAACTGTGTATATTTGAAACGACAAGACGTGGATGTAAAAATATGACACCAAAAGAACCTGAAGAAGTGCATTTACTGTATATTTTGAAAGTTAAGATTTGAAATTTATTGACTAAAATTGTTTAAACCAGTTCACAAAAGTTTATGTTAATTGTTTTCATTTTCTGGATAAATACAGATTTTTTTGATGTGTGTAAAAAAAAAAAAAAAAAAAAAATCTAGCTGTAATGGAAATGTTATTGCTCTGCCTGAAATGTCCCAAAGTATGGCATTAAACATGGCCGACGTCTCCGTGGAAACCAGCTCGCTCACTGTAGAGAATGCAGATGTTTCGGTGTATTTTGTGTTGAAATATTTGGAATGAATGCAAGTAAGTACTGTGGATTCGCAAAGCAAAAACATCTCCATGGCAACAAGAAAAGTAACCAAATGCACCTTTAAATGTCAAGTTTTCATTAATAAATACATACACTACAGACTTTTCATGTTGGTCATTATTTTTGTCGATAACGGCTTTAAAATCCAACATCCAAGTCACAAGTAAGTCTCAAGTCATAACATACAAGTCACAAGTAAGTCTCAAGTCATAACATCCAAGTCACAAGTAAGTCTCAAGTCATAACATCCAAGTCACAAGTAAGTCTCAAGTTATAACATACAAGTCTCAAGTCATAATATCTAAGTCACAAGTAACTCAAAAGTCATAACATTTAAGTCACAACTAAGTCTCATGTCAAAACATCCAAGTCACAAGTAAGTCTCAAATCATAACATCCAAGTCATAACATCCAAGTCACAAGTAAGTCTCATGTCATAACATCCAAGTCACAAGTAAGTCTCAAATTATAACATCCAAGTCGTAACTTCCAAGTCATGAGTAAGTCTCAGGTCAAAACATCCAAGTCACAAGTAAGTCTCAATTCATAACATCCAAGTCACAAGTAAGTCTCAAGTCATAACATACAAGTCTCAAGTCATAATATCTAAGTCACAAGTAACTCAAAAGTCATAACATTTAAGTCACAACTAAGTCTCAAATCATAACATCCAAGTCATAACATCCAAGTCACAAGTCTCAAGTCATAACATCCAAGTCACAAGTAAGTCTCAAGTCATAACATCCAAGTCACAAGTAAGTCGCAAATCATAACATCCAAGTCACAAGTAAGTTTCAAGTCATAAGTCCAAGTCAACATTCAAGTCACAAGTAAGTCTCAAGTCACAATAGTAAATGAAACAAGTTGAAATTTTTGAAGGTCATGAAAAGTCAAATATTTTCAAGATTTAAGCTAATTGAATGAATAATGCATGCACATGTTGGAACATCATTATGAAGACCAAAAATGATTAAAGTGTTTTGTGTTTTTATGCAAACATTTGACTCAATATTGAGTTGTGTTTTTATTTCATAAAATTACAATTGTAAGTGTAATCTTGAAATGGCGTAGACTTTTCAGAAAATAGACAATATTTAAAAGATTTGACTTTTTTTTTTTTTTTTTTTTTTTTTTATCATAATGAGAAATTGACCTTGAAGAAAAATAATTACCCGGCTTTGCAGTTGCAGGAAAACTTGTTATAGTAATACAATTCAACAGCAGATGGCAGCAAACCAAAGCTTCACACTGAACTGTTGCTGCTTCTTAACTTCTTATGAACTGTCCTTTTATCTCTCTGTGCAGTGAATGTGTGACTGTTGCTGTCTTTTTTCTGTCCTAGATGTTCTTGACATCAACCTGCCGAGGGACTGAAGATGGAAATGTGCTACGTTGGCTATAATCTTTACATATTTACACGCAAATGTTCATTAATATGTGTTGCCCTTTATAAATAAATAACTAATTCACAGAGCTTGTCCCTTGTGCTAAGAAAACAAAACAAAACAGCAGCAGTGTTTGGAACTACTTTTTCACCAGGAATGAAAGCAAAACAACATCACCATTTACTAAGAATATATTTGAGTAGTTGCTGTTCGTAGAAGAAAACATCATCTAAAAAGTGTGTCTTGACTTGAGGTCGGGAAACAGTGGTCTATTGGAAGCAGGTGGTTTAAATTAGTTCATTATTTTGGAGGCGGGACCAAAGAACTCACAGGACAAGCTCAAAATGCAGAACTGAGAAGACAGTATAATGGATTAAACTGTTCAAATCAAATCACTCAGAACAGAAGGCAATGTTTGGAATGAGCTTCAGAAAAATTCAAAGTTGGAGACATTGTAATTTGGTGGATTTTAATCATGTTTGTATTTGTTTTTTAATGATGATTTGAATGTATATAATGTATGTTTTAATGATTGTTTTTGCTAAGTTGTAAACAGGGCGCCAATGAAAACAAGGTTGTCACACACATGGATACAAAACAATGTCCATATATGTCCAGTATATTTTTAAACCTTTATAATCATGAATAAACAAACAAGCAAAAAAACATAAAGGTTTGCAGAGAGAAAAAGTTTAATAATTTAAATGTTAATGGAATAAAGTAACTACCATTTAAGTACCAGTATGTTACACTTTATAATACAACCCACTGTCGGTGTTAGTTAACTGGTAATGAGGCCCCATAAAAATCTATCATTCTCACATCAAAATAATGCGAATGTTCTAAATCTGAAAGGTGATAAATGTACAATTGTAGGTTATCTGTGGAATTAGTAAAGATTTAAAGCAGTAAACTAGTCAAATTAATGACGTAAAGTTCATTTTGGAAACACCCCCTCCTATTTTGGGAATCACTAGCCCAGATAAAATAATTAAAATGAAACAAAAATTCATTTTTGGACTCAACATTCGTGTAAATGTCCAACAAAAGCTAAAAAAAATCTGCATAAATACATATGTTTTATATTGTTGTTAAATAATTGTATTATTATTATTATTCATTAAATTGCATTTATTCTTTCATTCATTATGCCTTTATTTCCTTTGTTTCTTTTTCTTAATCATGTATTTATTTATTTTTCTTTCATTTTTTTTCTTTTCTTTCTTTCTTTTTATTTTTTTTTTCTTTCTCTTCTTTCTCCATTTCATATTTGTTGAATGATTCAGTTTGAATATTTCTTTCTTTGTGACCTGTAGATCCCCGTTTTGCCAAACAGTCTGATCCCAGACGAGTCGAGCTGCTCCACTGACCCAAATCCGCTCCAGACGCAGCTCTGAGCTCGACTGCTTTTCCGTAGAAACCACAAACACGGAAATATCAATGCAGCAGTCATAAACCGGCTCAAACCGGATGTGCAGTCCACTAACGCTACAAAACGAGCATTTCGCCTAGCTTAAACATCACCAAACTACTCGTTATTTTACATAACTAGCTAAAATTTGATGAAAATGTTTACCTTTAGAATTTTTAAATACCCGTTTCTCCTCTAAACAACCAAAACAGTAAACAAACTTTTATTTTCTTGACTAAACCGGAAGTTGTCGCTTCTTCACGATCGCTAGCTTGATGCTTACTCTGTTACTCGCTAAAAAACAGCAAATAGCTACCAAATTATCAACATTTCTGTATCGTATTGTCTCTAAATCGACAGTTCGCTTTATTTCGTGTTGCTAAATGCGTAACTTAACCTTTTAAAAGCCGTTGTTTTGTAATTAGAAGGATGACGCAGGATTTGTGGCTGTGTTGACATAAGCAGCCTTCGGTTAAAACGCGAATAATCCGAGTCACAAGACAAGAAGTGGACATCTTTTTCTCTTTGACCCTCTTCTCGCAGGTAAATCCAAACGTTTTCATTGCAAATCGTGCGCAAATCGTGCTCATTTGGACGCGGCGAACTTACTTGTGATTACTGTGGAACTACGGGCTAATTAACGAATGCGCAAAGTTGGATGGATCCGCCGCGGGTGTGTGAGTGTTTTGCGCGGAAGTAAGGAAATAGATATTGTTGCAAAATGAGCGGAAATAGCCGTCAAAACTTCCTCGTAGTGTCAGACGAGCTGTCATGTACGTGAGGTGGCGTTTACGGCTCTAAAGAGTGTGAAATTAGCCAGCTATGTTTCGGGTTTTACGCACGACGCGCGGAGGTACGAGCTTCACGCTGAAAAGACTGCTTCGCTGTTGTCATTAATGATTGATTTGTGCGGTGTTTTGTGACTCGTAGGCGGGATGGAGACGGACTTTGAGAGACTTCACCCCCGGGACAGCGCCGAGGAAGACGACGATGACGAGATGGTGGATATCGCAGGAGCCACGCTGGATTTTTCCTCCACGGACGACGTGCCACCCCTGGGCGCAGGTGAGGGGCTCGAACCGGGGGGTCTGGAGTCTGGAGGTTTTGTGACTTCTTAGGGTTTAGCCAGAAAAACACTTTGTCTTGAAGTTTTCTCACTTGTGCGTTGAAAAAAATTTCCCATTTAATATATTTGTGAGTCAAAATGAAATAATTTACCATATGGAGTGTCTTGAGTAACTTCTGCATTCAAGGCTCACTGTTGGCAACTTGAAAGAGGATTACGTAGTGTTTTGGATACAAATAGCAGTGTCATATTCCACGTTTTGGCTGAAAACATAAGAGTATTTTCAGACCTAAAAGAATGTGCCAGAGCTCAGAAAGAACAGGTTCACAAGTGTTATGTATAATAACATCAGACTACAAATATAATGACGCTGTAGTGATTTAGTTTGGAACAAACTGTAGGCACACATTTGAGAATAAGTGTTTGGTTTGTGTGCGTCTAAACTTATGTTGTTTTTTTTTATAGATGAACAAAATAATAAAACAATCCTAATCCTATTTTTCACAGAAACGTGCTTGTAATATTGAGAAGTTGTTAAACCAAAGATCAAATCCGGCCATCCACCTTTAACTTCTTTAAATGGCTTTAAAAGTCACCAATCAATCACTACTTATAACTAAAACCCAGCCTTATACAGACTTTTTTTAACTGCACACATTCGCCCTATTGTCAGTCCTTTTGAGCCGTTAAGCTTAATGCAAACTTGGTTTATATACAGTAGTAGTCTTAACATAAATTTCTACTTTTCTTTCTCTGTTGGTGGTCAAAAAGAATTTTTTTAAATTTATTTTGTAGTTGTAATTAATTTATTTTAAAAGGTGACCATGTACAATTAGAACATAACAGCTCACAAACACTGATCCTACATACAGTAATAACATTTACACACATAATAAAGTACATAATACACTCCAAACATACAGTACATACAGTTTCTTACAAAGCCAGTAACAGAAATAAAGGACCAATTAAGTCTAGTGGTTACAATGCTGGTTGCTCTTGAGGTATTTTTAAGCTCAGTTTTAAAACATTGATTGTTACACATGTTTTAATGTATTCAGGGAGCATGTTCCAGTGTGTGGTGGCCTTCACTGAAAAGGCAGACTGACCAAAAGTTAAATGACGGAAGGGTATGATACAGTCATGTAAAGAGGCTATTCTTGTGGATCTCACTGAATTTACACTTCGATAATCCACAAAATCCTTCAAACAGCAGGAGCCAAGACATTTAGAATTTTGAACACCAGACACAAGTTAGTAAAAAGTCAGAAATTGTCAAAACTCAAAAGATTATGTTTGGCCAAGATGTTACAGTGATGGTGCATTAGAGGCTTTTTATCACAAATCTTCAAGTCTTATTTATACACTGCAGTATCTCCAGCCTGGGAAAAGACAAGAGCATGCATGAATGTCCTGCTGCTTCCAAGGAAAGACGGGGTCTAATATGTCTGAAGTTAGCAAGGCTATGTTTAATAGTTAATGCAGTGTTCTTAATATGTTTTTTAAAATTCAAGTTTGCGTCTAATGTGACCTCAAGATATCGGTCACACAGACAATCTTTTCATTGTTGATAAAAATATCAGATGTTGAATATTTTGCATAAGTCTTTGAACATAACTTTAGCATTGCTGACATTTAAGCAGAGACGACATTTTACATACTAATAATATTTAATTTTGCTGTTATAATATGTCTTGTTTGAATGCATTTTTTGTGGTAATACAAAAAGTAAACGAGTCTAGTTACTCTGAAATAATCATTAGATCAAAAATGTGTGAATTTCTTCAAATCAAAGATGATCTAAAGTTATTCTTGATGTGAGAAGTCAATGAAATCTTCATGTTAGTGTTAAGTTACATCACTTTGAAAAGTAACTTGTTACGTTACCTCGTTAGTGCCTTGGAAAACGAACCCTAGTGCAGGGCTATTGAATATAAGATCATCATGCATCCAAACTGGTAAACCCTGGACCCATCTTCTAAATAAGTGAAAGTATTTGTTTTGTTCTGTTTGAGCCTAAGTCAGCTTTAGTATCTTGTGTTGTAGTATGTTGTTTGTATTTTACTTTTCCAGATAAATCGAATAAAAAAGTTGCTGTTTTACAATGTTGATGCAGATCTAATGTTGAATATTGACTATTTCGTACAACCCCCTCAAAGAAATAAATGATAGTTTCTATTGCGTATAAAGACTTTTAATGTCTCTTTTTAGCCATATGAAAATTGAAATATGGTAGCTCAGAATATTTAAAATGTCTAGCTTTTTATATTTGTTGATGTTTTGTGTTAGTAATTCAGTTTATTCAGTTTTTTGCTTTAAAAATGCATTTTTACATGATTTTTATACGTCTGTATAGTCGTCCTGTCAGTGATACAATTATATTTTTCAGCAATTAGTCAAATAATTGTTGCAGCTTGTTGTGTTGTTGGGATGAGATATTGGAGCTGAATCAATTCTGGAAAGTTTCTCTGGCCACAGGACTTGAATTTAATAGTCCTGGCCTCAAATACAGCATACGTTTTAACTCTATAACATTTTTTGAAAAGGTGTGCAGTCTTAGATTTTGATAACCAAAACCTTAAAGAGCAAATACTATTCAGAATCTGCACATTTGAAATTTGAACTCGTGCTGTCTCATTTCAAAGTGTAGCTGAAGTTAGTTTTTTCTCTCTGAGCCTCAGAAAACACTGTTCCGATGTGCCAGATCTGTGATGTCATAAGTAGATCTTCTGCTATGTTGGTCCATAACTCATCCTGACTTGTTTGGGGCATTTTCTGCAGCTTCAGTAATTTGTCCAGCCAGACGGATTCTCTCGCAATATTAGTGAATTCACAAACTCGAGATAAACCATCTGTCCTTCCGGCCGCCCGATTGGTTTGGAGTCTCACCCAGTGCGTTAACGGCCCAATCACATCGCAGCAGGGGAAATGAGGGGGGGTTGGTTGCAGTGACGAAGATGGCAGCTCCTGTGGATGTACGTGTTTCTGCTGCGTTCAGTTCGGTTTTAGCAGAAACACAGAGTATTCTCTTTTTGACAGAGGAACAGAGGTGTTTGTGAGACTTGTTTTAGCTCACGCAGAAATTGGATACACCATTACAAGTTGTGATTGGTTAGGCATGAATAAGGTCGGCTGCACACCCAATCAGCTTGATGTATTTTATTAAACGTCCCACCTTTTCTCAAACTTTTTTTGCACGTAAAGTTCCAGATGGATACTGTGGAAGAACTTAAAGTGCCCATGACAGGTTGAACTACTCATTCCACAAAGACGTACTGTAGTTAAGATCAATATACTGTATTTAACGCCTTCTCATACCGGCCTTTTTTCCCTCTGACTAAAATCGGTAAAAATTCAAACTAAAACTGTTCCTGATCCTTTGGAGCTCAGGTAAATGGCTGGAGTCTTTTTAAAGCTGTGTCTCTGTAGTTTTTGCGTCTGATATCCAACAGGCTCATCTGGAGTGAGAACTTTCTCCAAGCAAAAGAAAAACAAAATTTAAAATCCGCCTATTTTTTTTTTTTTTTTTTGTTAGGTATAAGGACTGGTAAAGCTGGTGTTGAAGCTGAGACATAAATGACTCTAGATTTGGCAGATTTGGGGTTTTGACAATTCCTCTGTAAAAGCTGAAGGTAACTGAGGTAAAAATTTGTTTTAGGGACCTAAAATTACTCAAAAAAATTTAGGCGGAGCCAATACAAAAGTCCTATTAAATTTTTTTTTTTTTATTTGGAGGCTTAGAGCTGAAATCTGAGTCTGGATCGTCCCAGAGGCTGATTTTGCTCTAAATAAAAGAGACACAATGGGATTTTTATATTTAACCTTTCCAGGTGCTTCATAGTGTGCTTTTTTCAGACACTCAACAAAATGGAATTTTTAAAGAAAAAGTGGGAGGGCCCTTCGAAGGGACGCTAGAATGAGAAGGGGTTTTAACGTTTTACTAAACATTTTTCAAATTTCATTCCAGTTTGGCAATTTTTTAGCATTAAAATGTACTTCCTGTTCATCAATGATGACATTGTTTACAGGGCCATAAAAAACAGTTTCTTGTGAAAATTGTCTCCCTAGTGTGATGTCATCAGTTTAGAACTCTGCTTTACTGCCTGGTATTTTCAACATAATTTTGCCTTTTTCTCCACAAACTTGTTCTTGATTAACGTAAAACTCATTTATAATTACAACAGGTGTTAATCTACCAAACTACATAAACGTTTAAACCTGTCCTTCGCACTGTAAATCAGTGTTCAACACAGATCCATCTGGAGTGAGTCAGGTTACATCTTGAGTATATCAGGTGAAATCATGTTGGCTTTACTACACTTTTTATTCATTCTAGTGCAAGGACCCAAACATCACAAAAATGTGTGATTTTTTCCCCCTAAATTTCATTTTATTTTACAGTAAAAAATGGTGCATGAACTCTGTGCTGATTCTCCTGGACTGGTTAAATTACACATTGAATTGCAATTCTTGTCTAAAAATGATAATCAGACTCTTGTTTTATATTTGTGCACCTCTTGTCCAAAAGAATCATTTTGTGCCGATAGATTTACATATTCATATACTTGTTGAGTTTAACAGATGCTTCCTTCAACCGTCTGATTTTGATTCTGATCGATCCGAGTTTAGCGAGAGAAGAGTTGAGGTTTTGGTCACGTGTTTGATTGAGTCAGACTGAAGAATCTCTTATCTGTCTTTAAGTTACTCATTGATGTCAGTAATGTGTGTGAGTGAGTGACCCTCTCAGGACATTCACATGTTTTAGTCTTCTTCTGCTTAGAGACAAGTGATAGAATTGTACTTCCTGTTTCTATTGAATTCACACTACAAAAAGAGGTTTTACAGCTAGTCTTGGTAGAAGTAGAATTCAGAATAAGTTTGTCCTGATTGTGGTCGTTTTTGCCAGATTAGAATGTGATTGCTTAAGTTTTGTTGCATATTTCCCAGAGTTGCAAGAATGGAATGACTTTTAAAGACCTTTTTAACACCGCCAAACACAAGATGTAGCTTTGTGTTTTGTTAAAGTGATAAATAATCGAATACACTGACATGATAGAACACAAAATAGGCAATCTACATTTATTCTTGTGTCCAAATAACAAAATAAAACCCTCATTTCACAAAGGCCATGCTGTTTCTAACCTTTTAAACCCAGTCGTATTTGTTACTTTTATGACCTATATTGACAGATTTAAGACTTTTTAGACCTTATAATTATTTAAATTAAAAAAAAAATTCTGATGATGATACTGGCTTATGTCCACCGAAAAAAGGTAAAAAATATACAGTGAAATAAAACCTGCAAAAATACAGTAACAGCGAGGCAATTCGGGCGAACCGGTGCAGCACAGAAGCCCAATTTTACAGAGGCAGAGTTAAGAAGGACATCTGGACCTGGGGCCCCCAAAATCTGGCTTCCATGGGGGGCCTTAGACACCTCTTTAAAACTGTCTCATGTCTTTTTATTTACCAGTACAGTAAAATAATATCACATACAGGATTATTACATCTAAAACTCACCAACATTCAGGAAATTAGAAATTAGTTTAATTCCAATTCTCCTGAATTACATCAAAGCCTTGTAATACTGACATGTATTTGTGGATCTAAAGTGTCTGTGTAAATAAAATGAAATATGAATTCATTTTGGCCCCTGGTGGTGGCAGTTACCCTGGCTCACTCCAGATGGATCTGTGTTGAACTCCTATCTGAGTTCTCACTATATCCATCTGGGACTTAAAGCGTTCGAGAAAAGGCGGGGCGTTTACTGAAATACTTCGAGCTGATTGGGTGTGGGGCCTACATTATTTGAGCTTAACCAATCACAGCAACAACTCATAATGGTGTAGCCAATGTCCGGCTCTTCTTTCAAAAATAAATTACTCCGTATTTCAGCTAAAACTGCATCAAAAGCAGCAAAAATACAAACATCCACGAGAGCCGCCATCTTTGTTTAGCTTGAATTAGACTCGGTGGCAGCGCCGGAGCGCTAACAGCCGTCTTAACACCACCGAAACACCGCTGGTTCGGACTCCCAAACCAATGGGGCGGCTGGAAGGCCAGATGGTTTATCTCTTGTTTGTGAATTCACAAATATCGCGAGATAAACCATCTGGCTGGCCAGGTTAGGTGGAAGAAAGACAAATGATCCAAACTAAAGTGAGCTGTGGCTTTGTTACTTTAGCAGTAGTTTAATAACACATATGTTTGACTTGATCACATCAAGTGAAGTGTGGACTGTCCCATTTCTTACATTTACCTGTCCTGTACACTTCTGCAAGCGCACACTTGATGCACTTTCAGAAAATGCACACTTCAGTGAAGTGTGTAGTGTGAAGTATGAATATTGGGACAGGGCCTAGGTCGACTCATGGTGTAACTTTTCAAGGATGACTCTTGGCCTCTGACCAGTTAGCCACCTCTGACCTGTTATTTGTTTTGGTTTGAGCTTGTTTGAAGATGTTGCTTTTTACTTTGTGCCATAATATTTATATTTTTACTTCATTACATTTGTTTTTCTATTTTATGTCAAATTCTTCTATAATTTGTCAGAAAGCATTTAAAACCAGTGAAACATTTAAAGCTATTACATCATATCTAGTTAAAACTACTCACATTCTGAATCCAAGTCATTTTAAGCAAAACTGGATATGGATGTATTTCTTCTAACCCTAACCTTTTTTGTAAATTTAGTAAAAAAATAAAATAAAATCTTGTGAATTGATCGCAGTCCATCCCTCAGCCACATTTCTGGATTTGTCGGTTTGGATCATCACGTGGCACACAAAATACTTGGAATGAAATGGCAGCGTGTTTGTTATCATCATTCCGTTCCTTGTAAATGTTATTATGATAACTGGGTCACCTGACCTTCCCGGTTCCCACGGCGACGAGACCTTAAAAGTTCAAAGCTCAGTCCTTACGTATGTGATTTGTGTAAGACTTCTGAACAGTAAACAAACAAGTCTGGAGTGAAATATCCCATGTTTTTTCTACAGCTTGAACTCTGATTTCTACACGTTTACATTCTGAAGAAGTAAGAAAAAATAGTTAAAGTATAGGTTAGACTACATTTTTCATTATATTTAGATTTCACTGAACATTTTGGTTGTTTTCATCCAGTTCGTCTGCTTGATGAAGTTTACATTTTGACCATACGTAGAGATCATTCTACAACTGGTAAATCTGATCCAAAGTCCACATAAACAACACAATTGTTATGATTTCACTAATTACAATATCTTGTAAAACTTTCATTATGTTCAATGATATTTAAACTCCAGAAAACTGTGTCAGTTGTGTAAGGGAAGTCTGTTTTACATCTTATTTTAGCCTAAGTTTGAACTTTTTGTTTTGGTCAATTTTTTCATAATTGGCAGTTTAGCTATAAACTTGAATTTTTATTGAGTTTGTCAGAACTAACATTTAAGGGGCGTGGGTGGCAAAAGTTAAATGCAAAAGTAATGTCAGTGATCTAAACAAATGTATTTATTGATCTTTATTTAACCAGGAAAGTCTAGCTGAGATTCATATTGGAAGTAAGATTACTTCCAATACTGATGATCCTAGTAAAAATGTTTGTATTCGCTCCACTGCGATGCTTTGTATATGTGCTGACACTGGTGCCAGTCCCATACTAAAGATTATACATTAATAACATTAATAATAAAAAGAAAATCAATAAAAATCAATAATCAATTTTAAGATCTCATGTAAAGCAGACTCATAGGTCTCATTAAAAAAAATGTAGGAATGGTAACAAAAATTAGTGCTATATTTATGTATTTACCAATAGGTACAGTCGGCCACACCCACGAGTTGACCTCCGAGGGGGAAAGACAACATTGACAGTGAATCAGAACAACAGTTTTGTCACTCACTGCTACAACAACTACAACAGTAAATGTGGACTTTAGAAAATAAATTGTGTCAAAGACAGATACGAAGACAAAGATGAATTAGTGATCCAACAGTCCAACTATGTACAGTACAGACCAAATGTTTGGACACGCTTTCTCATTCAAAGAGTCTTCTTTATTTTCATGACTATGAACATTGTAGATTCAAACTGAAGATATAAACACCATGAATGACCAGAAGGAGAGTGATGAGCCTCCACAGTCACCAGACCTGAACCCAGTCCAGATGGTTTGGGGTGAGCTGAACCGCAGTGTGAAGGAGTTCCCAGAGATGCTTGAAGGAGCATCTCTGGAACTCCTTCAAGACTGTTGGAAGAGCATTTCAGGTGACGACCTCTTGAAGCAATCAAAGTAATCAAAGCAAAAGAACCTAGAATATGACATATTTTCACTTGTTTCACACTTTTTGGCTGTACTATACTTCCACATGTGTTATACTGTAGTTTGGATACCTTCAGATCTATAATGTTCATAGTCATGAAAAAAAAAAGGTGTGTCCAAACTTTTGGTCTGTACTGTACATATATCTAACGATAGCTTTGAGCTAAATGCTAATGTGATGCTAGCACCGCTTCAGGTGTTTTAATGACTCTGTTTATTTTTCTGACATAACGCCGCATCCACAATTTGAATGTGGTTGTGACTTGACGTGCCGACTGTATCTACGCTAGCCAGCCTAACCAGCTCAAACTTTAACCAGGCTGCACAGTTAGCTTAGCTTTTGAAACGCCTGTGGGCATTAGCCATAGCATTAGCCACGAGATGCTACTTGGGCTGGGCAATTCATCGAAAAATCAAGAGATTGTCCAGATCGAATCGTGAATTATTTAGTTGTGGGTTTTGAATGGAAAGAGCAAAAAACAATGCTTTGTCAATACAAATGTGTGGTTTAGCGCAAAATTCCAATTTTGAAGCAAAGATATACAATTCCAAAATTACTAATAAGTTAAACATTTTGAAAAGTTTTTGTTTATGTTCATAAAAGTAAGTTTTTTGATTAGTTTTTGAAAGGGTTAACAAAATCAACACAAAAATCAAGTTAGATCGATATCAGGAAAGAATCGTGATTATATTTTTGCCCATGGTCTTTTAGAACTTTGTATACAGCCTATACATTATTATTATACTGATATTCTACAGTTTATGATTAAATGAGTTTTGGTATGACTTTTGGTATGTCTTTGTACCTGAAATATATGCGTTATGTACTGTAAATATTAGGGCTGTAGTTCTTTAGTCGTTTAGACGATTAATCGGTCGATAGAGTCTTGGTCGAGCAAAATTTTATTAGTCGACTAATTCTTTTATTTAGATTATAAGGAATTTGTCTTCAACAGTAACAGAATCATTGGTCTGATCTGCCTTTTCTATACAAACACACTGCTTCCTATTAATTTTCTGCATAAACTATACTTTTTGCATGAATTACATAATATTTTTAGTCTTTTTGAGTCTTTTTTTTTTCTTGCAGAGTTGTCATAATTCTAAAGTTTCCAACTCAATTTTGATACTTAAGGAATAAACTTGATTCTCAATACCACAATTAGAATTAGAACGCAAGACAGTCAGATTTTAATACACTGGACTGACATTTTCAACACAAAATCCAAGTTTATGATCAAACATTTTAGTTTCAAACCAGTTTTTTAATATTATCTGTATTTGTTCAAATGAGAATCTAATTTCAACACCAGTTTTAGCATTGATTTGTAATATTTTTGACGACTCTACTTTTAGCCTCAGAGCTTTGGCCACGCCCCCTTTTTAGTCGATTAATCGGTCGATGGGACAGGTTTTTAGTCGACAAAGAATTTCTTTGGTCGACTACAGCCCTAGTAAATATATCTGAGCTGTTTATAGACCCCTTGCATGCTAGTACACAGTACGTCAAATTCTGGTGGGCGGAGCTTAGCCGGAGGCAGAAAAAGACGTTGCCTCTATTTAAACCAGTGTAAACTAGCTCATTTTTTGGAGGGATTTTTAAACACAAAAGCAGAAAAAATGTCAAATTCTGTTCAGAACTGTCAGGATATATATGGTGACTTACTCTGTGAGACCTGACACAAACTTTGGTGAATTATTTCTGATGGATGAAAGCATTTTGTCTGAGCTTGTGTGATTCGTCTTGGATCAGGATCTGCTCTTTCACGTGACTGAAGAGGTGATTTTTACATTTGTTTCAGGTCCGTTTTACTTTGCTAGACACAGTAGTGGCTAAAATGCTTCTTTTAACAGTTCATTCGTGTCTTGAAGCTAATGCTAAATATGCTAATGTGTGCACCTCCCATTAGTGCTTCAGAGGCACAACATTTAATAGTAATTATTTTACGATTAACTAAGTTCAACGAAAATGGTTGCATGCTTTAAAAATCTGTTAGCTCTCGTCAAAGGCTTTGCTAAAGTCGAAAATAAGGGTCTTGTGTGTAAAAATTGAATGGTTGACAACAGTACAGTTTTAGCTAGAATACTAAATAAAACAGATCAGTTTGTTCATGAAACTGCACCTGCACGGCTGTGTAAGGTCAGGCTAACATTAGACACAAAAGTCCAAGTCACAGTTCACAACAAAACGACATTTTAACCATGATAAAACCTTGAACTTTTAATGCGTCGACTATGAGTTTTGGTCTTTTTTGCCTCCAGCTGGAGCTGTGACGTCACTGTAACGTGGCATGAAAAGGGTCTATACTATAGTACCAGTTTTGATATCGGAACAACCCTAATAATTTGTTGCGTGACTAACACACATGTTGGTTGTCTACGACGCCAACGTCAGATAAATCAAAATGGAAATAATGGATAAATATACAGGTTTCTTTTTATTTCCATGGCAACAGTTATACCTTTTGTCATTCTGTCCCAAAGTCTGTGGCTTGTCTGAGTTTGGAGCTGGAATTGGACTAGAGGTTTAATTTTTTTTGTTAGTTGTTTTCGGTATTTGTAGTAGTTTGACGTTGGATCAAGACTTACTATATTGCAAGAGTAGTTTTTTTTAAAGACTTTTTTCATATTTCTGTCTATTAATCTTGTGGTTCAAGTGTTTCCAAACCCTCTGTTTGTCTGTGATTTCCAAACGTCTGAAGCCTGAGCGTTACTACGGCAACCCGAGGTCACGATGAGGTCACAGCAGAAAAGATATTCAAACACTTTCAGTCCTTTTGAGTAACTGAAACGACCCGCATTTCTCAATATTCCCGGTAATATTTTTCATTTCCGACCTTTTTTTTTTTACCTCAGTTCATATTTACGCAGCAGCCTGTAGTGTCCACAAACACAGCAGCACTTCCTGGTCCCTGCGGCCAATCAGAACGCGGCTCCAGTCAGCAGCTCCAGGTCACAGGAGGGAAAGGCTCACACACACAAACATGTTCGAGGAGGAAACGTCCAAATGGGCTGGGAGTTTTGGACCGAGCAGCTGGACGAGGATGAGCTGGTGGACCGTGGTGAGTCTGGGATGAAGATTTATAAACTTTTCAACCGTGTTTTGTGGTTAAAGCAGAGGTTCAAAGTGTGCTTGGTGAATGAATGGATCTGGATGTTAGCTTTTTCAAGAAGTTGCAGCTGGAGATTTACGTTTTGGGCTCAGTATTTAGCTTCTGTAAGGTATATGTAAGGTTTTTTTTATGCTGTTTTCTAATGTGAATGCTGTTTTTGTGTGATTTTTGCTTGATATAGTCGTTCTGACTTACAAAAGAAAAACA
This sequence comes from Mugilogobius chulae, assembly GCA_038363315.1. Classification (NCBI taxonomy): domain Eukaryota; kingdom Metazoa; phylum Chordata; class Actinopteri; order Gobiiformes; family Gobiidae; genus Mugilogobius; species Mugilogobius chulae. Next base: position 6,127,272 of record CM076404.1, read on the forward strand.
CACAACTGCGTATTTTGTCCAAGTTTCATCAAAGTTTCATCTGTTTTACTTACTGTCAAAAGTTTTTTTTTATTTATTTTTTTATTGAACACCAGGTGATAGCAAGGTACATTCAATATTTACAGAATTACATCTTTAGTGTTTTGGCTGTCTGGAAAAAGCCACATTCAATATTTACAATATTTACAAGATTACAATTGTTGTTGTTCGGATTTTAGAAAGACAGGGAGTGAGAGAGAGACACTTACAGAAGAGAACAAATAATCTGCATGTGATGCAAAAGAGTAGTACTGTTATGGTAGTGTATGAATGTAAAATATATAATATGTAATATAAAAAAAAATGAGTGTATGTGCTAGACTTGAGGTGGACAAATGAATACAAAGCAAGTTAACACAAAGGTTAAAAAAAAGAAAAAAAAAGGGGGGAATAAATAAAAATAAGGTAAAATAAAATCTAAATTAAAAAAAGATATAACAATAATAATAAAATAAAAATAAATGAATAAATAAATAATAAGAAAAGGCATATAAACATGGACATTATTGTAGTTATTGTTTGCTTTGTTGCTGCTTGGTCAGTTAGAACATTCTGAACATGCACTTTACCCTTGTTTTACTGAAGAATGCGGCTCAACTCGCAGATACTGCATAATGTTTTTATTCTTGAGGTCGGACTGATGACGTTTCCTGCCATTTTGTTTTGTTTGCCGGCGACGCGAAGGGGAAAACATCAACTTGCTGTAGGAAAATGCTTGCCAGATGCTCAAATACTAAAGTTTGGAAATTGTGCGGTGGTGAGTGAAAAGTTTAAATTTAAAGTTACTTTACGTTGTTGTTTTTCCCCTTCGTTTGGCGTTGCCGCAACACGATGACGCTAGTCGACCCCAAGAATGTGTCATTTAAAAATGACAAATAATGTAAACCTGAAACTTTAACAATTTATTATTTAACACAAAATATAACACTTATCAATTTAGTTGGTAAAAAAATATCCCTAACCTTGTTCACTATTTTTAATGTGAGCTTAAAAGTAAAATGTATTTGAATGTTTTTTAATTTCTAAGTATTTACTTATCCTGAAGTAGGGCTGGGCGATATGGCAAAAAAATTAATATCACAATTTTCTTGTAACCAGGTCACAATTTAGATTTTAACACGATTGTTGTAAACTTATTTCAAATTCTTTTGAGGTAAATACAATCATCTGCTTTTTTTAGAAAGTTCCTTCTTCACAGTCAGTGTCTAGATGAAAACAAGTGACCTCAACCCTTCAATCAAAAAAAATCTTTTAAAAAATCTTTTCATTTGAACGCTATATACAGTATCTCCACAAAACATGTTTATAGCCCTTTTTAACATAATGACTTTTAGACATGAACTTATGCTAAGTCCAATATATTTTAAAATCAGACCTGAAAAATAGCTAAAAACCACCTCAACATTAATAAGAGACTTAAAAAAAAGATGCAGACTTGGCAACTCTGAGGCTGAGAAAAGTAGATTGGAAAAAAAACAATTTCATCAAAAAAGCAGATTGTCACAGGATTAGAAATGAGGACATTTTGTGAAATGAGACCTCTGAGTACGGTCTGAACTGAATAATAAAGAATGTTAGTTCTATTCAGGACTCCCAAACCAATGGGGCTGCTGGAAGACCAGATGGTTTATGTCAGGGCTATTCAAATGCGGCCCACTAAGCAATATGATGTGGCCCACCTTGGTAAAATGGGCCATAAACTGGACCACATTGTAAAGAAGAATGGAAAACACTCTGGGAAACAGTGGTGGATACAGCAACATAATGTTAAGCACTAAAGACAGACCCATCATAGTAAAGTGGGCCACGGACTGAGCCAAATTTCTTGGTTTAATCTGGTATTCAGAAGCCTGCAGTACTTTAAAATCAACTTAATCAGCTAAAATGCCCACTGATCAGTTTTGGTCTGGTTCACAAATTGCTCTAGTCCTAATCCAAATTGTGGTAGCCCAGAGACATAGAGTTGGATTACCTCTAGGTTTATCTAGTCCTTTATCTGTTGTTCTGATTTGCTCGTGTTCTAGTTTTGTATTATCTCTGCTAGTGTAAGCCGGTTACAGGACAGAGCAATTTAGACGTATTTTCAATTGACTAAACATAAGTTCTTGGGGCAGTTCTGTTGTTCGGCCCACAGACCATTGTTCTTTGAAAAATCTGGCCCGTATCTCCAGTTTGTGAATTTACAAATATCATGCCCTAAACCATCTGACTGTCCAGGTTTGGATCAGACTCATGGGAACTATTTTGAAAGATTTGCCAGTCTCAGTCTGTGTTTTTACATTTCAGAGTTTGCACAAGCCAGTCAATGATTCTGATGATCAAAAACTATTATTATCTCCACACTTGTGATTGCAAAACTGACTCATTTTTCTACTATCTGCCTCCGATAAGAAAGACATTTTTGCTTCAGGAATCTCAGATGAAGAGAGTCAATCATTGGTCAATAATGGGACAATAAACACTAAAGTTATGTCACAATATTAAAAAGCCATCTAATCAGTATTGAAAAGATGTGTTTTGACTGTATCTGTGGAATAAGCTGGAGCAAATATAAGAAGTATAATTAGTTATTCTTGCAAATGCATGTATAATTTAAACCATCTTGAACCTCATTCCTCCTGAGTTTAGCCCGAGGTGAACTTTCTCCTGCGTTTTCTGCTGCGGTCACTGTTTCTGCTTCTGCTTCTGTTTAATGATTACGTTTCTTTACAAGTCAAACATATGACACGGTTTGCACACTCACACAATGAACTGTTACTTAACCTGGATGTTTCCATTGAACGTTTTTGAGAGTGTACACTGACTGAACTAAACAAAAATGCCTTGTTTGTGCTTCTTGATAAAACAATCTTCACACTTTGATTGTGCTTGAGGAGTTTTCTGAGATGAAATGTGTGAGCTGAACATTCGACTGAAGCTGCTTCTGCTACGTAACAGTTTAAACATTCAACCTGTTCATCTGGTTTTACGCTGTGAGCTGATCCATGTCATTCCTGCAAGAGGCTTGTTGTTCTGGAATTACGTCCGCTTGGGATTCTGAGGCTTATTTCAGTTAGATTAGACTTCTGAGATTAGTAATGGGATTAAAATGAAAGTACAGAATGGCGTTTTGATTTGGAAACACAATCTGCAAGCTTGTGATAACATAACAAGAACAAAAAAATAATAATAATCATGGCAATTTTAAAAGCAACATTACTAGACGGTTGGGTGCATTGCTAATTTAAAGCTAAACTTTTATCTGTTTAAAGACGTTTTCTTGCGAATGAAGTGCATTTTTAGCAAACTAATTCAAGAGGAGTCACAAATACATTTAAATTATGGTTTTTTGGATGCGACGTTATGTCAGAAACGTAAACAGAAAGTTAAAGAAAGCACGTTAGGCGGCGCTAGCATCATGTTAGCATTTAGCTCACAGCTAGCGTTAGCATTGTTAGATGTATTTGGCTTTTGATGTTGACTGTATATATCCATGGTTACTGCTGTGTTTTTATGGGTATTAGTTTGTTGTGGGGAGTTGCTACGAAGATATAGCACTGTATTTTAAAGAGTAACCAAAACACAACCAGACTAAGCCGAGTAGAACCTAGTAGGTGCTAACAGCGCTAGTGGAAATGCTCTACTAGTGGCAAAAATCTGATAAAAACACCTGATGCATGAATGTGTTTTGTTTTTTTTCTACAGTTTTTTTTACTATTAAAGCAGTAGGACTAAACCAAGACTAGACAAGAGCAGGACTAAACCAGGATTAAACTAGAGCAGGACTAAACCAGGATTAAACTAGAGCAGGACTAAACTAGACCAGGACTAGAGCAGGACTAAACCAGGACTAAACAAGAGCAGGACTAAACAGGATTAAACTAAACCAGGACTAAACTAGAGCAGGACTAAACCAGAACTAAACAAGAGCAGGACTAAACCAGGACTAAACAAAAGCAGGACTAAACCAGGACTAAACAAAAGCAGGACTAAACCTAGAACTAAACTAGAGCAGGACTAAACCAGGACTAAACTAGAGCAGAACTAAACCTAGAACTAAACTAGAGCAGGACTAAACCAGGACTAAACAAGAGCAGGACTAAACCAGGACTAAACCAGGACTAAACCAGGACTAAACTAGACCAGGACTAAAGCAGGACTAAAGCAGGACTAGAGCAGGACTAAACTAGAGCAGGACTAAACCAGGACTAAAGCAGGACTAAAGCAGGACTAAAGCAGGACTAGAGCAGGACTAAACTAGAGCAGGACTAAACCAAGACTAAACCAAAACTAAACTAGAGCAGGACTAAAGCAGGACTAGAGCAGGACTAAAGCAGGACTAAACCAGGACTAGAGCAGGACTAAAGCAGGACTAGAGCAGGGCTAAAGCAGGACTAAACCAGGACTAAACCAGGACTAGAGCAGGACTAAAGCAGGACTAGAGCAGGACTAAAGCAGGACTAGAGCAGGACTAAAGCAGGACTAAAGCAGGACTAAACCAGGACTAGAGCAGGACATTCAGGATCTTCAGTAGTTTTTTAAAGCAGCAGAACCAGTTTTGTCAGGCCAAACCTCCTCCTGTCTCTTCTCATTCCCTCGTCTGTGTGTCTGTGTGTCTGTGTGTGTATGTGTGTGCTCACAGGAGGTTTGGACGACTACTTCGGCAGCAGCAGTAGCAGCAGAGCGGGGGTCACAGGGGTCACGGGGATGAACGGGAGCGCCCCTAAACTCGTAGACCCTCTGGACGACCCTCTGCCCGGCGTCGGGACCTACGAGGACTTCAACACCATCGACTGGGTCCGAGAGAAGAGCCGAGACCGGGACCGCCACAGAGAGGTGAGGCGGCAGAGGTCAAGGGTCAGAGAGGTGATGGTTAGTGGCAAGGCACATTTATTTGTACAGCACAGTTCCTACACAAATCAATTCAAAGTGCTTTACGAGGCAGAGGAGAGAACTATTGCCTCTCTGCACTGAACTAGAGTTAAACAGGGACTAAACCAGTTCTATTAAAGTCAGGCTTGGTTTGGGAGTGGTATGGTTCAGTCCTACTCTGTTTCCACTGCCCAAAGCGACCCCTACTGCTCCATTTGTCAGGTCTGAAGTGAGCCTTTGAGAATACTGCTCTCATAGTGGACTTTGGTGCAGACCCTCACGGCTCACCTTGGACTCCTTTTTAACTTTGACTTCACTCTGGGCTTCAATACGTTTGTGTTTTTCCTTTAACAACATTCTGTTATGTCTAGTGTTGTTCGAATATTTTTTGTTTTTTATCGATCCGATAGTAGGTGCCGATTTTGACACCAGTGCCGATACCAAATATTACATTATAAAGGCTAAAGAAGTAAATTCTAGGTACAGCTTTTAACTCAAATTTAAATCAATAATGAATTTTAATAATAGCTTCTGCAAACTAGACTCATACGTCTCACTAAACAAAATTAATATTTAAAAACTAAAAAAGCTACACATATAAAATAGGCTATTGTCACTTCATTATAAAAATATGTTTATGGTAACTGTTATAAGTTTGGATTTTAAGTCTATTTTAGAATAAAATGTATTTTTCATTAAACATAACTGTGTTGAGTATATTCCTATTTAGTGCTTTTCCACCTCTGTGTCATAAAAACAACAGTGAGGCCTGTAAAAGACGCTCATCTAATGAAATGTAATGTAAAGTCAGATTTAGCATGTTAGCTTGTTAGCGCTGCTAGCTAGCGCTGCTGTTGGACCATTTTTAGAGTTAGTTTAACCATAGTCCTTCTACTATAAAGGCCTAATGAAACATCACAGAGGTAAAATGGATGTTTGTCTGTATATATGGTGTATTTTTATGGTTGAACTTTGAAGAGTCTGCACAGAGTCTTTTCTAGCTGCTCTGACTGTTAGCTGTAGCAGTCAGAGCAGCTGACTCTGCACAGGGTTGCCAGATTTTCAGAGAGCAACAAGCGACCAAACCTTTGAAAAAAAGCGACCTCGGCCTTTCAATAAAAAACAGGAACTAAAATAATCAATTAAGCACGATGCATCACAGCAGATTTTAAATAGTATTTGATCACTAGAAAAGACTTAAAAGGTTGAAAATATGCTAAAAGTTAATATTTCTTTCATTATTGAGTATATTTCTGTGAATAAAACCCGGGAAAATGTCTAAAATCCCCTTGTTCATGACGTCAAAAGGCCTCTCAGGAGCAAGCCCAAAAAAACGCAACCCGCGACTATCAAAATTCACAAGCGACTTTCCAGAAAAATAAAAAGTCCAAAGTCGCTATAAAGAAGCGGACTTGGCAACTCTGCAGAGAACAGCCGCTGCAGCTGCATCTACAGCTCCTCCCTCAGGACAATACAGGACGGTATCGTATCGGAGATTTGGTATGATAGGCCTATTCGTTGATACTGATACCTAAAAATGTGCGATAGTGAACGTTTTGCAATAAAACGATATTGGTATCGGAACAACCTTAGTTATGTTGACCTAAAGTTATAATAAAACAATCCCTTGCGTGTGGACATGAGACTTACCCGAGAATCTTGGTCTGTGCGTGAAAACTTTTTTTTCATCCAAAAAGAACAAAAGGCACCGGGGCTCACACAGTACCAGGCTCTCCTGGTTTATCCCATAAGTCTCTGCTCTGTCGGGGAGAGCTGCATTCACACTGACACTGTCTCATGTTCACTCTCAGATCAGATTATTTTTTATATTAAACCAAAAGACCTTATGTAAAAGAAAAGACACATTTTTAGACAAAGTTGTTTAAGTCTGTCGTGTGAATAGACTTTCACCAAATAGATTCCTACGATTACACTTTTTCCAAACTGAAGTTGCTGTTCTACAGTTCACTTTTGCCTGTGATCTTAATGCACCGCTCACTTGTCACAGACGTGAGCACATCTCAGGTTCACTGAATGGTGCCCATAGACTGTATAATACAGTCTATGATGGTGCCTCACATCTGCCTGGAGCCACACTTCCTAGACTGACAGCGTATTGTGCTTGGAGAGAGACATTGTGTGTTACCGCTGGGGTGAAAGAACCGAAAATATTTTATTTGGAATCTAAATATCTGAAACAATCACAAATAAATACAGACAAGTGGGTGGGGTTAGGTGATAGGTGAAAACAAGCTCAAACTAAACATTGTTCAGCTCCATTTGCTTTACAAACAGACATGAGGTTCTTTGTCTGGAGGCACAGGTCTAGTCTATGGGTCTGACTCACTGAAGCCTGAGGTTACTTTGTCAGGTGCACACAAGTAAACTTGTATTTTACTTTCAGTTTTTTTCTCCTGTTTTCCAGATCACAAAGAAGAGCCGACAGTCCACGTTAGCTCTGCTCCGAAGCGTGAGCGATGCGTTCTCAGGCTGGCTGCTCATGCTGCTCGTGGGACTCATGGCAGGTAATCAACACGTCCGTAAAATACTGCGTTTGTGAAGAGTGAAAAACAGAGACATGACAGGAAGTGGAACTGCACTAGAATCTCATCATTTCATCCGTGCAAAATGCTGAGTCCAATCAAGCATGTCCTGGAAGTTTCAACATTATGATTTGAAGACATTAGTCATAACTATTGTGTAAATGAGATGAGCTTTGACCATTGTTTATACTATGATTTATATGTAACAGTTTAAACTCACTTGGACTATAAACCATTTTTTTTATCTTCAAATAATGGTCTTAAACTGTTAATACAAGTTCAAAACAGAGCAGAGCCTTGGTGACGACCTCACTTCTGCTGTTTATTCCCAATTTCAACCACAAAATAGTATGTTCTCTTAATGTTTAGTCAGAGAAAGTGCTAAAGTGACACGTAACTGTCGCATAACTACTTTTAATCATTCACTACACAAACATTTATGATCAGTGTTTCGTTTAGCTAATACTTCAAAGTCAAAGTGCTTCAAAACATAGTTAAGAATACAATATTTAAGATTTTTTTTTCAAAATATTCACTTTTAATCATAAATGAAATCACTGATCCGTGCCCAAGCCCAAGCTAATGTGTTTTTCTCACTGATGAAAGAGTCTAGTTTAGTCCTGGGTTAGTCCTGTTTCAGTCCTGATGAAAACCTGGTCCAGTTCTGAGATAGTCCTGCTTAAAACCAGCTCAATGCTCACTAAATACACTGTGGGAAGTAAAATAATCGCATTTAAAAGTTTTTAAAGTAAACATCACAAACACGTGTGTCAAAGTGATCGAGGCTGATTCTCAGCTCGTATATTTAATGAGGTGTTAACGGTTTGAGGTCTTTAACGAGCCGTATCTCTGTGGTTCCTGGGTCTTTTTGGATGATTTAAAAACTCAGACATAGCTCAGACTCGTCTTTGTCTCTCTGTCAGTACAGCAGACTTTTCTTCTTCGTGTCCACTGCGCTAACATCAGCAGAAGAGATCCTTTGTTTGTGTTTATGAGAGCGAGTGAGAGAAAAGGACGCAGCAGCAGCGTGGGACACTTTCATTCATGCCTCATGTGACCTATGTTAATGCCGACAAAATAATTAATCATGATTAAGCAAGTGGTGCGTTTGTCTTCTGTCTTATCTGCATCAATAGTCTTTCTTTTGACAGCTTGCTGCTGCGGCTGTTGGATCAGAATCCACGTTCATCTTTCAAAAGGAAATCCTGTGTATTTCTGCTAAAACAGAATCAATAGCAGCAGAAACATTCATGGGGGTTCCATCTTTGTTTTGCTCAATTCAAGTGCTAGTTCCTGTCATCTCCTCCCCTAACCCCCCTGCTGCGTTGTGATTGGGCTCCTATTGCAGTCCTATTACACTGAAGAGTGCAAAACTGATCAATCACATGCCTATTGCAACTGTAAACTCTATGCTTAATATTCCTTATTTTAAATGCACTGATCCTGTTTCTTTTCGGCAGGTGCGCTGACCCCGTTTCTTTTCGACAGGTGCACTGACCCTGTTTCTTTTCGGCAGGTGCACTGACCCTGTTTCTTTTCGGCACTTGCACTGATCCTGTTTCTTTTCGGCAGGTGCGCTGACCCTGTTTCTTTTCGGCAGGTGCACTGACTCTGTTTCTTTTCGGCAGGTGCACTGACTTTGTTTCTTTTCGGCAGGTGCGCTGATCCTGTTTCTTTTCGGCAGGTGCACTGATCCTGTTTCTTTTCGGCAGGTGCACTGACCCTGTTTCTTTTCGGCAGGTGCACTAATCCTGTTTCTTTTCGGCAGGTGCGCTGACCCTGTTTCTTTTCGGCAGGTGCACTGACTCTGTTTCTTTTCAGCAGGTGCACTGACCCTGTTTCTTTTCGGCAGGTGCACTGATCCTGTTTCTTTTCGGCAGGTGCACTGATCCTGTTTCTTTTGGGCAGGTGCACTGACCCTGTTTCTTTTCGGCAGGTGCGCTGATCCTGTTTCTTTTCGGCAGGTGCACTGATCCTGTTTCTTTTCGGCAGGTGCACTGACCCTGTTTCTTTTCGGCAGGTGCACTGATCCTGTTTCTTTTCGGCAGGTGCACTGACCCGGTTTCTTTTCGGCAGGTGCACTGACCCTGTTTCTTTTCGTCCGGTGCACTAATCCTGTTCTTTTCGGCAGGTGCGCTGACCCTGTTTCTTTTCGGCAGGTGCACTGACTCTGTTTCTTTTCGGCAGGTGCACTGACTCTGTTTCTTTTCGGCAGGTGCACTGATCCTGTTTCTTTTCGGCAGGTGCGCTGACCCTGTTTCTTTTCGGCAGGTGCACTGACTCTGTTTCTTTTCAGCAGGTGCACTGATCCTGTTTCTTTTCGGCAGGTGCACTGATCCTGTTTCTTTTCGGCAGGTGCACTGATCCTGTTTCTTTTCGGCAGGTGCACTGACCCTGTTTCTTTTCGGCAGGTGCACTGATCCTGTTTCTTTTCGGCAGGTGCGCTGACCCTGTTTCTTTTCGGCAGGTGCGCTGACCCTGTTTCTTTTCGGCAGGTGCACTGATCTTGTTTCTTTTTGGCAGGTGCACTCACCCTGTTTCTTTTTGGCAGGTGCACTGACCCTGTTTCTTTTTGGCAGGTGCACTCACCCTGTTTCTTTTGGGCAGGTGCACTGACCTTGTTTCTTTTCGGCAGGTGTACACTGACCCTGTTTCTTTTCGGCAGGTGCACTGACCCTGTTTCTTTTTGGCAGGTGCACTGACCCTGTTTCTTTTTGGCAGGTGCACTCACCCTGTTTCTTTTGGGCAGGTGCACTGACCTTGTTTCTTTTCGGCAGGTGTACACTGACCCTGTTTCTTTTCGGCAGGTGCACTGACCCTGTTTCTTTTCAGCAGGTGCACTGACCCTGTTTCTTTTCGGCAGGTGTACACTGACCCTGTTTCTTTTCGGCAGGTGCACTGACCCTGTTTCTTTTCAGCAGGTGCACTGACCCTGTTTCTTTTCGGCAGGTGCACTGACCCTGTTTCTTTTCGGCAGGTGCGCTGACCCTGTTTCTTTTCGGCAGGTGCACTGACCCTGTTTCTTTTCGGCAGGTGCACTGACCCTGTTTCTTTTCGGCAGGTGCACTGACTCTGTTTCTTTTCGGCAGGTGCACTGACCCTGTTTCCTTTCGGCAGGTGCACTGACCCTGTTTCTTTCGGCAGGTGCAATGACCCTGTTTCTTTTCGGCAGGTGCACTGACCCTGTTTCTTTTCAGCAGGTGCACTGACCCTGTTTCTTTTGGGCAGGTGCACTGACCCTGTTTCTTTTGGGCAGGTGCACTGACCCTGTTTCTTTTGGGCAGGTGCACTGACCCTGTTTTTTTCGGCACTTGCACTGATCCTGTTTCTTTTCGGCAGGTGCGTTGGCGGGAGGCATCGACATCGCGGCTCACTGGCTCACAGACCTTAAAGAAGGCGTGTGTTTGGTGGGATTCTGGTTTAATCACGAACACTGCTGCTGGACGTCTAACGAGACCACGTTTCAGGAGAGAGACCGCTGCCCCCAATGGCAGACCTGGGCCCAGCTCATCTCAGGACAGTCCCAGGTCAGTCTATATGCCTCTTCATTATTTAGAATTAATTTTAAGCAATCAAATGTATTTAAAATGAAACACAATTTTATTGCTAGAATGAAAGAGAAAAATGTATCAATATTTTTTCTTTGCGATAGAAAAAGATCTTAAAATTTACTTGACCAAACATAGAACTACAGAGCATCAGGAAAGTATTCACCGCACTTTTTCCACATTTTGTCCTTTTACAGCTCCATTCCAAACTGTAATAAATTCATTAATCTCTTACCTAAAAATATGATTTCTTAGTTTTCTATTTTTATTAATGTCAAAAAATGTCCAAAGAAAACTTTTTTCACATTGTCATAATGGGGTATTGTGTGCAGAATTTTGAGGTAAGAGATTCATTTAATAATTTGAAATGGAGCTGTAAAAGGACAAACTGTAAAAAAAAAAAAGTGAAGCGCTGTGAATACTTTCTAGTCCTTAGTTTCCTTTACTCGACTCTCTCTCTGAATTGAAATACATAGCACTAGTTTTCTAATATCTTAAACAATGCAAAATGTTTTTTCACATTTAAAAAAAATGGAAAAGTCATGTTTGAAAACTGACTTCATTCATTTAATTTATTTTTTTTTTTCATTTCTTTTCTTTTCATTTTTTCTTTTCTTTCATTCTTTCTATTCATTCATTTTCCTATTCTTTTCATTCCTTTTCATTTTTTTTTCATTCTTTTTAATTTCTTTCCTTTCCTTTTCTGTATTGACCATTTGCACCTACGTCACTTGATCACGTGGCTGCTCCATGCTGGAGGCAGAAGTGCGTGTACGCAGCATTACAGGGAGCGCAAAACTGACAAATTCTCACATATTTCCTTATTTTTCCGTAATGAAAGCAGTGGATGCTTCTGGTACATGTTCAGTACATTTGTCTGTGGAAGTAGGACGTCTTTTAGACGCACACAAAACAAGGTATTTGGAAAAGCTAATGAATGCTAGCTGATTTATGCTCTCTTCCTCCTGTTATGTTTGCCGAATAAATAACATTTACAAGTTTGCCTGACTTTACTCTTCATGATTTGTACCATTATGTGGTAAACAGGGTTTTGTCTCACACTGGAGCAGACTTAAAAGCTACAAGAGGTTGGTTTTCAGTAACTTAGCTGTGAGGCTAGTGTTAGCCACGCATAATGCAGGCTGTTTCAAATATTCATTGCATTTATTTTTTTGTCAAAGGTCATTTTTTTTCTCTTTAGCATTGACTTACCTTGTTTAAAGTGTTCACTGCAGATCTGTAGCGATTTAGAGGGATTCCAGTTCTTTTGATTTATTGCTGCCATCCACTAGCGTCTTCTATCTTCATCAAAATGTAAACGAAAAAGCTACAGGTTTTAGGCTTAAAACCTCGATCTTGCCTGTTAGTGCAGAGTGTTCCAGATACAGACATTTTCCAATTGAAATCAATTAAAATGACTTAGAAACGAGCAAGTTTTCGGCAAAGTTTCCATTGCTGTAATGCGCACAGACAGAGCTTTTGCCATCCAGCATGGAGAAGTGGGCGTTCCCTCGAGGAGTGTGACGACACGTGCAAATGGTCAATTGTTTACACAAATGCAACATATTCAAGTATTAATATATTTATGTGCAGAAGGAGGCAAAAAACAAACAAAACAAAAACTAAGAGCTTATATTAAAGTCTCCACATAAAGAGTGATAAAAGTGACAGAACACTGCAGCTCTGTGTAAAGAAAACAGACATATACTGTATATTACATTTATAAGCACACGTTACCTTAAAAACAATACAATTCATGTGAATATAAGAGACTTTCTGAAGCAGTTTTAAAATGATGTTTCTGATATGTCGCCTGAATCCAGATGTGAAAACTGGCTCTGTAAAAGGAACCATTTTAAACTGGATAATGAGTGAATACATTCTAAAATTATTCATTTTTTTTTTATTAATTCTTAAAACAAAATATGAAAAAACACAGCATTTTCTCACCGGAGTTAGTAAAAAAATAAAAATAAAACTAAAATCAAGATGGTCTCGTTCCAGCTCTTACACATTAAGACATTTTAAGTTAGCCACTTTTTCCTGAGAAATAACCCAGAATTAAATCTACACACAAAAGAATCTATATTTTTGTATAATTTAGTGAATTAATTGGGGGCCGGATCAGATTTTTGGAGGGCCAATTTGGCACCCGGGCCTTAGGTTGAATAGGCCTGGTCTAGAATTTTTAGTCTAAGAACATATATGTAGATGTTAGAACTTTTGAATGAGCTACAATGTGAACAAACCCTTTTGTCAGTCATGTGTTCAGTGACTGCACAGCCTGTAGCTCCATCTGCTGTTGTCATGTGAACATTACATTGTACTTATTATTCTGCAGTAGGATTTCTGTTACACTAGCTCTCATGTTTACATGTAAAAAGACAGTTTATGTGCCTGTACGCTGAGAGAGTGTCTCTGTTTTCCTACAGGGAGCGTTTGCGTACATCATAAACTACCTGATGTACCTGTTCTGGGCTCTGATCTTCTCCCTCCTGGCGGTGACTCTGGTGAGGGCTTTTGCTCCTTACGCCTGCGGCTCAGGAATCCCAGAGGTAAAACACACTCACACTTTTCAGATTAACCTTAAAACATCAAAAAAATATTTAATTTTAGACGGACTTCAGTTGTCTAAGTCTGCTTTTACAACAGCATCTTGTTCAATCAATTATTTTTTTCTTACAGAGACTTTGAAAGAATATAATATTAAAGAGTTAAAAAGTAATTAGTTTGGGTCTTTTAAAGCAGGGGTTCTGAAACTTTTTGAGACCAAGGACCCCTTATCGTTAAAACATTGTTTAAAATTCAAATGAAACATGAATATCTAAGAATCATGTTCTTTTAATTGTTTCTACCGTAAACTAATCATGTTAGTTTTGTAAATCATAAGAATGGTGCAATATTCAAGTAAAGACCAATGTCTCACACATTTCTGGTGGAACCTCCAATTCATAGTCCAGGAACCTTCAAGCATCCCTGGACCCCACTTTGAGAACCACTGCTTTAAAGGACACACATGATTACACTGGAGCTGGACTCTATAACAAGTTTCACAGTAGTATTGTTATATTATGTATTGGAATACTGAGTAGGCCTATATTGTGTATTTGAGCAAAATGATATAAATAGAGGTTGTATAAAATAAAGGGCAAACACAGGTTGATACTTCTGTATTTGAGTCTTTTACAGGCGTTTCACATTTTAATGTGACACTAACGCGCCAATCCCACTACATGCAGCTCCGCTCCGCCCCGCCCAGCTCCGACCGTCGGAGTGGCTGCACGTGTCCCGCTCCGCAGGAATCCGCCCAGCTCCGTCTCTCCGCCGCCGTACGACCAAAATACGGATCAAGGCTATTTTCTTCTCCGCTCGAGTCTGGCCAGGTCAATCTCCACCAATCAAAACGCACCAAACAGGAAAAAGAAAGTGAACTATGTCCGGATTTACAAAGTAAAATCACTCCGCACGTACTTTGTATTGATAAGATAACGAAAAGTTTGTGGTTTTACATAAAGTTTCTTTGATATTTGGACACAGCAGACTGTTAACTACAGACTATGTCACTGACACATAAACAGGACAACGTTATCGAGTTCGTGCTCGTAACAACCTCTACCCTCAGCGGAGGAGGAAAACACTTCCTACTGTTTCACAAACTGGTGTTTTTGACGCATGCTCTTCTTGAGCTCCTCGGGGCAACGCAGCCCTGCGGAGCGGACTGGAGCGGAGACAGTGGGCGAGGGGTCTGCGGCAACTTTCGGAGGCGGACCGGGGCGGAGCTGCATGTAGTGTGATTGGCGCGTAAGATGTGAAACGTCAAATAATAAGACTTGTTTTAGCACATTTCTTGAATTGTTGACGGTGTGCATGTGAGCTGTTTATTTTTAAGTTTTAGCGTTAGCACATTCTTTTTATGAACACACTTTGGTTTATAGTTTTCAGAGAAAACCAAACATATTTGTTTCAGTTGGCTTGTTTATTTTAAAAAATGCTAACATCTCGCTGAGATGTTCATTTCCTGTTTAGTTCATTTCTATGAGGTTTTCACTGCCTCAGAAAAAAATCACAGAATACTGTAAAATCCAGCAGTGAAAATAGATTTGTTGTTGATTTTCTCTTACAACATGTTAAATACTTTACAAAACTGAGGAAAACTTCACCCAAGGACCAAAGTGTCTTTATAAAAGAATGTGTTTGTTAATACTAATGCTAATTTAGAAAATTAACAGCTTACATGCACAGAGTCAATTGTTTGAATATTATAATCAAGATATTTATTTTTGTCAATATCACTGAACCCAAATGTGAAAAAAAAAGTTGGTTGGCTAATAAACATTAGCAGGCATTAGCATTTGCATTCACATTTGCATACACTTTTCAGAGTGGATTATGTATTTATTTATATTTAAATATTGAATCAAAAAGCACAAGAGTAGTAGTGTTAATAAAGGAGAGAATATTAAAGAGATTTAGAGCTGAATGCTGCTCTCTGATTGGCTGAGCTCGGGTGGTCCTCTCCAGTTTCAATTTGTTTGTAAAAAAAAACAAAACACTATTGACCATACTTGTGACCAAAATGAATACATGTTGATATTAACCATGTATGGAAGAATTTATGAGAGGAAGTTGTCAGATTTCAAAACTAAATCACGTGTGTACCTCAGCTTTAAGTAGTTTAAACAGCATCATGCTTTTCCAGCAGAAAGTTTAGTTTGAAATGTGTTTGTGTGAGGAGTTTAAAAAATTAGCTTTAGATTAAAACTCATATTCTCTTGAACTGTGCGTTCCAGATCAAAACCATCCTGAGCGGCTTCATCATCCGCGGTTACCTGGGGAAGTGGACTCTCATCACTAAAACCATCACTCTGGTCCTGGCCGTGTCGTCCGGGCTCAGTCTGGGGAAAGAGGGCCCCCTAGTGCACGTGGCCTGCTGCTGCGCCAACATCCTGTGTCACCTGTTCACCAAGTACAGGAAGAACGAAGCCAAGCGCAGAGAGGTAATGTACGGTGGCCCTAAAGGGTAAAAACAGTCACGCAAATACAAAAACACAAATACAAGTACAGGAAGAACGAAGCCAAGCGCAGAGAGGTAATGTACGGTGGCCCTAAAGGGTAAAAACAGTCACGCAAATACAAAAACACAAATACAAGTACAGGAAGAACGAAGCCAAGCGCAGAGAGGTAATGTACGGTGGCCCTAAAGGGTAAAAACAGTCACGCAAATACAAAACACAAATACAAGTACAGGAAGAACGAAGCCAAGCGCAGAGAGGTACTGTACGGTGGTCCAGAAGGATAAAAACATGTACACCAATACAAACCACACACCAAAAACCCAGCTTGGTTCATGGTGGTACAGTAACTTCTTTATTTTCCCCAAAGCAGTTATGCCGCTTCCTGGTTAGCGTAGTTTTCCCAAATCCTTAAACTTAACAAACAGGGTAGGCCCTGTTCACGCTGCGGCTTGTCCAAATATGGTGTGGATATACCAGTTTCCAGTCAATTGATTCCCTCGGGAGGCTAGCTCAAATGCCATAACCTAATTAAATATTTAAATGACACAAAGCGGACACAAGTTACAGCCAGAAAATCATTTGCAGCGAGTTCAGAGCTTCAAATACGAGCTAAATACTTCACCAGGGAAAACGTGTCCATAAAATGTGTCGTTTTGTCTCTGAAACTAGTGCTAGAGTGTATTTAATTACATTATTAATGTTAAAACAAATCTACAAACTGAACTAGCTTCATACAAAACACTCGGCCTAGGACGTGATGTATTTTTATCAAATTGTCTGCTTTATATTTGCGCTAATTTATTTGTTAGCATTTAGCATTGCGCCATGCGTACGCACTTTTATAAACACACAGTCTTTCCCTGGTTACGTTTTTATCTCTTCTGTGAAGGTCTGAACTCGCTGCCAGTGGTCATATAATCGACATTAGCTCTCTGCTATGAGTTTAAAACATTTTTTTTTTTAAATTTTAGCCCAAATTCCCCATGAGGAATGAATGAAACGAGAAGCAACTATCCATAGGTATCACGCAAACCGGAGCTAGCATAGCCGCAGCGTGAAAAGGGTCTATTCACTTAACCTAATCTAACCCTAACCTTACCCAAATCCCTTAAGTAAATATTTTAAAATATAAACTTTTGCTAGCATAGCCACCAATGCAAAGTGATGGTGCATGGCATGACTGGGTTGGAGAAAAAAATTCAAGCGGTACAGTACGGTCCTACGCTGTTTTCACCGTGTAAAGCAGCCTGTATCTGTAGACTTAGCAAAGCCAAGCTAGTGCGTTAGCATCAGCTGTTTCCTGTTTGTCGAGGCAAAACACTGTAAAAAATTGTCAATTCTGTGCATAATGTGTCCAACATAATCCAACCTTTTTGTGCGTGTTTTCTGACATTGCATGCTTGTTTTTGAATTTGCGTTCGTGTTTTTGAATTTGCGAATGTGTTTTTGAATTTGCGTTTGTGTTTTTACACTTGTATTTTTGAATTTGCATTTGTGTTTTGGAATTTGAGAGCGTGTTTTGTAATTTGTGTGTGCGTTTTTTTAAATTGTTATTCCTGTATTTGTATTTTTAAAGTTTTTAATACTTGTGGTATTTAGGTTTTACCATGAAATTGCTCAGAAGGACAAAACGTTGTCCTACTTGTGTGTTCCCAGGTGTTATCGGCGGCAGCAGCAGTCGGAGTGTCCGTGGCTTTCGGAGCGCCCATCGGAGGAGTTCTGTTTAGCTTGGAGGAGGTAAAAAAGCAGCACAAAATGAACTTACCTCAAAGAGCTGTAAATTTCCTGAGTTCCATCTGTGTCTGTCTCTCGTAAATCTCCGTCTCTGTGATCTACAGTCACAGCCATTTGCTCTCCACTCCCAAAGATTTACACCAAAGCATAAATATTAAGAGTTATGAGCTGTTCACTTGTGATAGAAAGATTATTGTTAAGGATTTAGATGAACGCAAATCGCACGTGCTGCAATTTTTGAAGTACCATAACCATCTGTAAAACTCATTTCTGCATACATTGTCTAAAAGTACAACATTCGGAGTTTGTTATTAGTAATTTGTATCTTAAGAGGACTATTACTCAATTAATTGTTGATATCCAGCTCAAATGCTTTTAAACAGGCAAATAAAAGATCTCACTGTTAGCTATTAACTTCTGTTAAATGTTCTGCATCAGAGATCATCCGGAAAAGATGCCCAAGCCACCTGACCTGTGTAGGAGCAGCGGTTCTACTCAGAGCTCCTCTTGTGTGACTGAGCTCCTGCCCTATCTCTAAAGGAGTGCCCAGTCACCCTGTGATGGAAACTCATTTTAACCACTTGTATCCCCAAACTTGTTCTTGATCAAAAACTGTTACCGTGTATATGTAACAGTCTTGTACTTATGACAGACAAATCATCACAAAAATAGATGAACTACTGACACGAACCAGTAAAACATTAGCCAATAGATCTATTGGTAATAACCTGTCAATGTTAGTACATAACTCATTGGCCCAGTTGAGGGCGTAGCTCTGAAGGTGGAACATGTGCATCATTTGATAAACAGTTTCTTTTATTGTCTTTCCTTGGAGAATTCTCCATACAATCTTTAAATTGCTTACATTTGTTTTTAGGCCCGAGCAGCCCTGAGCTGGGCGTTGGGCCTATTGTTTCTGCTGATCATCGTCCTGCCGTCACGATCAGCCACTCCGTCTCCCCCTGTGAGAACTACAAAGTCTTCCAGTACTACTCAGTAACCCATGGCTTGGGTTCTCCTTGTAACTGTTAACTGAATGGAAATCAATGTGCGGCCTGGATTCGTCGGTTTTCACTCACATCATACTTCGACACACTCCTCCTAGGGCATTTCTGTGTGCATCAGCTGCACAAGTGAGCCATCAAAAGTGATCCATTTTTAAAACGCGTGATACAGTGTCTGTGCGGCGAAGAGCTTGTGACTTTCATTTATTGGTTCTTTCTCATATTTCAAGTTGATAAAAGTGAAAAATGTTGGCTTTTTGACTTTTCACTGGACACCAAATCATATACAAATATTCTTAAACTTAAAGTTAAAGCTAAAGTGGGTTCAGGTCAGAGTCAGAGCTGTAAATTTTCAGATCGGATGATAAACGCTGTCCGTCGCTGTCGACACGTCACAGATGGTTTATAGATCTGTCTGAATACTTTACGACCGAGTTGTAAATTTACTCTGGTATTTAATTGTATTGGCCTCGCTGATATAAAGAAGTCTTTTGTTTCCCAGTGAACAATAGCGTCTCTTTTGGCTTTATTTTGTTCGTATGTAGAATATCATTTTTATATATTTCTTATACTTGTGTATTAATTCACAACTCAAATATCGTTTGATCCTTATTTTGTTGTCGCTTCTTTATCAAAAACGTACCTGCAGTTGCTTTTTGCCTCATTCACACTTCTTTGAAACAGAAATCGTTCATATTTATGAATCACTTTAAACTGTTAGAGCTGCTGATTGAGCAGCTGTTTATCCGAGTGAGAGCAGTACACCAGATATTATTGTTCAGAGTACCCCCAAATTCTTTTTCCCAAATTTCCTTACAATGGTTTGGTGACGATATCTCAGAAATAAAAAACTCGACACATTTACTAATTTCTTGGTAGTTGTTAATATACAGTATTTAGGCACTCCATCACTGGACAGTTTTCACTCGAGATTTCAAAGTTGCTCATATTACTACTTACAAAACTGCAGATGGCTAAAACAAATTGTGTAGGCAGATTGTATATAGACACTAATTCTTCAAATGATGCAATTTTGCTACACAGATCTTTTATAGAGTTAATTCCTTTACTTTGCCATGATTCAAAGACATGTCCTGCAGGAACACATTTTGGTGTATGAACTTAAATGTCGGGAAGTTTATATTTACATTTGATTGATTCAAGATCTTTACAGAATGTTGAACAACTAAGCTTGTACTGATTCATTTTGGACTTGCCTTTAAGTCTTGTGAATAACAGTAGAGTCCATGATGTACAGGGGCGTAGCACCAAATTTTGGGCCCCAGGTACAATCTTTGGTGATGGGCCCCCAATACATGATTTTGTGTTTTAATTATTTAGTTTACTCTCGTTATTTTTCTATTCATTTGGGTTTTATTTCATTTACAGATTACTGATTTAATTTCTATATTCCACACATAAATAGTGTTGCTTTTGCGTTTTTTTTGCAGAGACATTGAATGCCTTTCAAGATTTGTATCGCCATAATCGACTACAAAACTATTTTGTCAAAACTATTGAGTTGAAACCACTGCATTCACTCAAATAGAGACGAGTATAAAATTAAATGTGTTTTCAACTCACTCTTTTACATTTTAGCTAACTTGTCTAAACGATGCCAAAGACACACTTAGAAAATCCTTGTAACATTTTGGATACATTATAATGTTGAAGCTGTGATATTTATTGATAATATTCAAGTTAATATGCAAAATTGTTGAACTGATCATTTGTGTCAAACCCTGGCTATTTGTTCACTGAAAACTCTTGCTCATATTATTTTAATTTCTAGCTATTGTATTTGTTAATAATTTAGCCAGTTAATATTTTTATTTTTTCCGCCATTTTCTTTGATCAAAGTCCATTTGCTACGATTTATAGCAGGGCTCCCGCGGGGTCTTAAAAAGTCTTAAATTTGAAATGGGAAATTTAAGGTCTTAAAAAGTCATAAATTTGTCAAAATTAAGTGTTTAGGTCTTAAATTTGAAGTGGCTTTTTAAGACCTTGTATTTTTGAGCAGATTGATAAAAGTTACATGAAGACTGTGCGTGTCTGTGTCAGAGAAGTGCTGTGATGCCCGTCGTGTAAACGAGAGTCAGATGGAGCGACAGCGCACAATAGAGGTGCGTGGAGCAGAGCGCATGAGCTCACAGTTAGCTTAGCACGAATCACCTCACAACTTTGGCACTAAACAAGAACTGTTCAACTTGGCCAAAAGAAAAGCATGTTTCACTGAGCGAGCTAGTTTTAAGGTAAGCTCACAGTGCTTTAATTCGGGCTGAAAATGTCTTGACTTTACCATCGCTAGCGCTGCAGATGCTGCGCGTAACGTGCCGTGAGCTTCACTGTGTGCATTTCGTAAATAATCTTTATTTATATAAGTTGTGCGATAGCTTTTAAATCGCTGCGTGTACAAAAAACGTTTCACTTATTTCCGCGTTAGCTTCAAGTTGTTAGCTGCTGTGTTCCATCCATCCACATTTACGCGTGTGCGTGAAAGTGGATGTGTGTAGCCTGGCGTAAAGACGCAGCACAGAATCTGCGAGTTTCGGAACATCTGGTCACATAAAGCTGGCCACTGCAGATGAGCGCAGTGAAGGAGAGTCAGGTGCTGCACCTGTCTGTGATCATGTGATCATGTGACAGGTGAACTGCATCAATTCGGAACAAGAATCTACAAATGTTATTTTTGGTCATAAATTATTGAAATGTGTGTAATGCCAGATGAAAGCAAAAAAGAATATAGTTTTGTTAATTTTTATTTATTAGATTATATATATATATATTTTTGTCACAAAAATATTTGTTTTTAAACGTGCACGTGGTCTTAAATTTTGCCAAGCAAGGTCTTAAGAAGGTCTTAAAAAGTCTTAAATTTTGTTCTAGAAGGTGTGCAGGAACCTTGTATAGTAGAAATGGAACTCTCTGATATCACAAATTATTACATCAACAATGAATCTATCTCACAAACAAAATGCTTTTGGGGGCCCTTTCCTGCCCTGGGGAGACTATCACCATTTACTCCCCCAAGTTCAACACCCCTGATGATGTATAAGGCTTGACTAAAGACATCAATTTAAGTCAGTTCTGCGTAATATGGGACCTTTAATGATCATTTTAACACTACTGACTGAGTGATAAAACTTTATACAACAGTGTGTTCCAGTTCTGCCAACTTTCAGCAACTTCACACAGTCATTGAAAAGAAGTGGACCAACATTCCAGCCTGATCCTCTCTGTGTGAAGGAGATGTGTTCCACTGTCCACATGTGTTTGTTCTGTTCCCAGGTGAGTTACTACTTCCCGTTGAAGACTCTGTGGCGGTCCTTCTTCGCCGCCCTGGTCGCCGCCTTCACGCTGCGCTCCATAAACCCGTTTGGAAACAGTCGGCTGGTGCTGTTCTACGTGGAGTTTCACGCGCCGTGGCATCTGGTGGAGCTGGCGCCCTTTATCCTGCTGGGCATCTTCGGAGGCCTGTGGGGGGCGCTGTTCATCCGGGCCAACATCGCGTGGTGCAGGAGACGTGAGTATGAAGTAGTAAAGTTACATTTCACCCTAATCACCCTAATCCTTGATGAAGAAATTGACAAATAAAAGTTGAAACAGAAGTAATTTAAGTTTCACAACAGAATCGCTCCACGTGTCATCAAAAAAACACCAAAATGCAAAGATAATTTACCGTATTTTCCAGACTATGTCGCTCCGGAGTACAGTGGTCCCTTGTTTATCTCTGGGGTTACGTTCCAAAAATAACCCGTGAAAGGCGAAACCCGCAAAGTAGTGATCTTCATTTTTTAGCTGTAATTTCAGTTGATAACCTGCCTGGTTCTGATGTTTAGTGTCTTTTGTACAGGTAATAATGCGCTGAACACATGATTCACTGCCAGATACAACAGCGTGAGTCGTTTTTGTGACCGCTTAAAGAGGGACGGTGCTGTGTGCGTTCGGCCGCTCTGCTTTTGGCACGTTGCCCATCCCGCTGTGCTCCACAGCCGACCGCAGAGCCACGGATCACACGGGCTCCAGAGCCGATAGAAACACATCTGGACTCTAGCGAAGTCACAACACGCTCCTCAAACACATCCGGACTCTAGTGAAGTCACAACACGCTCCTCAAACACACCTGGACTCTAGTGAAGTCACAACACGCTCCTCAAACACATCCAGACTCTAGTGAAGTCACAACACGCTCCTCAAACACATCCGGACTCTAGTGAAGTCACAACACGCTCCTCAAACACATCTGGACTCTAGGGAAGTCACAACACGCTCCTCAAACACATCTGGACTCTAGTGAAGTCACAACACGCTCCTCAAACACATCCGGACTCTAGTGAAGTCACAACACGCTCCTCAAACACATCTGGACTCTAGTGAAGTCACAACACGCTCCTCAAACACATCTGGACTCTAGTGAAGTCACAACACGCTCCTCAAACACATCTGGACTCTAGTGAAGTCACAACACGCTCCTCAAACACATCTGGACTCTAGTGAAGTCACAACACGCTCCTCAAACACATCTGGACTCTAGTGAAGTCACAACACGCTCCTCAAACACATCTGGACTCTAGTGAAGTCACAACACGCTCCTCAAACACATCTGGACTCTAGTGAAGTCACAACACGCTCCTCAAACACATCTGGACTCTAGTGAAGTCACAACACGCTCCTCAAACACATCTGGACTCTAGTGAAGTCACAACACGCTCCTCAAACACATCTGGACTCTAGTGAAGTCACAACACGCTCCTCAAACACATCTCTGAACTACACAAATGACGTTCCAGCGTGAACAAACTTATCATGGTAACTACGAGCTCAAAGAATCAAATCCTCACCTGGAGAAACGTCCGAGAGTCCGGTCAGCTTCCCCTGCATGATCCAAACTGATAAAGCGAGGGACCACTGTACACGTTGCAGAAGCTTCAAAAAACATATTTTGGAAGAAAAAAATGTATATAAATCACACTTTTTTGGGGAAATAAATATACATAATCCGGCACCATAAACAGACGCGGGACACGTTTTTCCATCCATCCACACGTCTCTTTCCTCTAAAACTCTATTTCCGTCTCTCCTGCATAAACAGCAGTCCTTCATTCATTTCTCTGGAAAGTTTTCCTTCGCGCTGCTTCTGCTGTAGATCTGCGAGTGCTCCTCAGATATTACACGTGAAACATGGAAATGCAGCTGTGAGTTTTGGTTGTGCAGTCACCAGACAAACATCAGTGTTTGTCTTTTAAGCGATCATGGAGAGAAGAGAACTCTCTTAAAATCAGACTGAATCAATGCTCTCTGTCCGGTTATTTTCATTGAATGAACACTTGTATCTAACATAAAGAGCAGTTTGAAAGTAAAATTCTTCTGCATAGAAAAACATGTTTTTACTACTATGATACAATACATTGTGAATTTAAAAAAATATATCGATGTACTGCATTTTTTCTGCATGATTAAAAATACCTATTTGGCAGATTTTTTTTATATATTTTTTTCTAAAATATATCTTGATACGTGACACATTGAGGAGAGTATATCAAGATATACGTGTATCGGGATGCTTATCCTATTGTGACCTCAGGATACGTATATTACCTAGCACAGTTAAAACCACTTATGTGCGTACTGTGTCTGTGGAACTGCATCATGTGTTTGTAAAGTCAGCACGTGTATCAGAGCGCTCCTTATGGCGCCATATAATAAAGTCTATAAGACTGTCCAGCCTACGGTTGGACACTATACAAGTATACACAAATATCCGTCCATGGCAGCCAAAGGGATAACCAGACTCCAAATAGAGCTTCAATATGCAACAAGATATGAAAGGGAGATAAAAGCACATTTTTTAAGTAAGCTCTTTATTGAAAACAACAAGTGCAGCTGTAAAAGTTTAGAAGCACGCGCTCAAAAGATCCAATCTGTGTCGTCACACTGTTATGATTAGCATGGCAGTTTTTTATTTTGAGCAGTGCATTTGCAAATCCCACATTTTTCTACGAAAGTATTTTCAGATTTACCAATATTTTTTGTACAAACCAAGAGTTCGTTTTCAAAAACAGACAATTGCAATGTTTTCAAAAGCCTAATGTCATTGTTAATGTAACTGACCCTGCCAGGTAAGACCACTCGTCTGGGACACTACCCGGTGTTAGAGGTCCTGGTGGTCACCGCGGTTACGGCTCTCATCGCCTTTCCCAACAGCTACACCAGGATGAGCGGAGCTGAACTCATCTCCGAGCTGTTTAACGACTGCTCCCTGCTGGACTCGTCGCAGCTCTGTGGATACAAACAGGTCCGTTCACACAAGTTCACACAAAGTTCACACAAAGTTCACACAAAGTCTTAAAATGTGTCATATTATGGGCTTAGGTCTTACATTTGAAGCAGCTGTTTTATTCAGTGGAATTATCAGTTTTAATGTAGAAGGTGTGTGTTTGTAGTAGACACTTTTGTTGTGAAAGTTCATCACAGAAATAAACATTAGATGGAGCTACAGACCAAGTTTTTTCTGTTGTTAGCGCTGTAAACATTACAAAATCTCTAAAAGGTCATTTCAAACTTGTGACTCTTTCACTTTTTGTTTTACAACAACAAAACAAAATTTAAAGGAAAAAAAATGTAAGCAATTTTCAATTACTGTAATTTCTGGATTATAAGCCGCTACTTTTTTATGAGCTTTGAACTATGCGGCTTATAAGGCAAAGCAGCAAAATGATAGATTCTCATAGACTTACTATTAACAAGTGCGGCCTATATATGTACTTCATCATTTTTCTTACTTAAAGGTGGGGTAGCTAACTTTTTTAGTTGTAAATTAGTAAACTTTGTGCTTTCCACTAAAAAGTATTTAGTAAATGCAGCACCTTGTGAAAAATTAGACTTTTGTGTACTGTCTGAACAGAATAATAAAGAATTTTAGTTCTAATCAGGAGCAGAATACTGCGCTCTGATTGGCTGAACTTGGGGTGGTCACTCCAGTTTCACTTTGTTGTTTGTAAAAGAGGTTTATAGGCCATA
Source organism: Mugilogobius chulae (assembly GCA_038363315.1). Lineage (NCBI taxonomy): Eukaryota > Metazoa > Chordata > Actinopteri > Gobiiformes > Gobiidae > Mugilogobius > Mugilogobius chulae. The sequence continues at coordinate 6,153,026 of CM076404.1, forward strand.
AATGCAACCAAAATGAACACATGTCGATATTAACCATGTGACGAAGGATTTATGAGAGGAAGTCGTCAGATATAAAACCTAAATTGTGGTTGCAATGTAAAAATCAGCTACCGCACCTTTAAATCTAGTGGGTACGGCTTATATTCAGGTGCGCTCAATAGGTCAGAAATTACAGTAATAAAAAGCTTGCAGATATTTATTGGCAAGTAAGGCCCTGAGAAAGACACATTTTTATTATTTCTTTAGTGCAAAAATGTAGACACGGACATCTAAACGACAAAAACATTCTTTTGTTTAACGATTTAACCGATCCAGCTTGTTCAGTTCTGATACCGATTCCGATACTTTGTCTTTAAGTATCTGTCGATACTCGATGTCAACCGACCAGTGTAAGAACTGAAATTGAGGTTCTTTTTTATCTAAACATAAGACATTTTGTCATATAGTGCTAACTGTGTGCAATGCAACTGTTAGTTTTCTAGTGCAAGCCAAAACTTAACAACTTAATCTGAATAAAATGTCCAATAATATGAGACGTTCTGGATCAACACCAGCCAAGAAATTAGTCTCATTATGTCCAATTAAAGGTACAACTATATCGGCTGAACTGATATCATAGAGCCGATATCTGATCCAGCAAAATTCCTGGATCGGCACCGATATCCGATCCCAATATCGGATCAGTGCATCCCTAGTTCAAGTGTCGTGTCTTTGTTATACTGTGGTGAAAGTGAAAGTTATAGCCTGTCACCTCAACTGATTCATTTGCATACACATTTGCATAAACCAATCTAAATACAGCTTTGATTAAGTTAATGATGAGAGAATACTGTTATAAAATGGGAAAAACACAGGAAAGTCAATCGCTATGTCGCCTTTAAGTTTAGGCCTGTACATAGCATTATTTAGAATCAGGGTGGGATTTGTTCAAAAACTGAGGATGGAAAAGTAATGTTTATTTATTACACATTTAAGTCATTCTGCACATGCGCCATTTGCTTCTGTGTCTTCTTTCTTGCGTTTATTCTGTTTTTTTTCTACCTTCTGGCCCGCACTGGCACGCTCTGCTCTCACAATGAACAGAATTTATTGAGTAGACTACACAAAGTCCCGCAAAGCCCAATGACAAAACTTTCATGAATATGTCCACTAAACTTTCAAGGATCACTATGCAATGTTTATGGTTCTGTCTTTTTTTTTGTAATTTTTGTGGTATACGTTAGATCTATGGAAATAATGAACAAAAATACATGATACATTTAATCTTCATAGGCACAGAACTTTTTTGTTGAAAAAATACATAGTTCACCTATATATAATTTTTTTTGCTGGAATTATTATTCATTCTGAAAAAGTTGTTCCAAACATACATGATACAAATAAAGCTGTTTATTCTTATTTCATAGAGTTTTCCCTACTAGTTCCCACTAGTGTTCCCCAGCACACTGGTTGAAAAACACTGATTTAAAGGACAATGTACAGTTACATTAAACAGGTGCTAATTACCATCTGCCATCCTTGACAAATAACAACAAATAAAAAAAACAAAACATTTACAACAAAACCACATGAATGCTGCAATGTCAGCAAAATTATCAGTTTATATTACAGTACCTGGTAAAATACTAAATTGTCCCGTTCTGAATTGAATCCTCATTCTCATTTGATTTCATTCTCATTTGATTTCCCGCTTTACTTGAAAAACGGATTGGCATCTGTGTTCATTATTGAGATCTGTCCATTTAAACTATGCTATACTAGGTGAGAGCAGGCTGGATGTGGATGCAGTGGGAGAAGGAAAAACCTCAATGACACTGGGCTGGGATCAACAGAACACTGTGAAATTGAGGATATAAAACACAGTCTTTGTTATTTGTTATCCCTCCTACAATTAATACAAGATGAAAGCAGAAGGAGGGATCAGGAAAGTATTAGTAAATGAAAGGATGGACAAACCAAAGGGAGGGAAAATCCCCCTCACCCCCCCACCAAATCACACCCTGTTTACAACAATGTAATCAAATTTTAAAAAAGTCAGATTTTCTAAGACATGTGGACGAAAACCACCACATCTTCAAGTTTCATTAGAAGCAACTCAAGCTGTTTGTGACGTCTTGTTTGAAGTCCAAATATTTAATTTTTTACTACATGTGACCAAACTACATCTAATATATTACCTGTTTATCCTCTTTTTCTCTGCGTTGTAACTGTGCTGATCTTTTGTTCGTTTGTATTTCAGCCGAGCATGAACATTTCAGACACTGGAGCTGGAAACAGTTTAGCCGATCGTCCTGCAGGAGCTGGTCTTTACACAGCTCTGTGGCAACTGGCACTGGCCCTGATTTTCAAGATGTCCATCACCGTCATCACGTTTGGCATGAAGGTACACAACTACACACAACTATATAGCAATACAACGTAGTGAGTATTACCTGAAAGTCTAGGCTTATTCTAAAATCCTCATTTGAAACTGACTTCATGAAACTGCTGCTCTTTCTCCTGTTCACTCCGCGGTCAGAGACGAGGCGGCTCTAAGGAGAGATCTAGGGATTTATCATGGTATTTGTGGGTTGGCTATAAACGTTTTCTAATGCAACGCACAATTTTTCACACTGGATGTGAAATTATTCCCACTGCCTAAAGTTGTAACAAAGTTGTAACACAATTCTTCTAGAACTGGTTTGAGTGTGTGGGGATAAACGTGATTTAAGAGTGCCTTTAGATGTTTTTTGAGGCAAAGCTAAAATGATCTTGACAGTTAGCATGGTCCTGACCAGGTTTATGTCTGCGTACTTGTTACTACGACAACTCAGAGCCAACTCTGGCTAACCATGTTAGTGGAACAGAAATGGAGATTTCATAAGCCTTGTAGCGACAGCTTAGCCCTTACCATTAGTCGCTGCTGGGTGCGGGGGATCCAGGCCTAACACGTTTGTCCAGGTGGTTCGAGTGAAGAGTTAATTGCACAATGGACTACTAACTTTTGTTGACTATTGTTCAGACCAAAACAGCAATATTGCAAAAAAGGGGGTAGAAGGGACAAAAAAGGAGAAACAAAAATGTATTGACAGGTGGAGATTTGCCTAACTTAAGAAAGCGGTAAAAACCGTATGACCTCCCGTCACCCAACGCCCCTTGGCTCTGACACCTGTGTCATACATATAAACTTGCTCCACGATCAATCTCCACTCTGCCTCCCCTTGTGGACAAACTGAATCCAGGTCACCTCATATAAAAACGTAAATAATTGTGTGGTCTTATTTAACCCCAGTTACAGAAAAATACTAGAAATGGCTTCTACAAGCCTTGATTGGCCAAATAAGCCAGGCTTTGTTTTGATCTCACTTCATGGAACACCTCCATACACACACAACAGAAAACAGCTCTGTGACAACTGGCACTGACTCTGGTGCTCAAGATGTCCATCACCATCATCACGTTTGGTGTGAAGGTACTTACAACTGTACACAACTACACACCACTATAAAACAATCATAGAGGGACTTTCGGGCAACGTCACTTTCTGCTCTACTGGTCTGGCTTCTGAAGTTTAAGACAGTGTTTTTCTCGCCGTTTTTTCACTCAGCTGAATGTAACTTTTAAGAGTCGTAGGGTTGAATTTGCATAACTTTTGTTTTTACACAGTGATAAACTCTTGTAGTTAGCTGACAACAGCCCTAGCTTGAGTTGTTGCTACAGCTTAGTCAATCAGTGGCAGCTCTTTCTGCGTAACGAGTGTGTGCACATCGCCTGTGTTGATAAACAAAGTCTTTGCCCTGAAGCTACACTGCAGTGATTTTGTTTTGTTATCGTTTTTTTTTTTTTTTTTTTTTTTTAATATGCTTTTTTTTTATTATAAGCTTTACATATAATTAGTGAAATAGTTTAGATTAGTTTACTTTTCTACTTTGATTTTATTCAAGTAGCTTAAAGACTGCAAAAAAGAGACAGCTAGCTTTAATTAAAATAACTTTGAATTAGAATCTTATTTAAGTAATTTTAGCTAAATAAGATTTAATTACTGACATAAAGTTAATTATTTTTGTTCAGTGCAAAGAATTTCTAACAGGCTGTAAGGGACTTTGGCTTAAAATAAGATAACACATTTGCCAATTAGATAAACATTTTTTATTCTTGGCAGATAACTTGGCTCAAAGTAAGAAGTAATGTCTTGAAACGAGTTAGACGTGTTTTGGATCAAGTAAAAGAATCCATGTCTGTCAAAAAATAGAACTGAATAGTGGATCGCCTCTGAGTGCATGTAACAACTTGAACTACATGTCCCACAATGCACTGGAAGGAGAGAAGCCACACTGGCCTGACTGTAAATACAAGTTTATATTGTTAAGGTGCCTGTGATAGAAAGCCTCATACCTCCACCATGTTCTTGCTTCTTTTGGTTTGAAGCCTGCAGCGTTTTCTAACATAAATCACCTTTTTGCCAAACTCATTTCCACTTCATTTTGTGCTAATCCTCCAGCTGCTTTCAGGTTTAATAAGTTTGAAATCCAAAGAGTGAGTCAGCGCAGACTGTTCAGTTCAGACAGAGTGCATAGTCTACTGTTGCTTAGTGCATCATTGTGAGTCAGATCTGTGACAGGGAGATTGTAATTATTTGCAGTTGCTGTCGTCTGGTTTTTCTTTGACTCTAAACCTTCTCTCTCTCTGTGCAGGTGCCCTCAGGTCTGTTCATCCCCAGCATGGCGGTGGGGCCATCGCGGGCAGGCTGCTGGGTGTGGGGATGGAGCAGCTGGCCTATTATAACCACGACTGGTTCATCTTCAGAGGCTGGTGCTCTCCGGGCGCAGACTGCATCACCCCTGGGCTCTACGCCATGGTGGGAGCCGCAGCCTGCTTGGGTAAGGTCTTCTTACTCTCCTTCTTTCTGGAGATGTGGGTCTTTGTCTCTCATTCATCTGCAGTGTCCTGTTATGAGAGACTGCATGTCTGCACACAGTGTGAAAGTAGAGCAGTTTAACTGACATTGTAGCATTTCAAACTCCATGTGATATTCTACAAAAATGCAGCTTCTTATTGGTCCTAATTTAAGATGTGTTCCAGGCAACTGATAACTGGGATATTTCCCAGTTGAAAAGTACCAGTTCCCAGTTCAGAGAGTTCTAACAGAATCGACTTTGTAATCTTTAGGCTTAACAAAAGTAACATTAAATAACTTGTTTACATAGGTTTTGTGTCAGTTAAACCTCTAGATTCATTTATTGTCCCAGTTCAGTGGTAAGTGGTATTTACCAGTTCGAGTGGCGTTTACTTAAAGATGGATATCTTCACGTTATCATTACAGCTTTTGGTTTTCATGAATGTTATGTTATTTATGAATAACAACAGTTCAGACATTGTTCTGACTAAAGTTTGTGAACACATGGAAAGTTCTGAAGCTGAGTTAACAGGGCTAGACCTGAGAAAGGGAAACATTAAAGAGTTTAATTCAAGATTTTGAATCAAACATCATTCCAAATAAGGCCTTTCCCCTTTTTTATTACCTAAAACACACATGTTCTAAAACACACTGAAATACAGAAAATTGCATGGGATTTCCTGGAGGAGGACCCCCAGACCCCCCTAATTACATTAAAAATATTTTAATTTTTGTCTTTTAGTAGTTTTAAAGGTCTGTGTTGTACCTTCCTCTGGTAGTGGCAGTAGTTCGGCTCGTGATGCAGCTCTTCGACAATGAAACCTGAAAAGCGTTGTTACAGGCCAAAAGCTCGTACAGAGTCTCGTCTTGGACGAGGATTAGGATTAGAATTGGGGTCAGAATAATTTGACTAAGTTTACTGCTTTGTGAAAAATACAGGCATTCAATCTGTGCCAAGAGGTGGCTCTGACCTGTAGCGAGAGATGAGTGAGTCTGCAGCCAGGTGTCGCTCATAAATGTTGGCTTTTGGCCATTGACTGGTTAGTCAGCTCTCTCATAGGTAGATCTCTATTATCCATAATCATCCAGACTTGTTCTGAGCATTAAAACTGAAGCTCTAGATTCCTTACTTGGGAAACACTTGAAACACTTCTAATACAAGTTCTAATATATAAAATGTTAAAATAGTGGTTTAAGAGAATGTCTAAAAGATAAGAACATGCAACTAATAGATCCTATTTGTCTTTGAATGTGTTTCCAATGTGAGGAATGTCCTTGGGCTAATTCCACCACAAAACGTTTGAGAACCTCTGCTTTGAACAATCATTTAGCATGTGGTTTGTTATTATCTGCCCTTTTATAACTTGTAATTCCACGTTAGCGCAGAGCAGATCTGGATGGCAGCTGTCCGCAAGCGTCGCTGAGCTGTTTTGACGTAACGACTGTGAAAAAGCTCCTAAACTGCGATGTGAACTGGTGTGTGGATCCTGGAGAGAGGCGTAAACAGATTGTACATGTTAGCGCTGCTCTGTTGTGGTGGAGAATGTAATCTTTGTCAGGCTTAATAAGAACTTTAGCTTTAGTTTATGGACTGGACACGGACACAATGGAGAAAACATGTGGGAAGTATGTTTAAAATGCGGCTGCTTGTGGTTAGCAGCCATTTTAGTAGCAAATGCAACATGGAACGGGCGTAAATGTTCTGTGTCTGTGGGTGGGAGAACGCAAAACAAGAACACGTTGTCCTCAAAGTCAATGTGTTGGAAGTAGTAAAGAATAATGTGCTATCTGTGGCAAAGAATAATGAGCTATCAGTAGTAGTAAAGATAAACGAGCTTCATTTTGAGTAACAAAAGTTAACAGCCCTCAGCTTGCACCGCTACACAGTTTGCATTTGCGTTTTAGGATCCCTTGGTAAGGGAGGCCCAGTCTGTCTTTTTATGTCATATAGATCAGAGGTTCTCAAACTTTTCAGCAAGCCTCAAGTCTCTCACCACAAGTCCAAGTCACGCCTCAAGTCTCTCACCACAAGTCCAAGTCAAGTCTCTCACCACAAGTCCAAGTCAACCTCAAGTCTCTCACCACAAGTCCAAGTCAAGTCTCTCACCACAAGTCAAGTCTCAAGTCTCTCACCGCAAGTCCAAGTCCAAGTCAAGTCTCAAGTCTCTCACCATGAGTCCAAGTCAAGTCTCAAGTCTCTCACCACAAGTCCAAGTCAAGTCTCAAGTCTCTCACCACAAGTCCAAGTCAAGCCTCAAGTCTCTCACCACAAGTCCAAGTCAAGTCTCTCACCACAAGTTCAAGTGAAGTCTCAAGTCTCTCTCCACAAGTCCAAGTCAAGTCTCTCACCACAAGTCCAAGTCAAGTCTCAAGTCTCTCACCACAAGTCCAAGTCAAGTCTCAAGTCTCTCACCACAAGTTCAAGTCAATGTGCCCCCCCCCCCCCCCCCGGCACATTGTGGAGATTAAGTGTTACTAATATTTATTATTTTTAAATTAATTTATTGACTTGGCTATGGAGCATGTGTCATTGCTTGTTGTCCTAATATATCACAACAAATGGTCAAAATAGTAGATTAAAAAGACTACATTTAACAAAAAAAACTTGCATATTTGCCTCCCCTTGTGCTACAGTATTGTATAGTATAATGGTTCATGGTAAAATATCTGGTAATTTCAAAACTTCCATTTAGCCACATCACGAGAGCATGTTAGGCTTTGAGGCACAGTATGAATGAAGGCTTAATCTGTGGATGAAGGTCAACAAATAGATTCCAAAAATACACCAAAATACGGGAAATTAATCCTATTTTGAGCTAAAATTTCTGGGGGAGGCCCCCCCAGACAACCATGCCAGGGTTGACGTGACCAAATATTTTTTATTTAATGAAAGGCCCTGTCATTAATCTCCCAGGTCACTTTAGTTCCCTAGTCTGCCCTTGCTGCAGAGAGTAGGACAGAGCAAAGAGAACTGAAGCTCCACTGGGATCCACTGACACAGGATTTGGACACAATTAATCAGTAAACTATAGTTGCAAAAATCCACAGCCTGGTCTAAAAAACAACTACATTTGTTCTGAAGTAAAGAGTGATTGAAATACAGGTTTGTTAACTAAAAATAGCCTAGATTGCAGGAAATTGCATCTATTTTCGCCAAAATCTCCAGGGAGATGACCCCCTGACCCCCCCCACATAATAACAATTACCTCTTTACATTTCTTTACTCTGGTTTAAACTTGTTTTGTGCAACAAGCTATAGTAAACTCTGGCTGCACACATACTTCTATGAATTTAAAAATTAAGTCTCCTCGATATGGGAAAGTGCCCTTTCTTCTGGTTTGAGCACCTTCCCCTCAGAATCTCTGTGCACGCCCCTGGTTGCAAGCTCTACACAGAAAGCTTCCAGGTCACCTGGGAACTGAACCCAGGATCTTCTTGCTAAGAGGCCAGAGCGCAAACCGCTGCACCACCATGTCACTGTCTTTGTCAGAACAGTGTGCAGAAGCAAGATTAGTAAAGTTCACTTTGTGGATTTCCACTGCTGCTTTATGTTCTGTTTTAATTTTTATTTTACATACAGGTTTCTGACCTTTTCCTGTGAAAACGAGGCAGAGGTGCACAAAATATGGACCAAACAGAAGCTCCAGTTTCCTAGAAAATACCTGGAAGTTCAAAACACTTCTGTAAAGGCCCAATTTATCTGTTTGACAGCTCTGCTTTGACCTTCACAAGACCCAGTCTGTCAAAGGAGAGAGGGAGGGCAAGAGGAACAGTTCTAATGTTTCTGAAAAATTCTGTCCAACAGTTTTCACAACACTTCTGCGTTCATCATCACAGGCAGAGCCCACTGTGAGACAGTCTGTGTGAGGTGTTTGGTTTCATGTCTTTTAGGTGGTCTTCTAACTCTGTAGTCTCAGGCTTTTTGTCTGAAGTACCCGTCTAAACTTTGTTTCACAGTCCAAGGCCCTCAAACTAGTCACTTTAATTGTACAAAGTCACTTTTGAAGTTATTCTAATGGATCTAAAATTGCATTTAAATTCAAATACTATCCAATTTCACCTTTATTTATTGTCTGAAATTCTTCCAAGTACCCCTTGACACATACTCGCGTACCTCCAGAAGCCCCTGTACTCCTGGTTATGAAACACTGCGCTAAGTTTCCTCTAAGTGCAGTTCTGTCTCTCTCTGTGTCCTGCAGGCGGAGTTACTCGTATGACCGTGTCTCTGGTGGTCATCATGTTCGAGCTGACCGGAGGACTGGAGTACATCGTGCCCCTGATGGCCGCCACCATGACCAGCAAATGGGTGGCAGACGCTTTCGGACGAGAGGGAATCTACGAGGTAACGACAGAATATTACAGGTTTAATAAGAGAAATGTCTGACATGAATGATTGGATGTTGTATTGTCCTACAGGCTCACATCAGACTGAATGGTTACCCGTTCCTGGAGGCTAAAGAGGAGTTTGAACACAGCAGTTTGGCGGTGGACGTGATGAGGCCCCGCAGGTCGGACCCTCCTCTGGCTGTGCTCACTCAGGACAGCATGACGCTCGGAGAGGTCGAGGTAAGTCGTACTCTGCTCGTGTCTTTGGTTTTGCATCTGAGTCATTACACAGGAACTTGAGTTACAAATGATAGAGACACTGTGTTTTTTATTTTAAAGACACGTTTGACAATTTCCTTTTCGCTCCCTCAAAGTAAGTAAATAAGCCTGGAGCGAGCATGATGTGTGAATCAATATACACACTGTAAAAAATCCTAAGGCCAAAAAGTTAAACCAACTTAAATCTTTATGTTGATTCAACTTGACATAATGAGTCAAAGATTTTCAACTTAGACTTTTAAGTTATAAGAGAGAGAGAGGAAAGAAGAGTGAGAGAAGAAAGAGAGAGAGTGAGAGAAGAAAGAGAGAGAGAGGAGAGAAAGAGAGGGAAAGAGAGACGAGAAAGGGAGAGAAAGAGAAAGAAACAGGAGAGAAAAAAAGCGAGAGAGAGAAGAAAGAGGGAGAGAAAGAGAGAAATAGGGGAGAAAAAGAAAGGAAAGAGAGGAGCGAAAGAGAGAGGGAGAGAAAGAGAAGAGAAAGAGAGGGAGAAGAAGAAACAGAAAAGAAAGAGAGAGAGACAGGAGAGAAAAGAGCGAGAGAAGAGAGAGGGAGAGAAAGAGAAATAGGAGAAAAAAAGAGGAGAGAAAGAGATAGAAAGGAAAGAGAGAGAGGAGCGAAAGAGCGAGAGACAGGAGAGAGAGAAGAGAAAGAGAAAGAAACCTTATAGAGAAAAGAGAGAGAAGAGAGAGTGAGAGAAAGGGAGAAACAGGAGATAAAAAGAGAGAGGAGAGAAGAGAGAGAAAGCAAAAGGAGAGAAAAAGAAAGGGGGAAGAGAGAGGAGAAACTGAGAGAAGAAGAAGAAGAGAGAGAGAGAGGAGAAAGAAAGCAACAGACACGGTGGAGAGGTGAGCCAGGGAGGAGACAGAGAGAGGAGCGAAAGAGGGGAGAAAAATGAAGAAAGTGTGAGAAAGAAGAGAGAGCATCTCAGACAACTCACGTACATTAGTTTAATCAACATACAATTTTGAGGCAGAAATTGAACTTACATTTTTAAGTTGAAGTGCATTTTATTTTTTACAGTGCAGACCTGTTGTGCTGCTTCAATCTATTCCTTTGTGAAAGTAACACATTTCTTTGTGGAGATACAGAGCAGTAGCTAGTTAAAGATGGAGTAGCTGCTTTTACATTGCAAAAACCTAAAGTAGGTCCAACTAGTTCTAGCTCTTACAAATCCTTAAGCACATGATAATATCTATGCAAATTATATTTTTGGTCTGCAATAAGTCTTAAAAGCATATTTTAACTGACAGCAAAGTGAGACTGGAGGTGACCCCTCAAACACAGCCAATCAGAGCAATGCATTGAACTCTAGAAGAGAAATGAAATCTTTTTTTACACAGTGAGCTCATTTTTCCACAAAGAGCTGCATTTACAGTATACTTTAAAGTGAAAAAGACAAAGTTTACTAAGTTACAACTAGCAATTGTAGCTACTCCAACTTTACGTAGACTGAGAAAATAGTATGGGCTATATAAAACGTAAGCTACAGAAACACAAACGCCGTAGAATGTTATGTAATATATTATGAGACTATAGCTGAAACACGTGTTAATACCCTAGATGCAATAGTACAAACACTTGCCTCTAAAATGTGTTGAAGCAGGTTATAAGACTATTGGCTTTAATATAGCCTAATTCACCTGCCGGTTTCATTTCACTTTGTCAAGACCGTCTGATAACACACCATTGGGTTTTGTTCTTTTCAGTAGGAGGGGATTTTTTTTTAGTTAGCCAATCACTGCTTTTTGGTCATTTAATATACCAGGAAGTAGAGCATAAACCTGTGTAAACTTGCAAAATAAAAGGTACAAAAGAGACAAAAGAGTATACAGTCTGTTGTCTCAACTTGGGTTGGTTCTGGTCATTACATCACTCCATGCCTGCTCGCTGATTGGATGACCGTACTTCCTGCTCTTTGGGAACCGTCTGCAGTGCTGCAATACCTGTTCTAGTTGTTGGAGTAAAATGAAATTGAGTGGAAGCAGTAGGTGACGCCAGCCTGGCTAGCTTTAATATGCCTAGCATTACTAAGTGCTAAACCTTACAAATCTTTCTGTATTTGATTATTGTATATGAATTAAAGTGACAATTACTGAATACATCTGCATTTATTTGAAAAATGACTTACTCTTTAAAGGTTGTATGGAGGATTTTCAAAAATAGTTTGTTGTCAGTCTTGATCAAAAACAGTTGCATAGATTTGTAACAGCCTTGTACTTATGCTAAACAAAAAAATAATTATAAACTGTGGACATTATGAGGCTGTAAAACGTTGACCAATAGATAACGAGGTACCTGTTAACCTGTCAAGCAAACCCTCAGTGTTCCTAAGTAACTCATTGACCCAGTTACAGTGAAGGGCGTGGCCCTGGGAGGAGAAACACATGAGCATCATTTGAAAAACAGCAAACAGTTGTTGGATTTGAAAAATCCTCCATACAACCTTTAAGTTTCAGACAAATTTTTTCATTAGGTTAAGACACCCAGATTTCTCCTGGTACTAATATAATTAAAGTAAACCTTAAAAGACCTTGAGGGCCGCATAAAATGAGGTGGCGGGCCACATCCGGCCCCCGGTTCTTGACTTTGACATATGTGTGCTAAGCATATTAAACCTGGGTTCTGTATTTTCACTAAAATGTAGCTATTTATATTTGTTCAACTACTTCTTCACTTTCACAAATCTTTGGGCAAGTGCTAGTACAACTTAAGAACAGCTTTTAAACGACAAAAGTGAAACCCACCCAAGCTCAACCAATCAGAGAGCTGCTGTTGGCTGTATATGAGAACTATAATGCTCTACTACACTGATGCCTCGGTAGCTGCATTCAAACTGTAGATGTAAAGATAAGTTTAAGCAGTAAAAACAGATCCACATGTGGTGCACACTCCGGACTTTTAGTTAGTGTAAAAGTTAAATATGCTTCTAAAACATGAGTAATGTAATGGAAATTGAATCACGGTCTGTTTTTGTAATTGTAATCCCAAATGTGTCTCCTTTTCACAACAAACACAAAACCTCAGAATTCATCCGTCTTTATTCCCTCACTCCGCTGTTAGCCGTCACTTACGCTGTTTCCTAATGTCCGCCTACATTTTTCACTCAACGCAGAGCCCTTCCAGGTTCACAAAGTCCACACGATCGGGCCAGAATATCAGTCACTCCGCGGCAGATCCAAGTTTGAACAAATGTTTAAGCGAAGTGTGCCAAGATGAGCCAAGACTTGTTTTATATGGAAAAGTCATCATTACAGCAGCGCACTGGGTGTTTTTGGTCTGTGTTTGTGGAGGTGTAAGAATGAACATTTATCACCCAGTCTGTCTCAATCTAATTTTCCTCCCAGCGAACCGTTCTGGGTGTAATTCTCTTTGATTTATAAATGGATTGTATTAGTTTTGTAAGAATTGTCAGTAGTCCGCATGAGGTTCTTGATAACAGAGCCGCTGCTAGTTTTTTAGGTGCCTCAAGTTGAATTTCAGAATGCCCCGCACAAATTTTACAATAGTTAAATATAGCGTTGATTTGTGTGTAATTTTGTTCCACAATACACAAAAGTTACCTCCTCCCTCTGCATTTTGCGCTGAACAAAGCCAACACTTAACATCCCTGCGCTGGACTTTGTAAACAGAAATACTGATGAAGCTTCTGTCAGAACATAGGGCCATATTTTGCCTCCAGTTTATGTCTTAGTGCCCTGTTCCTCACTGCGCGGCTCTCGAGCCACATGCAGCTCTTTGTGCCTCACGTGGCGGCTCTCGGCAAGATCACATTTCACGCGTCTTATAAAAACTTGATTAAAGCGCGCTCTTGGTTTGGCTCTTTTTCAGCGCTGCATCCACTCCATATCCTCCCGGCTTCACCCTGCCTGCGCATAGACCAAACAAAACCACGTCATGTAGCTGAGCACATTCTTTTAGACATGCACGGAGCTGCGAGCTCATCCGTCTTATATTAAGCAAAATAAACGTTTTGGCGATCTGAGGAATGAATGAAGTGACGCGCTCAGACTGTGCCAAATGACTTCCCACTGCAGCTCTCCTTTTCACATAGGTTGCGTAACTTTGAGCAGCTGTAGTAAAATGTCTCGTCCACACACAGACTCGTAGCGAGCATATTCTGATAGAGAAAAGTCTAAACTCTGTCCCAGTTTTTATTTTGTATTGATAGGGTCAATATTGGCGGAGATAATTAGTTCTAAACACTTTAAAAGTTGATCGGGAAAAATCTAGTTCTATTACGCGCGCTCGCGAACACCGCAGTCCAGCGGAGAGTTTTCCACACTTGAACTTTGTTAAATAGAATCCGCAAAGAGGTTCATTAGGTTTATTTCATGTATGACTCTGGATAAAGTGAGAAACAGGCCTACTACTCCTTTTGTCTCTCTGTGTCACCGCAGCAGCAGCAGCGGTGGATGTGAGAGGGAGCGAGAGGGGGCGGAGCTAGAGCTACACAGACAGAAAAAACTGAGAAGCACATCAGTTTAATATGAATTTAAAGAATAAAGTGTACAGTGTGGTTTGGTTGGTTGGATAATGTGATGCATGTTGAATTTAAATTCCATCAGGCTCAAAATGCAAAACATTGATTGTTGTTTAAAAAATGGCAACAAATGTTTGTAATTTGCTTTAATAAATGTAAAATGACCTGACCATAGTAATATAAAATATATATTAAGGAAGCTACAAGTCAAATTGAAATTCCTATATTTTTTATAATACACAAAATATTTACATTGATTTTAAATATATTTTTATCTGCACATTTGTTAACTATTTGACATACAAACACACATTTGAGTTCCATAGTCTGCGCTGGCTTGTTTTTTATGTTTGCGGCTCTCCCCTTCTCTTTGGTCCGTCAATGTGGCTCTTCTTTAAAAAATAGTGAGGACCACTGTCTTAGTGCAAATGTCAAGAGATGTTTTTGCTATGAGCTCTAGAGACCAGCGTGTGGCACAAATGCACTGTTTTGTCTGATCCCAGTTAATTTAGGGGCAGTTTATACGACAACGAGTTTTCACGAATCCGTGACGTTTCCATGTCAAATTGGCTTCTCTTTTACACGACAACGAGCTGCGTGTTCAATGAATCAGCGTTCCTCTGGATACGATTCAAGAGGTAGTTTTACCGAGGACGTTCGGTGGATACATCGCGGTGTACAGGAAAACACAGTTGTCAATGAAGACGGTCACGTCACTGACATGCAGCAGTAGCCGCTACTTTCACACAGTAGAAGAAGACTGCCCAGTCACCAAAAATGTCTCTTAAACCAAAGCACCTTTCATTCTCATAAAGTAAAGCCAATGCGTCCAGCTTTCTTACCTGCGTGCAGAGGAGGAGACACAAAACTAATCCAAAGCCTCTCCGGGTGTTGATTCAATGAGTCCATTCAAATTCGTGTGTTCAAAAAAAAAAAAAAAAGCAGTCTTCCCCGTGTTTGTGTCCAGCTCTCGGCGATCTGTGTCTTTCTCGCGCACTGGTCCTCGAACCTCCGTGTTTGTTTCAAGCAAGCAATCTCCCTTTTTGCTCGCGCGCTGGTCCTTGTTGCTTCGTTTGTCATTTTATTTTCATGAAGAACTTGTAAACCTGTCAATGCTCGTGTTATCATAGGCTGCGTGGGTTCATGGTGAGGTCATCTGGAGTCCTAGCACAATACCGCCACCTCCTGACGCGGCATAAGAACTACATCATTTTTGGTCTATTTGTGTTTCCATGTAAAGGAAGATTAGCTCACCACGACACCATATAAACTGTGAGCACAAAACGTTACGACTGTGACGGTTTTCTGTGACGTTGTCTTGTAAACTAGGCCTTAGTGAACCTTATTACACATTTGCAGAACATGACAGTAGAGCAGTCCACATACACAGGAAAATATTACATGGTTTTTTTTTTTGCTTTTTTATTGTACTATTCTTTTAGTAAGCCATTATTAAATAATATCTATATTCAATAGGTTCCTTTAACAACATTCTATGATGCATCTATGATGCATGTCACATGAGACTTACCTGAGAATCTTGATCTGTGCATGAAAACCTTAGGAAACTCAAAAGCTGTGGTGTGTCCTTGTTACAACTGTTCATAGCCAGGCTCACAGGCTCGTCGGGCCTTGTGTGATGAGCGCGGAGGGTCCTTCATGCGTGACCGCGTTCATAGTCCCAAGACAGACGAGCTCTGGTCTGGACTGTGCCAAAATGATTCTGTGCACTCTTCCTTGTGGTGCGCGTGGCCAGGGCCCACAATAATCCAAAAAGTGCAGAAGGCACCGGGGCTCATACAGCGCTGTGCTCTGCTGGTTTATCTCAGTCTCTGCTCTGTCGTGGGGAGAGCTGCATTCACACTGACACTGTCCCATGTTCACTCTCACATCGAATTATTTTTATATTAAGCCAAAAGGCTTTATGTAAAAGAAAAGACATATTTTACACAAAGTTGTTAAAGCCTGTCATGTGAACAGAATTTCACCAAATACATTCCTATTAACCCTAACCCCTAACAGAGGAATAACTAAGACCAGCGTCAGCGCTGGGGGAAAAAAGGGCCCTTAGCCTCTTGTTTGTTACTTCTAAATACATTCAGAAGTCCAAAATACAGTCAAATCTGATTGACTAAAGAAAAAAGAAATACTGGTTATTTATTTATTTTTTCTTATAAGGAAATAAGAGTTGAACATAAAAGACAAAATAACCATACTAGACTTTTTGTAACTGTTTTGCAGGCCCTGGTGGAGAGCACTCACTACAGTGGTTTCCCGGTGGTGGTGTCTCAGGAGTCTCAGAGGCTGGTGGGGTTTGTGTTCAGACGAGACCTGCTCATCTCCATAGGTCAGTGTCACAGACAGCAGCACTGTTATTATTAATATTATTTATTAATATTATTCAGCCAAAAATGTTCACATGTATGCTTTTGTTTGTAATAAGGTGTATTTTGAGAAGGCAACTGTTTTTTTCCCCCAAACCATGTTATTTTCTTTTTAATTCATTTTTTCTTTTCTTTTTTATAGTTTTGATTTAAATTTTTTTTTACTTAACTTTTATTTCACTTTTATTTCATTTTTAATTTACTTTTATTTTACTTTTAAATTACTTGTATTCAAATATTTTAATTTGTTTTTATTTTACTTTTATTCATTTAGTTTAATTTACTTTAATTTGTTTTGCTTTCATTTAGCTATCATTAGTTTATTTAAAATTCACTTTTAATTTACTTGTATTTATGTATTTTAATTTTCTTTATTTGTTTTATTATTTTATTTTTAATTTGTTTGTTTTTATTGTTTATTTGTTTGTACTTGTTTGTACAAAATGGCGGCATTGGAATTAGCATCATGCTAATTCTAATGGGTAAATTAGGGTTAGGCTTACGCTTAGGTTAATTTGGTTAAGTTTAGGGCTTTGGGAACAGCATTAGTTTCATTAGTAAAATTTTCAGTCACTAAAATTGCAACTATTCCTCTACAGTCATTATAATTTGTCTATTTTCCAAACTAATGGGTTTTAATTATTATTGTTGCAGCTCTACAAACACAAACACATACAAACCCAGCTCTCTCTCTGTCTGACATACTTGCGTTGTGTCCGTTCCAGATAACGCTCGTAAGCGTCAGGAGGGCGTGGTCAGTGCGTCTCTGGTGGTCTTCACTGAGCACGCTCCGGCGCAGGCCCCTGAAGCTCCGCCCCTCTGCGTCTGCGCGGCATCGTGGACCTGAGCCCGTTCACCGTCACGGACCACACGGCCATGGACATCACCGTGGACATCTTCAGAAAGCTGGGGCTGCGGCAGTGTCTGGTCACGCACAACGGGTAAGACAGATTATCAATAGTACTATCAAAAGCCAAGTTCTACCAGAGGGCTTCACAAGATTGTTTATTTAGCAATCAGGATGTCATAATATAATACATTGAAGCAGTCATTTGGTCAAAGCAACAGAGCAGTGGTGCTCCGTATGGCCATCGCGATGGACCTGATCTTTGTGCAGTGGATGTTCCCAAAGTCCTGTGAGTTTTGCGTTAAGTTCCCTTCGGTGTTACCATGGTAATCACCAAGAGCTACAAGTGAGGGAACAATAGTTTGAACTCTTTCATGTCTTTTTTTGTTTTTGTTAATGTTGTAAGAGCCACAATAATTTATTTTCAGAACATACTGTGGGAGGTTTATAACTTACATTTTATTACATTATCAATACAGACCAGTTTAAAAATTACATTTTTTGACATGTCCAAATAAGTAAAATTATGTAAACCCATAGGTAGAGATCTTCAGGTTGTGCTCAAGCTAAAAGTAGCTCTCGAGCTAAAAAGAATTGGACACCCCTGTCCTTTAAAGGACAAATATGATGCTTTTTTTGGTGTAGTTTTCTTCTTTCAAACCTGCAGTTTAGATCGGGCCCAAAAATCCAGCTCGACCTTTCCCGAGCCAGCGCACGTTGTATGCGAACCCGAGTCAGTCTCTGTGTGCCTGAGCCCGAGCCCAAAGTGAGCCCGCCCAGCCCACTCACTGAACTGTGGTGCTTTAATGACAGAAAAAGTTCCTTATCATGTCCCATGTGTTTACATGTAAGAGTGTCTTTCCACTGAAAGCGCTTCCACCATTGCACATTTCTCTCTCTCTCTATTGTTCTTTCTTTTCTCACCATATACGTAACATGTGCGCGCTTTCTCTCTCTTCTTCCTAACCTTTTCCTTGGTCCACGTGGATGAAAGACGTGCCTTCCCTGTCTCTCGTTCTCCTTCCTCTTTTACCTGCTCACATTCGTACACAAGTCTTCTGTCTCTCTCTCTCTCTCCTCACTCCGTTGGCCACTTCAAGCACTCGCTTTTTGTCACCGCGGTGGTTTTACGCTGTGGTCTGAAGCGGCTGGAAAAGGTAAATATACAACCAAAAAAGAACGCAGAAAAACTGACAAAATATTCAATACTTTTATACTCTTAGCCAATCAAACGTCTCTGCCCCTGTGAATGAGACGACGTCAGCTCTGGTCAGACACTGTGAACCAAAACGGTCACAGCTTCAACAGTGAGCTCATTAGATTACTGCGGTAGAGCCGAGTGGATTTTACAGAAGATGTCCACTTTGAATTCACATGTGGAACTTGTGTTTTAAGAGTTTAATAAAAGATCTGCCAGTAAAAGTCCTCAGTCATAGTTATCTGCTCCTCTCCTCATGAATCAGACGGGCTTCACTGACCTCTCTTTGAAGCACTTTAACAAATGTGAACAAACTCTGAACTGGGCCAGCTTTTTTCCGGATTACGCAACCAGCTCCTCGTGTGACAAAAATGTACAGCAAGAGCAGCTTTAGGTCTACTTCTGTCTTTAACGTGAACTTAAAATACATTGATTTGATTTTTTAGGTCACCTGTGCTATGCTCAGCCAGATTTTTTTTTTTTATATGAACAAAAGTTAAATTGCTGATCTACTAAACACAACAAACACACATATTTCATAAGAAAGACAAATGGATTCATTTTTGCACCTGAAGCACTTTGGAATCCTAGGCACCTGAATCAATAAAAAAAAAAAGTGTAGTAAAGTATAAATGACAGTCATGTGTTTCCCACATCAAGAATTGAGTTGGAGCTCTATCTACTGACTCAGGGAAAATAATATAAGTGATTTTGACAGATATGCTAATGCTGCAGAAGAGCTCCAAAAGGTTTATGAACTTAAAGTATGTAAGTGTTTGTATTTTAACTCAGTTTGGAAGACTCATACCAGTTTTAGTTTTTAAAATCAAGAACATGTTTACCAAAAAAAAAAATAAATAAATAAATAAATAGCCACTCTTTAGGAAAAGGAACATGTCAGCCTGTCTGGAATTTGCCAAAAGGCACCTGAATGACTCTGATTGATCATTTTTGAATGATTTCTTTAGTCTGGTCACTCTACCACACAGGACTGTTTGGTGGATTGCTGCAGAGGTGGTTGTCCTTCTGGAAGGTTCTCCTCTCTCCACAGAGGAACTATGGAGCTCTGACAGAGAGACCATCAGGTTCTTGGTCACCTCCCTGACTAAGGTTTAGACGAACGACCAGCTCTAGAAGAGTCCTGGTGGTTCCAAACGTTTCCATGTATGAATAATGGAGTCACTGTGTTCATTGGGACATTTAAAGCAGCAGAATCTTTTCTGTTTCCTTCCCCAGATTTGGGCCTCAAGACAATCCTGTCTCTC
Organism: Mugilogobius chulae; assembly: GCA_038363315.1. Classification (NCBI taxonomy): domain Eukaryota; kingdom Metazoa; phylum Chordata; class Actinopteri; order Gobiiformes; family Gobiidae; genus Mugilogobius; species Mugilogobius chulae. The sequence continues at coordinate 6,172,681 of CM076404.1, forward strand.
AGGTTTACAGACAGAACCTTTGAGCACATGTTTGGTGTTTGTGCTCTGACCTGCAGCTCAACTGTGAGACCTTATTTAGACAGATGTGTGTCTTTACACATCATGTCCGGTCAACTGAATTTACCACAGGTGGACTGAAGGATGATCAGTGGAAAAAGTTTTCTATTTTTAATAATAATAAAAAATTGCTAAAAAAAAACTTTTTCACATTGTTACAGTATAATGGGGTATTTTGTGTGGAATTATGAGATAAGAAATACATTTAATGCAATCTAGAATGACAAAATATGGAAAAAGTGAAGCGCTGTGAATACTTTCTGGATGCACTTGTATGCACAGCTTTACTCAGTGTTCTCTGAGGCAGAAAGAATAGTTTGTTTTCCTGTGAATGCGTTGAGGAAGTCATGTTAGAACAGGATTACAAACTCACAAAATCAATACTCACCAAGCCAATGTTCCAATCTTCCATTTAATCTGCATCACTTTTGACATTTAGACGACTAAAAATTATCAACAACACAATCTCAAGTTTAATCTATACTTCCACGGTGTACGATAATATTTTAACTCAGTCCGTATTTCTTTTGCATGACACAGATCCAAACCACACGAAGCTATAGCCTGGAGGTTCTGCGCAAATGCAAACCAAAAGGCTGTCGACGCTAGCTAGCCACTTCAGAGCGTGTTTTCAAAGCCCTTTCTCCGTCGATTTGGCCCCGGAGAAGGGTTTGAGCTGAGAAAGTGGACGTGCTGACAGATTTAACTCAAAGCATTTCGGTCTCAAATGGACTGAAGTTTGAACGAAGCGAAGCCACGTGTGATGGAGACAGTCGAAGAAGTAGAATGTTCAGGAGCTAGCAGTTTAAAGAGTGTGTGGTACGTCAAAACAAGTGTCAGTCTTACTTACTGAATAGTAGAAGATGTTTTGTGGCTACATGCTAAAAGTGGCTAACGCTGACCTATACTGTCAAGCTAATCATTTTTCCCTAAGTATTTTAGCAGAACTCTGGTGAAGTTTAACACAAGGATATTACCTTAAAAGCTGCGCTATCGGCTGGTTCCAAATAGCACTGTTATTCTATTTTAGCCTAGCTTAGCGTTAGCATGTTACTTGCACATCTTGTACCTTTAGCTCAGGCCTTTAAAATCACAAAGCAGAGAGCGGATTTCAACTGGATTATCACTGGCAGCAAGTTCGTAGCTTCACATACGAGGGAAAGTCAGTGTGTTTGTAGAAGCGCGCATTTTGGGTTCAATGCTAAATGCTAACAAATAAAATAACTTAAATAAAAAGCAAACGATTTGAGAAAAATACAATAAATGTCAGACCAAATGTTTTTTTGCGAAAGCTAGTTCAGTTTGTACTAGAGTTATTTTCATCAGTAATTACATTAAATGTTGGTTAGCATTAGCATTGAGACACAAACGGCACATTTTTTAAACACATGGGTTTTCTCTGGTAGTAATTACCTCATATGCGAAGGTCTGAGTGGTTCTCTGGCTGTATCTTGTGTCTGTTTTGTGTCAATTAAATAATGAATTATTTTAGGGTGTCTCCACTACATGAACAAACTATCCACAGTTATTTTCAGACCGGAACTAGCCTAGCCATAGCATGAAAAGGACCTATTGCAACAATATGTTATTTCTGAATGTATCTTAGACCTGAGTTTGTCCCATTTTAGTTTTGTTGAAGTTCTACTTTGGCCTGAAGCTCAGTTTGTACTTGGTGTGTCGACAAGTACCTCGAGGAGTTATGTCATTTTTGCAAACATGCCAGCTTAAGTGCCTTGCGAGACAGCAATGCGGAAAATGCGGGACAGCAGCTGCCCCGATAGGGACGAATAACGAACAAACCTAGATAAAATTGAATCGTCTACTGTTTCTTGGACATTTTTGTGCAAACTCGCTCATTTTGCTGTTCTGTGTGCAAAAACCACTGCTGTGATGGTCAAACGCTGTCAGTGCATTTTCAGTTCACTTCCATGTCACATCGAGTTGACGCCACAGACGAGCCGCCCAGATGGGATATATAAACTCCTCCTCCTGACACACACAATACTCACATCATAAGCTTATGTAGACTAAAGCAAATGTTTCATACATACAGTATAGTATGTCTGTAAAATACTAGATGTGTAAGTAAGCAACTAGACCTAGTTCTATACAGCCTCAGAGCTGTGAACTTCTCCACACGTCAGGATCGCTCCCACACAAAACTCACATCACTCACAAGCTCACTGTTCATATTTGATGCTGTCAATCAATGTCTGTTCACACCCACTGTGCGTCTCTTAAAAGACCTCCAGGCATCTGCCACTTTTACGAGTCTGTTTAAGATGCAGTTGTGAGCATAGTCTCTGTGTTTAGTCTCACTTTAATGAAGGTTACTCTTGGTTCAGACTTTGATAGTACTGGTCCAGCCTGCTTCAGTGCCGGTTTGGATATTTTGTCGAGCAATTTAAATCAAACAGAGGCTATAGCAGTAGTGACAACATTACTGAAATAGCTGGAGACTTTGTACAACGTTAAATTTTGGCAACAGGTGCTCTGGAACTCCCCGGATCAGTGACCATCAGTGACGGAGAAAAAATGTTGAACGGAATGTGCATTGATCTTTGCGCGTGACATACAATATTTCCTGTACTTTTTGAATAATTACATGTTTGGACACGTACAGCTTGAGCTTGAGATCTTATATTTCGTCCGTAGTTTTCAGTGTAAACCTTTGAGCGGTCCCAGCTGTAGTCATTGTTCTGGCTTGTATCTAATTGTATCTTCACGCTCATTGTCCCAGAATGCATTGCTCCGGGGCTCGCTGAGGAGAGCCGTGTGTGTGATCAGGAGCTGTTAAACTTCACCACCTCTCAGTGCATTTTTCCCACGTTGTCTGTCATTTCATCTGCGCTGCTTCTCTGAGCCTCACAAAAACACTTTCAAATGTTTTTAGCCAAAGTAAACTTAAATAAAAGCATGTTTTTGTCACGTATATGTCTTTGTTGCACTAAATAAATAATAAAATACTGTGTTTTTACTATTGTTTGGCCTGGAGGATTCATATTATGACACAAAATGTATTTATATCCAATCAGAAAGTCCCAAAATGTAGTTTTAACAGATTCTACTAAATTGTATAGATGACTTTTCACCTCCAGAAACTTACATGGTGCACTTTTACACAAACTGACTAAATACACACCATGCCGATCCAATTATTGACTAGGAAGCTGACCATGAATCTGAGCCAAACTTTCATTCAAAAATTGTACTTTAGATCAACATATAAGCAGGGATAAAGCTGTGCAATATATCGAATTTTGAAGCTATCCAGAACCTGAATATTGAGTATATTGTGCAATAGAAACTCTTTAGTTCATTTCTATGGATGGGATGAGACTGAATTTTCACGAGACGAGATGAGCCACGAGATCAGGTCCACGAGATCGAGACGAGACAAGATTTTTAAATAAATTGCATTAATTGTTTCAATTTAGAATTTAAACAAGGCAAATTACAAAATTTGATTTGTATTGTTAGTTTATATTCTTTTAGTGTAGCTTTACCTTTCATGATGTATATCATCTTGGATTTTTATTATTTCAACAATATAAGTTTTGACTGAAATTGATCCGCTTCCCCGTGTGTAGCTCAGGCTCCGCCCCCTTTCCCCTGCTTCACAGCGCTGCCGCTGCTGACAGGACCAGACACACAGAGATGAGGAGACTTTACTACTTTTTACAGTTATTATTGATACAGGCCAAAATATCTCTTTGTGGATCTTTTTGAAACTATGTTTAAGTTTGAAAAACACCGCGCTTATATTTGACGATTATATATTTTTCGTGCTAACTTTTACAATGTTTAGGACTAATTATCTCTGTCAATATTGGTCCTATCTTTACAAAATAAAAACTGAGACAGAGTTTAGACTGTTTTCTGTCAGAATAAGTCTGCTACAAGTCTGTGTGTGGAGGAGAATATTTACTACAGCTGCTCAAAGATACGAAACTTAATTTCATGACCATGGAAAAATCTCACGAGACAGTTCAGTATGTGTGCGCACAGTATCGTAACAGTTGGATCTCACGAGATCTCGCGGCACGAGATCTCGTCCCATCCTTATTCATTTACAAAAAAACTACATAAGTGATGCTGTACTTTCTTAAAGACAAGGCAAGTTTATATACTTTTATCAGAATTTATACATTAAAGGTGGGGTAGGTGATTTTCACAATTTAGGTTTAAATGTGACATTTTTTTCTCCTACATTCTTCAACACATTGTTAATATCAATATATATTAAGTTGTGGTTGCAATTTAACTTAAAACCCCCTTTTTTCTCTTTTAAAGTGAAACTGGAGTGGACCACTCAAGCTCAGCCAATCAGAGCGCTGCATTCTGCTCCTGATTCGAAGTTAAATTCTTCATTATTTGATTCAGAGAGAACTCTGGGGTCTCATCTTTTTCACAAAGTGCTGCATTTATCATAGACTTTTTGGTGGAAAACACAAAGTTTACTTATTTACAACTAAAAATGTTAGCTACCCCAACTTTAATCAATTCAAAGAGAAGAAAAAAAAAGGTTATTATAGGAGACTGCTGCACTTTTGCAATTAGTTTGACAAATATTTGTCTGATAATTAAACAGGAAACAAGGTATGCGTGAGTGGAATTAGTAGTATTGGTATTGTACGTGTTTTGAGTAGATTTTAGCGTTTGAATTGAAAGTATAACATACAGAATCTCATTTTACTTAAAGAAAAATACACACTAAAGTCAACAAAAATCTTATGTTCTGAAGATAATAAATACATTTACTTGATTTAAGAAGTCAAACCTCAATTCACAATCAACTCTACATCATTCAGTCCATTTTAAACCTGTTAAAATATTTAAAGTGTCCATGACAGGTTGAACTATTCATTTCACAAAGACGTAGTTAAGATCATTATATTCAAAGTTTTAATAAGCATTTTTCAAATTTCATTCCAGTTTGGCCATTTTTTAGCATTAAAAATGTACTTCAATACTATCCCATTCACTTTGGCCTTAGGCAGGGAACACCCTGGACAGTGGCCAACTCGTCACAGGGTTACACAGGCAACTATTCACTCTCTCATTCACTCACTAAGGAAAATTTACAGTGATGCCCAATTAACCTAAACATGCATGTTTTTGTCGGTGGGAGGAAACCGGAGTACCCGGAGAAAACCCACGGTGACACAGGGAGAACATGCAAACTCCACCCAGAGAGATCGTGAGATGTTGATGTGGTCTGACCTGATAAACGAACCCACGACCTCCTTATTGGGAAGCCAGAGCTCTAACCACTCTGCCACCGTGCACCCCAACTCTTGAAATGTAACATTTGTTTTAACTTGAGCCATAAAAATACACTAGAACTCACTTTTTTTTGTTAAATGTGTGATTACAACCATAAAAATCAGTTTGATGTCTCCCCAGTGTGAGGTCATCAGTTTAGAACTTTGCTGTACTTCCTGGTATTTTCAACAGATTTTCACATTTTTCTCCACAAACTTGTTATTGATTAAACGGACTTTACCTGATTTTTGCATCCTTAAAAATGTAAATAAACAGAAATATTTAATTTTAAACTTCTTATTTAAGTCTACATGATTTCCTCACGTAGCTAATGCATTCTGAGCTTCAGAGTTGTCAATCATGATGTGTTTTAATGTTTTTTCACAGCTTTTAGCAGCGAGGTGAGTCTCCATGCTAACAACAGTTAGCCACAATGCTAAAAACAACAACAGAAAAAGCTAGACACAAACTGGATTTTATTAGACATAGACAGAACTTTGTGGACTATTTTCCACCTGAATAGACACATTAACAAGATATCAGTGCTAGGGGGAAATTGTTTTTAAGTTATATTGTTGCAAAAAAAAAAAAAAAATTAAGTATAGTCCCTTTAACGTAAAACTATAATTTTTGATTACAACAAGTATGAATCTACCAAACTAAATAAAAATTTGAAAAACATTCAGACCTGTCATACGCACTCTAAAGGAACCGTATGTAAGATTCTCAACTAGTGGTTTTAGAAAGGTATTACAATCACAAATGAACATGGGTTGCCAGATTGTGAAATGGCCCACACATTGAAGATAGGAAGCTACAGACCAATCAGAAACAAGATTGGCTATGAATCATGGGTAATACACAGAAAGTCACTTTCCCAGACACCTGACCTCTTTGTCATGGTTTGTTCCCAAATATTACTTTTTAATACATTGTGGGAGGGGCCTAATGAGAGCTGTGTGGAAACAAGTGCCTGAGCCTATCACAGACAGTTGTGTCTGTGTCCTGGAGCAACATCAGTTCAAACTCAAACATGTTCCTGACTCATGGTTCAAAATTAACTTCAGGTTCTAAGAAACCAAACTGGCAACGCAAATGAGAGAGTCATGTGAGGCTCATTCTGCTTTCTGATTGGATAATAAATGTAAACATCAACAAAGGGACATCATGTCCATTGCTTTTTTAATTAAGAATAACTCAGAATTACATTGACTTTCAGTAAAAATAATAGTTTATTTGGACTTGTTGATCTTGTATCTTTGGACACATATAGGTCATGTTTATAAAATCTGACATCAGAATCTTACATACGGTTCCTTTAAGATTGTCGTTTGAACACAGATTTAACACATTTATGTTGAACTGACAGAATATCGTCCATATATCAAGATATTAAACAAACAAAAACAAATCAAACACTCTCAAATTTAAGAAAAATACTCAGAATTCCAGTCAAAAATGTTCTCTTTTTGTTGCGAATGACGTCACGTGAACCTGACCTGTATCGTCCCAGAATGCACCGCTGCGGGGGTCTACGCCGCACAGATCCAGTTCACTTTTCCCACACAGAAACTGTCTTTCTCTGTGGCTCCGGGCTGTTTTGTCAGAGTTTATCTAAAATGACTTCATGTTGTGATCCTCGGCCTTGGCTTTTCCCACTTTGACTTTGTTTTTTTGGACTTTTGTTTTGACGCCAGAGTTACGTTTGTGATCCCGCTCTTTTGATGTCACTTTATCTGGCTCATTTGGGGAATGTTTTTGCTGACGGGCAGCGTGTTCGGTTATTTTTGTCAGAGGAATCATCTTGTTATTGCGCGCTGAAAAAAGATAAAGTCCTATAATTAGATCGTCTGAAACCGCTTGAATGAAGTAACACGTGTTTTTATTTGAGTTTATTTTGACTGTCTTAAAATAAGATTTGTCCGTCAGCAAAATGTGAAATATATTTTTGTTGTGATTTTCCCTCCAAAGCATAAAAACAAGCACAGAAGTAACAGAAATTCAGCTTTATTAAAAGAACTGTTCCATTTTGATTCATTCCATTTCATTCATTTATCGTTCATTTTGTCTTTAAGGCTAACGTGGTATCAGTAACTTTTTACTGAATTCCAGTTGTACTCTTATTATAATAGGCTTTTTAAAGATTCAAACTGACTGAGTTCTCTCCTTAAAGATGTGGTTGTTGCTTTTCACACTGCAAACAGTATTTAGTTTTTTTTCTCTCTCATAAATCCTTTGACACAAGGTTAAAGGTGCATTATGTAAGTGGCAAAGGTTTTGAACAAGGGCGCCATCTTTGGCGTTTTGTGGCACTGCACCCACCATACTATCTTCAGCTGAAGACATATTTTAGGCTTAAAAGATTCTTTTGACACATGTTGTTTTCTGCTAAATGTTTTCTGAGTTGGAAAGACAAAGGCTTTTGTTTTAGCGTAAACAAGCTCTTTACACGACTCATTTCTCATAAACTAAACGCTAAAAAAACCCCATAAACCTTACCAAGGCATCTAGCTAAGCACTAAGCCACTGAAGCTGTGTCTAAATGTGGATGTACTTTGACAGGTCTGAGTCTGACCTTCTAATGAAAATAATCACATATGAACGTCTTATTGATCTCCAGCACAGTTCTTCTTTCTCAAAAACATGTTCAAGTGCTCCTCGGCCCTGCAGTCGGCCTCAGGCCGGTGCTGTAGTTGTTTGATAATTTTTGTGTTATGGGGGTTCAGAAGCTAGATGGCAGTATTTACCACTGATTATTTATTTTACTTTTTAATTAAACAATCTTTACATTCGTCTGTTGTATAAAATATATAAATACAAATAATGACAATAAATGAGTCTGTCTGCGCTTATGCAGGAAACCTCGGTAAGTTTACGAAGTGTCATGGCCACATCCAGGCCTGTGCCAGTGAACGGTCATTTGATAAATCGTATTATTGAGCATTTTAACTTACGCAATGCACCTTTAAGATCAACATGTATAAATTTTTTTTTTTTTTTGCAATTATGGTAAATAAACATCTTTTTCCTTAAACAACAAAGTGGAAGTGGAGAGGACCACCCAAGCACAGCCAATCAGAGAGCAGTATTCAGCTCATGATTAGAACTACAATTCTTTATTCATTTCAGACAGTACACGGTGGTCTAATTTTTTACAAAGTTTCATAGACTTTTTAGTGAAAAACACAAAGCCTACTAATTGACAACTAAAAAAGTTAGTCACGCCAACTTTAATGTTAAGCCCGACTCTCTGAAGTAGAAATGCACTGAGGTAATCGAAGAGTGTAACTTGAAGCTGCACTCACACAAGGGGCTTCGTTTACTCCCAAAACAAGACCTACGTAGGCAATAATCTCACATCTCTCCCATTACAATATCGCGTTTTTTATTATCACGATATAATCACAAATGCAATGAATGGCTCAATCCTACTTTTCGTCATACCTTCTTTGTGTTTTCTTTTATATCAGACAAATAGCAGTTATCATGTTTAATTACCTGACTAGTTTTGACGGACACTTCCATCGAGTCTTATTATCTGCTGTTCCCAAGCGTCTACTGCCCTGCGGTCTCTGGAGAAGGCTGTTCCACGTACGGGAGAGTTGGAAAGCTCCTTCTTCTCGATTCAAAATGTGGGCCTGGCTTTCTGCTTTCTGTTGCTTCTTTGATCCATCTTTTGTATTTGTTGGTTTCTTGATTAGTAATCCGTGAGTTGTCCCAGTCTATTGTGTGGTTATTTTGTTTACAGTGTTCCAACTCTGGAGCAGCCTTCTCCAGAGACCACAATCAGCCTGGACACCTCACGAGTGTTGTTCCTGTCCTTCAAACCTGCTCCTGAGAACCTCCACTTTGGAACCTCAGACACACATGACAGTCATGTGTTTCCCACATCAGGAATTGAGTTAGAGCTCTATCTTTGCTCCAAACATCTACGGAGTTAAAAATGGTGCAGAAGGTCTAAGAGATCTACCTATGACATCACAGAACAAGGGGTTTCATATTTAGTTTATCTTTTTATTTCCATTTTTACAATTTATCCTGCTCAAAATGGTTAATTACATGTTTTGAGAACAAACTGGAACTGGCATGTACGCAGAAAAAACAGAACGTTCTCTTAGAATACTGGCGCTAGGGCTGCACGATATGTCGACATCGAATCGACATATCGTGCAAAAAAGCTGCGATTTTCCTCCTTTTCTTAAGCATTGGCCTCCTTTTATTTATTTTTATTGGACACCATGCGCTACGAAAGCGAACACAGAGCAGCACTACAGCGACTGGCTTTTGAACTGCACAACACGACTAAACAAAAGTCTTTAAACACTGCTTTTATGACCGTTATAGTGCTTATTCAATAAAACCACTCTAGCGTTAGCTCTAGCCGCTTACCTCGAACAGGCAAAACATCGATAGTTTCCCAGGCAATTCCAGTCTGTTTTCTTCACAAACATAAAATCCAAGTGAACAAAAGCAACATGACTGATATAAGTCCATAAACACCGCAGTGTCACGCAGGTTTGCTCAGTCCTTGTGAGATAAATGTTGTTATTAGAGTTTTAGCGATCTTTTTTTTTTTTTTCAGTTTGACAGGCCAGAGCTGTGCATGGAAGTTGGCGCCATCTGCGGGCTTATATGTATATTTCGGTCATACAGTCAGTTACTTTAGTTACTTTTACACAGGCCAACTGAATTATCCAGCACAACATCCAATCAATCTGATAGCTTCAGAAGAATTAATGCCTAAAATGTATGCATATTTCAATTTAAATTTGTCTTGTCAAAATATCATAAATATGGGCCAATACTCATACTATATCATCCATCCCTATTGAGTTGGCCTAAAAATGAAATCTGTAAACGGTTTAAAGGATGTAAATGCTTAATTTGTCGTGGTCGTATTCCTGTCACAGCTGAGCCTAATGTATGTCCCTCTGTTTCCACAGGAGACTTTTGGGCATCATCACCAAGAAGGACATTTTAAAACACATGGCACAGATCGCCAACAGAGACCCAGACTCCATTCTGTTCAACTAACTCCTCCAAAAAAAAAAACTGCAAAACCCACCAACCAACCAAAGTTTACCCGACCAGACGATCATTTGCACTTTCAGAACTGGTCTCAAAACCAGCGTGGCTTTTTTTTTTTCCCCAATCGCAAATCGTCCAAAAAACACTCCAGGATTTGGGAAAAGGTGAGTCAGAGAAGTCCCTGGAAGTGGCCTCGGGGGGTCGGAGCTGCGGACAAGCCCAGACAAAGTGCTCCTTTCTGGGGTCGAGGAGGTGCGAGCTCTGCCTTCTTCTTCCTGGATGTCTACTTGTGAAATTTCTTGTCGCCTTCGGGCAAAAAAAAAAAAGACTGGGTTTTGTGTAAAAATGACACTCCAGAATGTTGAGAACTTGCCAAAGGAGTGTGGAAATGTGGATGACTGTATTTTGGAATGAAAACTGTGATATAAATACTTCAATGGTTACAAAGCCACTGTCCAAAGGGCTACAAACAGAAAATGATGAGATTAATTTATGTCAATGTAAGAATACTGTATGTGTCCAAATAAATTATTTCACTACATTCAAAGTGTCTGTGTGCTTGATTAAACATGTTCAAGCCACTTTTTCTCTAGTTTCCAAACGGTGAGTGGAGTTTATACAATAACTCTTCTGACCTGTCCTCGTCTGGATCGTCCAGATGGTCACTGGCAAACTTTGGACGGGACTGGACATGTGCCGCCTTAAACAAGAGGGTCTTTAGGGGGCGCTGCAGGAGAAGAATCCGTGATGACACATAAGAATACCTCCATTGGCTCAGTTCTCTTTAAGCTCAGTGAATGGACCTCCAGCGAAAACCCAACGTGAAAGAGCAGGTACAAGAAACGTGAAATAATGTCCCTCACCAAACGCTGACTGGATCCTGTGACAATCTGCTATATTTCCAGTGATGAAACTTTTATTTGTAGATCTGATAGACTTGACGAAGCTAAGCTAACGCATTAGCATCAGCTGTTTCCTGTTTGTCGAGGCAACAGTGTGAAAAAAAATATAAATGTGTCTAACATAATCCAGTCTCAATGCATGGAATAAAATGAGTTTTAGTCTTTCCAAAAAAGTGAAATAAATGTATAAAGGCAACAATAAACCGGAAGTAGCTTCTTGTTTCCACAAACACAAACATCTTTTTGTGAGATATTCAAATTGATGCTGGAAAGAAATTGTATAATTCAGGTACAATTTAAATAGTATTTATTAAAAAGCATTTGTATGTGCGTGACTTAGCTGTAGCAGGTCTTCAGAAGAAATCATCATCATTAACATAAGAGACCCAAACTGTTTCACAGTGAACCAGTCTAAGGGACCAGGATAAATGAAAAATTACTAAAGTGTGTTACTAATAATCTTTATTGTGGTCCCAGTCTGATCTCTGCAGGTCCATGACAAAGTCCTCCTGTGTAGTTCTGGGCCGTTTTCAACATCATGATGTCTTTCATTTTGTGATAATCTCCCCAACAGTTGATCTCTTCTCAGCAGACTGCTTTTCTGATGTAAAGCAGCTCATCCCAGTCTTATGGAGGTCCATTGTTTTGTCCCCGGTCCTTAGTCGGCTCTCAGGTCCTTAGACACCTCTCAGGTCCTTAGACACCTCTCAGGTCCTTAGACACCTCTCTGGTCCTTAGACACCCCTCTGGTCCTTAGACACCCCTCTTGTCCTTAGACACCCCTCTGGTCCTTAGACACCCCTCTGGTCCTTAGACACATCTCAGGTCCTTAGACACCCCTCTGGTCCTTAGACACCTCTCTGGTCCTTAGACACCTCTCAGGTCCTTAGACACCTCTCTGGTCCTTAGACACCCCTCTGGTCCTTAGACACCCCTCTTGTCCTTAGACACCCCTCTGGTCCTTAGACACCCCTCTGGTCCTTAGACACATCTCAGGTCCTTAGACACCTCTCTGGTCCTTAGACACCTCTCTGGTCCTTAGACACCTCTCTGGTCCTTAGACACATCTCAGGTCCTTAGACACCCCTCTGGTCCTTAGACACCTCTCTGGTCCTTAGACACCTCTCTGGTCCTTAGACACCCCTCTGGTCCTTAGACACATCTCTGGTCCTTAGACATCTCTCTGGGCCTTAGACATCTCTCTGGTCCTTAGACACCTCTCGTCGTCCTTTGGCACATCTCTGGTCCTTAGACACATCTCTGGTCCTTAGACATCTTTCTGGTCCTTAGACACCTCTTTTGTCCTTAGACACCTCTCAGGTCCTTAGACATCTCTCTGGTCCTTAGACACCTCTCAGGTCCTTAGACACCTCTCAGGTCCTTAGACACCTCTCTGGTCCTTAGACACCTCTCAGGTCCTTAGACATCTCTCTGGTCCTTAGACATCTCTCTGGTCCTTAGACATCTCTCAGGTCCTTAGACACATCTCTGGTCCTTAGACACATCTCAGGTCCTTAGACATCTCTCTGGTCCTTAGACACCCTCTGGTCCTTAGACACCTCTCTGGTCCTTAGACATCTCTCTGGTCCTTAGACACCCCTCTGGTCCTTAGACATCTCTCTGGTCCTTAGACACCCCTCTGGTCCTTAGACACCCCTCTGGTCCTTAGACACCTCTCTGGTCCTTAGACATCTCTCTGGTCCTTAGACACCCTCTGGTCCTTAGACACCCCTCTGGTCCTTAGACACCCCTCTGGTCCTTAGACATCTCTCTGGTCCTTAGACACCTCTCTGGTCCTTAGACATCTCTCTGGTCCTTAGACACCCCTCTGGTCCTTAGACACCCCTCTGGTCCTTAGACATCTCTCTGGTCCTTAGACACCTCTCTGGTCCTTAGACATCTCTCTGGTCCTTAGACACCTCTCTGGTCCTTAGACACCTCTCTGGTCCTTAGACACCCCTCTGGTCCTTAGACACCTCTCAGGTCCATAGACACCCTCTTGTCCTTAGACACCTCTCAGGTCCTTAGACACCTCTCTGGTCCTTAGACACCTCTCTGGTCCTTAGACATCTCTCTGGTCCTTAGACATCTCTCTGGTCCTTAGACACCTCTCAGGTCCTTAGACACCTCTCTGGTCCTTAGACACCTCTCAGGTCCTTAGACACCTCTCTGGTCCTTAGACACCTCTCAGGTCCTTAGACATCTCTCTGGTCCTTAGACACCTCTCAGGTCCTTAGACATCTCTCTGGTCCTTAGACATCTCTCAGGTCCTTAGACACCTCTCTGGTCCTTAGACACCTCTCTAGTCCTTAGACACCTCTCTGGTCCTTAAACACCTCTCTGGTCCTTAAACACCTCTCTGGTCCTTAGACATCTCTCTGGTCCTTAGACATCTCTCTGGTCCTTAGACACCTCTCAGGTCCTTGGACACCTCTCTGGTCCTTAGACACCTCTCTGGTCCTTAGACACCTCTCTGGTCCTTAGACACCTCTCTGGTCCTTAGACACCTCTCAGGTCCTTAGACACCTCTCTGGTCCTTAGACACCTCTCTGGTCCTTAGACACCTCTCTGGTCCTTAGACACCTCTCTGGTCCTTAGACACCTCTCAGGTCCTTAGACATCTCTCAGGTCCTTAGACATCTCTCTGGTCCTTAGACACCTCTCTGGTCCTTAGACACCTCTCTGGTCCTTAGACACCTCTCTAGTCCTTAGACACCTCTCTGGTCCTTAAACACCTCTCTGGTCCTTAAACACCTCTCTGGTCCTTAGACATCTCTCTGGTCCTTAGACATCTCTCTGGTCCTTAGACACCTCTCAGGTCCTTGGACACCTCTCTGGTCCTTAGACACCTCTCTGGTCCTTAGACACCTCTCTGGTCCTTAGACACCTCTCTGGTCCTTAGACACCTCTCAGGTCCTTAGACACCTCTCTGGTCCTTAGACACCTCTCTGGTCCTTAGACACCTCTCTGGTCCTTAGACACCTCTCAGGTCCTTAGACACCTCTCTGGTCCTTAGACACCTCTCAGGTCCTTAGACATCTCTCAGGTCCTTAGACATCTCTCTGGTCCTTAGACACCTCTCTGGTCCTTAGACACCTCTCTGGTCCTTAGACACCTCTCTGGTCCTTAAACACCTCTCTGGTCCTTAGACACCTCTCCGCTCCGTCTTTTATACAGATAAAAGTTCAAACAAATGTCATTAAGACAGGTAACAATTACAAGCAGTTTCTCTCAGTGAAGTGAACCTAAGACGATAAAGACAGACCTGTCAGTGTGGGACAGTTTGCACAACCGAGGAGCGTCCACATACTTTTCGTGGGACCATCACTGTCAAAGAAGAATTTATCATTTAAAATTCAACTCATTGTTTATTTATTTTCCCCAAGTCCTGTTTTCGATCTGTTGGTACGTGAAAACTCAAATATTATCTTAGGCAGAACTTAATGGGAGAAGATTTCATTTATGACCTAAACGCTTTTTCTTTCGATTCTGCTCATGTATTTTCAAACGGTTTTATTTCTTCTTTGGAAAAATATTGTCCTAAACCACAGGGTCAAAGTTCATCTGCTCGCTCTCTCTCATAAACTTTTACTGTTTGAGCGTTTTTCAGTCTCGATGAACGACTACAGGAAATTGGACTAATTTGAACTTTTTTTAGAATGAATTTTAAGTGACAGTGTCAATAAACACGAGAGATTGACTTGAGTTTGATCTGTTTAAGGTGAGACGCCCAGGAAATGAGACGTTTTACTAAGTTTCTTTCTCTCTCTCTCTCTCTCTCTAACTCTCTCTCACTCTCTCTCTTACTCTCACTCTCTCTTCTTTTCTCTCTTTCACGCTTTCTTCCTCTCTTCTTCTCTTTCTCCTCTTTCACTATTTTTCTCGCTCTCTCTCTTCCCCTCTTTCTTCTATCTTTTCCTTTCTCTCCCCTTGTCTCTTCCTTTCTCTTCTTCTCTCTCTTCTTATCTTCCTCTCTCTCTTTCTTTCTCTCCTCTCTCTCTTCCCCTCTCTTTCTTCTTCTCTTCCTCCTCTCTTTCTCTCTTCCTCCTCTCTTTCTTTCTCTCTCTCCCTCTCTTTCTTTCTTTCTCTCTCTATCTCTCTGTCTTCCTCTTTCTCGCCCTCTCTTTCTTTCCCTTCCCCCTTTCCTTCTCTCTTTCTCTTTCACCCTCTCTCCTCTTCCTCCTTTCTTCTTCTTCTCTCTCTCTCTTCCTCTCTCTCTCTCTCTCTCTCTCTCTCTCTCTCTCGGCCACCTTATCCCTGTGAGAGAGAGCTCAGAGCACTTTAACACTTTAGACCAAAATCTGACTCTGCAAGAGACAAACCAGGACTAAACCTGGTCTAAACCAGGACTAAAGCTGGACTAGACCAGGACTAAAGCCAGACTATACCAGGACTAAAGCAGTACTAGACCAGGACTAAAGCCAGACTATACCAGGACTAAAGCAGGACTAGACCAGGACTAAAGCTGGACTAGACCAGGACTAAAGCAGGACTATACCAGGACTAAAGCTGGACTAGACCAGGACTAAAGCTGGACTATACCAGGACTAAAGCTGGACTAGACCAGGACTAAAGCAGGACTAAACCAAGACTAAACCAGGACTAAAGCAAGACTAGACCAGAACTAAAGCAGGACTAAACCAAGGACTAAAGCAAGACTAGACCAGAACTAAACCAGGACTAAACCAAGACTAAACCAGGACTAAAGCAGTACTTTACCAGGACTAAAGCAGGACTAGACCAGAACTAAACCAGGACTATACCAGGACTAAACCAAGACTAGACCAGAACTAAACCAGAACCAAACCTGGTTTTAATCTGGACTAAACCGGGACTAAACCAGGATGAATCCAGGTCTAAACAAGGACTAAACCGGTTTTAATCAGGACTAGACCAGAAAAAAACAGGATTAAACCAGACCGTAACAAGGTATAAACTATAAGATTAAAACAGGACTAAACCAATTTGTAATCTGGACTAAACTTGGGCTTAAACAGCACTAAACCAGGACTAAACCTGGATTAAACCAGGTCTTAACCTAAACCAGGTCTTAACCGGGACTAAACTTGAACTAAAATTGTCTCAAAGTAGAGCTGATAAAGTGTGAACTCACTTTACAACAATAGCACAGTTTGGAAATACAAAGAAAACAAAAACATAAAATGAGTAAAACATCCGTCAGTCGTGGAGAGGTGAGGTGCAGAAGCGTCTTGCCCAAGGACACAACACAAGCTCCTGTCGCAGCACGTCTGTCAGAGGTGAGTGTTCCTGTCGCTCTTTTTCACATGAAGCTCGGGTTTCGGAGGCTTCTGCATTCTTCTGCCTCCTTCATGTTGGATCCGAAGAACACTGTCGCTGAGTCAGATGGACAGCAGAGGGCCAGAGAAGAGAGGAGAGGAGAGGAGGGGAGAGGAGAGGAGAGGAGGAGAGAGATGAGAGGAGAGAAGAAGAGGAGAGGAGGGGAGAGGAGAGAAGAGAGAGGGAGAGGAGAGGAGAGAAGAGAGGAGAGGAGAGAGGAGAGGAGAGAGAAGAGGAGGAGAGGAGACAGGAGAAGAGAGGAGAGAATAGGAGGAGAGAGGAGAAGAGAGAGAGGAGAGAGAGAGAGAGAGAATAGGAGGAGAGAGGAGGAGAGAAGAGAAGAAAGGAGAGGAGGAGAGAAGAGAGGAGAGAGAAGAGGAGAGGAGAGAGGAGCAGGAGAAGAGGAGGAGAGAGGAAAGGAGGAGAGGGAGGAGAGAGGAGGGGAGGAGAGAAGAGAGGACAGGAGAGAATGAGAGAGAGGAGGAGAGGAGAAGAGAAGAAAGGAGAGGAGGAGAGAGGATAGGAGAAAAGAGAGGAGAAGAGAGGGAGGAGAGAGAGAGGAGAGGAGGAGCAGAGGAGAAAGGAGAGGAGCGAGAAGAGGAGGAAAGAAGAGGAGGAGAGAGAAGAGGAGGAGAGAGAGAGGAGAGGAAGAGAGGAGAGAGAACAGAAAGAGAGGAGAGGAGAAGAGAAGAAAGGAGAGGAGGAGAGAGAGAGGAGGAGCAGAGGAGAAAGGAGAGGAGAAGAGAGAAAAAAGAGAGGAGAGAAGAGGAGGAAAAAGAGGAGAGGAGAAGAAAGAGGAGAGGAGGAGAGAGAGAAGAGGTGGAGAGATCAGAGGAGAGAGAAGAGGAAAGAGGAGGGGAGGAGAGAGGATAGCTTTCTGGGGAGACGAGGAGGGATCAGGTGAAAGGAGACGAGGAGGGGAGAGGGGACAAAAAGGAGGAGAAGAAGAGACAAGGAAGGAGGAGAGGAAACAAGGAGAGATGAGGCAGAGTGAGGAGAGCCTTTTGAGCAGACAAGGAGAGGAGTGAGGAGGAGAGAAGGAGACAAGGAGAGGAGGCAGTGACGAGAGGAGACAAGTGAGGAGAAGACACGGAGAGGAGGCACTGACAGAAAGAGAGGAGAGGAGATGAGAAGGGAGGAAGAGATGAGGAGAGAGGAAAAGGAGAGGACATGAAGAGGTGAGGAGATGAGGAGAAAGGAGGAGAAGAGGAGAGAAGGAAAGAGAAGAGGAGAGAGAAAAGGATTAGAAAGTAGAAGAGTAGGCACAGGGAGGAGAGAGAAGAGGAGATAGAAGAGGAGGAGAGAGGAGAGGAGGAGAGAGGAGGAGAGAGGCAGAATGAGGAGAGCTTTCCGAGAAGACAAGGAGAAGGAACAAGGAAAGAGGAGACACAGAGAAGACACAGTTTGCTTCAGCCTCTTTAATCCTGCTTTTTACACTTTTTTTCTCCACACACTTGTTCTCCATTGGTGTTAATAACCTACAATGCTCCAGTCCTCAGAAAGTCCTGTTTTCACCTACCACTATCCCCGCCACTTGTCTGTAATTATCTGTAACGAGAGTAAAACATGCAAGATTCAAAACGGTCAATAAAATAGGTTAAAATCTGTTGTTAAAGTTACATTTTATCAAGGAGAAGGCGGGGCTTATAACTAAAAAGAGGCGGGGCTTATCTTGAACAGGAAGTCAATGAACCTGTTTATATTTCTAAACCGTTTTACATCAATTTTGTGTTTTAAAGTGATCAAAATGCAAAAAAAACTGACCTACATCTTAATTTTTTTTGTCTTTTTTGATTCCACTGTTCTTTGTTAAAAAAAAAAAAACACTTCCCCGTGCTTCCTGCAGCTTGCCGGCGTTACCTGATCCGCGTCGGGCAGAGACAGCTGACTGTGGGAACATCCTCCGCGTCCGGGGTGAAGCTAGCGGCGCGACAGGCTAACAGTGCGCCGCAGATCCGGTTGCATTCCTCTGACTCACTCGCCAGGTAACGCTCGGCTCCTGCCAAGTATTCGCGGCTCCGTTCGCGCGCCCTCGGGGGAGAGACGCGAGCGGCTACGTCATCGCTAGCTGCACGACACGGCGCACAAAGGAGAGAGACGAGCTAACGCTGCAAATCAGGCCACCCACAATCTTCTGTTTACTCAAGAAAGAAGCTGTAACACTGCACAGAACGAGGGATTTACTGATAATAACAGGGCTATTCAACTTTATTTTTCAGAGGGCCAAGTTTTATTGAGGACCACGGCCATCGCAGTTTTTGATGCAAGACTGTGCCCAAGACCAGACTATAGTGATAATAACTAATGCTGCGTCTGTTTTTATTGCTCTACAGCAGGGCTATTCAATTATATTTTACTAAGACTTATATTTTACTAAGTACTGCAGGCTACTGAAAACCAGATCTAACCAAGATTTGTGGCCCAGTCCCTGGCCCACTTTATTATGATGGGCCAGTCTTTATTTCAAAGCATTATGTTGCTGTATCCACCACTGTTCACTGTAAATCAGATACAGATTCTTTCCCTGGCTTCTTTACAATGTGGCCCAGTCCATGGCCCATTTTACCAAGGTGGGCCACACCATACTGCTTCGCGGGCTGGATTTGGCCTGGCAGGATGTTCATCCAGATTGACTCTAGATGAACCTTCTGATGCATCACGGTCCTGGTTCTGGTCATGTGTCTGTTTTTACACAGCAATATTTCCAAAACTTTGCTCAAGTTTCCAATTAGTATTTTATTTATTTTATAAATGTTCATATTTTCTTGTTTAAAGTAAAGTTCAACCATGTTATTGTTCTGACAGTTACACAGAGGGCCTGATTTATCAAGCCAGGTGCTAAAATCGTTATTTCTGAGCATTTTACACAAACTTTAATATTGGAAGATGTACATACACCAAACTAAACTAAACAGATAAGAACCACCTCAAATTCTGCATCTTTAGTGTGTGTGTGTGAGAGAAAATGTCATCTCTGCCAAGACTTTGCTCCCCTAACCTGTTTTTGCACCATGAGCAAGTGCTTGATACACCTGGCCCAGTCTTTTATCACACACACCTGAAGTTTACACATTGTATCAATGGTTTGATAGAAAACTGACCAAAGTAAAAGTGCTGTAACACATACTGTACGTCACATTATTGATTATTGATCAATAACCAGTAATCAATAATACTGATCAATAAGAGGGGATGAATATTTTAGCTGTTTCTATCACATTTTACCTCAGGATCTAAGTTATACTTCAAATATTGATCTTTTAGTAATCCCTTTTGCATTTCTTTAGTAAATCCTTGTACATTTATAAACTTCAGCCTCAAACAAGATCATTTTAAAGGTAAAAAGAACAAAACTTGCTTATGCACGTTATTGCTGTTGTAGGTCTAAGGGCCTGTCCCCACGAAGCCAAGCTCAGGCGTTTCAACCCAAATATTTGTCCTAAACCAACATCGTCCACACGAAGCAGGAGTTTTAGGACTGAAAACCAAGATTTCTGAAACCAGGTCTCAGGGTGAAATAATTCCAAAACTCCGGTTTGGCGTCTCCGCAGTTACGCTGGATCCGGATTTTTTTTTCTCCCTGATGACATCACTGCCCCAGAGTCACGTCTCATCTGCAGAATGTACTGACCTTTATATGATGTTCACTGTGAAAATCTGCGTCTCATTTCACCAGAAACCACAGAAGACATAAAGAAAACAAAAATAAATCCTCTACAATCTCCATTAAATCCGTATTAAAACGTTGTCCAAATATTCCAAAGATTCTGCAGCATAAATCCACTTTCTGTGTCTCTTCTGCAGGTTTTACATCCATGTTGTTCATGCAGAATGTTTGTTAAGTATAAAAAGTTTATGTTTACGTTAAACTTTTTTTTTTTCTTTCTTTAAAAACTTTATGGCAGTGGCGTGTCTACTTCCTGTCTGTGCCAGTGTCACAGCGCCACACTCTGGTCAGTTACAGGCATTACACCAGCTTCAGGCTGGTTTTACTGATTCATGTGGACGCTCACAAATGTTAAAGGGACTGTAGTCAATTTTTTTGCAACAAGATAACTTAAAAGCAATTTCCCCCTAGCACTGATGCCTTGTTAAAGTATCTATTCAGGTGGAAATTAGTCCCCAAAGTCCTGTCTGTGTCTGATAAAATCCCGTTTGTGTGCAGCTTTTCTGTTTTTGTTTTTAGCATTGTGGCTAACTGTTGTTAGCATAGTGACTCACCTCGCTGTTAAAAGCTGTGAAAAAACATTAAAACTCATCATGATGAACAATTCTGAAGCTCAGAATGCATTAGCTACGTGAGGAAATCATGTAGCCTGAAGGAAAAGGTTAAAATGAATTATTTCTGTTTGTTTACATTTTAGGATGCAGAAATCAGGTACAGTCCCTTTAAGTCTATCAGAGCAACAAATAAAGTTTTGATCAGTGGAAATGCGGTGGTTTGTCACAGGATCAAGTCTGCTTTTGGTGAGGAACATTATCATGTTTCTATCTTCTCTTTTCCGTCTGGTTTTGGTCTGAGCCTGTGTTTTCTCTTGTTAAGTCATTGAGCCTCATTCATGGCACGTTCTTACAAACAAACTTTGTTCTTCAGAGCGCCTTACGAACGTTTTTGGCATTTCCAAAGTTTGTACAAATGCAAATGCTGGATGCAACACTCATGAGCACTCGTAAGAACAAAAAACTGAATTAAATTTTTATATAATTCAGTGACTAATAGTTGACTCGTCCATTTTTGCCACTCACTGCTGCCATGTAAAAACAAATGAAGTCATACCTTTACCGTGGCTTTGCTCATGACCCG
Source organism: Mugilogobius chulae (assembly GCA_038363315.1). Taxonomy (NCBI): domain Eukaryota; kingdom Metazoa; phylum Chordata; class Actinopteri; order Gobiiformes; family Gobiidae; genus Mugilogobius; species Mugilogobius chulae. The sequence continues at coordinate 6,194,035 of CM076404.1, forward strand.
GGATATAAAAGTTTAAGCCGGACACAGAGCGTTTTAAACCCAGCAGTAAATAAAGGTCAGCTCAGAGTGCCGACCTCTGACCCCTGCTGCTAAAACGGACACATTTAGGCGATCAATTTACAACGACGCCGTAAACACACAAACTCCAGAGAGGAAGAGAGAGGAGACGGACAGAGACACAACCTGCTACTGCTGCGGCCAAGAGAAGGCTTTTACCTGTCCAAGGCCTTGTCCACGTGAAGACAAAACAATCATTTTAAAAACGACTTGCATGAACATGGAGCTGTCTAAAGGTGCTTCCAGACCGAATGCGACCATGCAGACACTTTCAATGTTATGTCTATGTGTAGTCCAGTGTTGGGTAGAATACGTATTTCGTTACAGAATACTGAATACTTGGTCAGAAAAGTATTCTGTATTGTATTCCGCTACTTGGCAAATTTTTGTACTGTATTCTGAATACTTGGATTACTTTTAATAATGAAACGCAAATTAGGTGTTAAATTTAACCTGAAATTACAAAGTGATCGTACTTCTTAGTTGTGTTAAGTAATGCTAGTAATGCATCTCCGCGTAAAACGTTATAATAACTTGGTATAACAACTAATAACTCAGCTCTGTTTAAATCGCACTCACCGGAGTCGAGAGGAGGAGTTTATTTCAGATTTCCACGCGTGTGCTCATTGTGGGTTTAGTCCAACAACAGTTCTTTCATCGTGTCGTCCGTGAACTTCAGAGCAGGTTCCAGTGTCACAAATCCTTTGCCAACAGTCCGGTGCACTTGTTGTGAATGCTTCGTCAAAATTTTCATTGTGAAAACAAACTGTTCCTCTTTGAAAAACGAATCCCATCTAAATATGAACAATCCAAACACTGCGTCTTCTCTTTGTTTATCGTAAATAAAGTCCCGAAAAAGTTAAGCAGATAAGACAGCCATCAACAAACTTCTAATGTACCGGTCCATAAAGGGGCAATCTGATTGGTCAGTCTGTCTGCAGGCCGCTATACAACGCCAGATCTGATTGGACACTGTTATTTCTGCCCCTGAAGGGCTGTGAAGCAGTGCGGGCAGCACAGACTGACAGCGCGTCAAGCTGCTGCTGTGAAAACATTACACATTGGTTTTCTGTGGTGTTTTTAACAATGGGTCTACATTTATTTTGTACGGAAGTCCAGAGCTGCCAGTGTGGAGTAAACATTTTTTCCAGCTTTTCTCGTTATAACGACTTTATATTTACGTTCAAACGACAATATTCTCGTTATTACGACTTTTTATTTACGTTCAAACGACTTTTTTTTACGTTCAAACGAGAATATAATGTCGTTATAACGACTTTAAATTTACGTTAAAACGAAAATATATTCTCGTTCGAACGACTTTTTATTTACGTTAAAACGAAAATATATTCTCGTTCGAACGACTTTTTTTTATGATAAACAGACTGCTCTTCCCATGATGCGCCACAAGCTGGATGGCTCAGAGCCATGTACTACGTAGCTAGATTAGCGAGGTCAGTTCTGGGTTAAACCTGGTCTGGCGGTCCTACGAAACTGGATCACTTCCTATCAGGGCAGATCTCTATGGCAACCCAACATGAGACAAACTCATAACCTGCTCCGGACCTCCGGACCAGAGTTCTGAATAAGTTAAAAAGACGAGGCGCTGGCCATCAGAGACGATCGAGAATTTAGGCCTTTGAGAAGAGACCGGGGAGAGAGAGAGAGAGAGAGAGAGAGAGGGAGAGAGAGAGATGAGAAAGGGCAGCGGAGAAATGAGGAAAGACGAAAGTCACGGCGTATTTTATATCAAGCGATGCGCACGTATTTAAAGAGGAGCCATGAGATCTTATATGTCGCAGTAACACTGGACGAATCCTGTTTAATCTGTGTAATGATTAATAAACGGAGCATCATGGGAAGGGCTGTCTATTTTTCATTAAAAGTCATTTTAACGAGAATATATTGTCGTTTTAATGTAAATAAAAGTCGTTCGAACAAGAATATATTTTAGTTTTAACGTAAATAAAAAGTCGTTTGAACGTAAATAAAAAGTCGTAATAACGAGAATATTGTCGTTTGAACGTAAATATAAAGTCGTTATAACGAGAAAAGCTGGAAAAATGTTTACTCCACACTGGCAGTTCTGGACTTCCGTAATTTTGCATGCAATGTAATCCATTGATTTTATAAAAGTGACTGTATTCTGAATACCTCGTTTCAAAGCCGTACCGCAACAGAATACAAGTACTCATAAAATGTATTCAGAATACGTAACGGCGGTACATGTATTCCGTTACTCCCCAACACTGTGTGTAGGCGCAATTTTCACACAACCAGAGCGGCGCGGAGCGTCTACTACGACCGGCGCGAGAGTTTAAGGGCAGACGGGCGTCTAATAAGTGCGACCAACATGTGAAGAGCAAAGTGACAGTGGTTCAAAACGAAACACAACTGTCTCTTAACTATGTCAAATAAACCCCGTGCTCTCCATTCACATCGCTCCAGATACAAGAAATCCAGTTGTAGCGACTGGTCTCGCGAAGCTGTCATTTTGTTGCTCTGATTGGCGGCACATCAGGACGCTCCTCCGCTGACAGACACATACATGTGAGTGGAATTTCAGGCGAAATTCACCACTCATCGCTTCCTATGTGCACAGGCCAAAGACGAGCGTCCATGCGCGAGCAAGTGACAGTTGTGGTTCAAAATGACCAGTACTACTTTTACATATGCAGGCTTCAGTTATTAACTGTAGTGATTTTGTTTATTACTACAATATTTGGCATTGTAAGCTATGTAGGCTACATGAAGACTAATGATGCTAAGTCTTAAGTGATGTGGTTGAATAAATTTACAAAATCTAAGTTTTGTTGAAATTTATTTGAAAGGGAAAATGCTAATGCTAAGCTATTGGCTAAAGCTAATAGCTAATGCTAAGCTATCTAGACAGATTGTGGGTGGCTGAAGCTAAGGTAGCTGCTAATAGCTGGAGCTAAGCTACTGCTATGAGCTAAAGTCTATTTGTTTAGCTGACTCTGGCTAAGTTGCTATTAGCCTTGAGATATTTTTTCTGTAGGAGAGTAAAAGCTATGCATGTCAAGAGGATTATGGAGTTATCAAATTTGATTTGATAAATCCTAAACAGCTGTTGAACAATGTCACATCTTTACCAAGGCAGTCCAAAACTCTGAAGTTAAACACTAAGGTTATGAGCGCATTAACCATGAGATTTACATTAACAGAGCAATTTTGCAAAAATTGATCCAGAGTATTTCAGAAATTAAACATTTCTGAGGGTTTTTTTTTTTTTGTATTGACTGTTTTATGACTGAAAGGAGCTCTGTGATTCAGGGCTCTGTGTTGTCATATTGAAAACAGTGGCCTTAGTAAAAGAGAAAAGCATGCATAGGGTTAGGTTAAACTTTGGACAAGAGTTAGTCAGAGGTTTAAACGGCTCCCCCCTGTGGTGGGAGAAGGGATTGTTGTTGTTAGTTCAGTGTTTGCTGGAGTAAACACTGAAGAGACACTGTTTTGTTAGTTTAAGTTTTTGTCCAAATGTCTGTAAGGACTTAACTATAAACTCATTTTGTGTCTATTTAAACATAAACTAGGTTGTACGTTTCATGTTTATTTACATTAATGCTCGATGAGCACTAAGAGTTTCAGGGTTTTGGAGGCAGTTTAGAGCCTTGTTACCTGTAAATGACTGTGCCATACTGGTTTGTTCTGGCAAAGTACTTTATTTACTGCTTGTGCAGATTGCTTTAGTTGTTTTCAGTTTGATTTAACTGACAACAATTTAATTTGTCTCTTTTGTCTTTTCTTACATGTTTTTGCATGTGAACAGCAGGTTTAAGTTTTTACTATAAATTCATTCCTGAATTTTAGTGTAATTTTGTCTAATAGGCTAACTTTAGTTTGACCTAAGTGCATTTGTGAACACTTTAACTCGGATGGAGCTGTGTCACCGCACTGAAAGTGGACTTAAGAAGTCTGGTGATCAAAAGCAAAAGGCTTTTGTATCTTTGCTGAAAGAGTCAGATGTTTATAATCGATTAGGGGTTTAAATCGATTAAGAAGGTCTTGACCGATACGGAGAGGAATCGAGTCAAGTGGAGACAAATAAAAAGGATGGACAACAGTTACTGGTCCAATCGTGAGGCGGATGAGAGCCTCTCCTTTGGTCACAATGTTAGTGTCAGAATAAGACCACATTTGAAGAGAGCCTGAATGATAGTTCAGTTTTCTTCCTTTTGCCTTTAATGTTCTTTGTAATTTCTTAAAAAGCATAGTTGACATTACACTGACTTTGGCAGCTGTATCAAGCACTGCTTCTTGTTTGATTTCATTATCCAAAATGTTGGGCATGTGCAGTTTTGCGCTGGGCCCTTTTTGGTCAAGTTACACAAAAATTTTTGAAAGGACGTTTGGTCTGTGTGTCAGGTGCACTGTCATGTTGAAGTTCTGTTTCTGAACTTAACTGTGAGGCACTGACTGTGTTATCAGCTCGTTTAGTTTCCTCTGTCTGTACTGCAGTTCGACAGATTGGGCTGATTGTGGGCTCTGAGGTGCCCAAGTCACAATTTTTTGTTAGCTTCTGGAGCTGTTGTAAAGAAGTTTCTTCTTTGGTCAGGTGACTGTCTGAGGCCAGTGTGAATACTTGTGTTTCATCACTGTCCTGAAGTCGACTAATCAAAAGCTCATTTAGGTTCTGATTGTCTTCACTGAATGTTGACTCAGTGGTTTCATTTTCAGAATCATGACACTGTGGTTCATGTTCTTGTGGAGGTCTTATCTCTAAGATTTTGTCACGTTTTGAGATTTAGAATCTGCTACATTCTTGTTCTGAACGGTGATGTGACCCCCTGTTGGACACTTTTAGTCTTACGTCTCTTTGGACAGTCAGGGTCTCGTTCACGTTCATTGATCAGACTTGTGTCAGGATTGTAGTACAGCGTGTTTACACGTTCTCTGCACTTTGGTTGTCTATGAATCGTCTTGGTTCATTCATGCACTTCTTTGAGGATGAAGAAGGCATATTTTGAGCTGTTGTATTGCGGTCTCGACTTTTAACTTGTTTTAGGCTCTCTGAGTTTATGTTCTGGGTGAGATCTTTGGTTCTTTCTATTGTTTGTTTGTGTTTGATAAAAGCTTTGATAGCTAAATCCGTAGTTCACGGCTTGTCTGTTTTTCAGGCCAGGCTGAACACCGAGAAGCTCACGTGAAGTGGGATGAAGATTTTCAATGAAGAGAGATTTGAAGGTCAAATCTTCTTCCATGTTAACTTGGTTTTTAGAGCAAAGTAAGCGTTTCGAAGTCTGCATAGTAAGCTTCTGGAGGCTCTTGTGCCTCCTGCTTCAAATTAAAAGCTACCTGAAGCCTGTGGTGAAAGTGTCTGAAAACTCTTTTCTTAGAGCGTCACACAGAAACTGTAGTCGGTCTGGGTTTGAGCCGACTGTCGGTCAATGAAGTTTCTAACGGGCTCAGATGAAGTCATTCTGATCAAGTGACTTGTCTGCTGTTGTAGCCTGAGGAAATCTACACACGAAGTGTCAATGTTCCTCAAATACGCTTCAATGTGGGAAGGTGTTAAGTCAAATTTAGGTTCAAACGTGGATCCATTTTGCCATAAGGTTAAGATCTTGAAATGACAGCAGGTGATTGTTGTCATGGTTACCACAGTTTTGTTTTAGAAGTTTGAGCTTTAACTTAGCCTTTTCAAGTCGGTGTTTACACCGAGCTTGTTTCTGGCTGTTTCATTTAGCTTAGCGCTCATAGCGGCTAGCTCTTCTTGTTGTCTGGAGATGATTTCTTCTGTTTTGTTGAGCTTTGAATTTGTAAAATTCAGCTCTTCTCCAAGTCTCTATGCTTTGAATGCATAAGTCTAAGGTTCTCTAGAGAAGTGTTTTGTCTTCTCTGAGAAATAAAATTCTTTCACAAGTAAGTCATTTTGTCTTTTTGAGTCTAAAGCTTCTCTTTTCTTGAAGTTGCTTATTTGTTTGAAATAGTTGTGCTCTTACTACAACTATTTGTTCTAACAGCCATGTGAGGTTTTCGGCTGTTTTGGCTTTCTCTAAAAGCCTTTTGTACCAAAGAGGGTTCTTGGTTTTGTTCAAAATGATCTGCTCTTTGCATTTTGTTATGAACATTTGATTGAAGTTTTTCAGCAGTGTTTTCTAATTCAGGGTCAAGGACGTCTCCTCGACTTCTAGAAGTAGAAATTACTTGAGTTTCCATGTTTGTATGAAGTAAATGTCTTTAACTCTTTGTGACCGTCCAGCAGTTCACGAGTTAAGAAATTTGAACATTTCACAAAATGTCTAACTATAAATAATTTTGGCAAATTAAAATATTTAGCGTTTAATTTTGTTACTTCCGGTTGTTCAAGTGAGCATTGATCGTTTTAGGCTAGTTTAGGCTTGTTTGTGGAACAGTGAACAAGCTGTAAAGTCAAAATGTGTCAAGTCAAAGACATTGATTACATTAACAAGTTAGAGAAAGTTAGTTAGTGAGAAAAGATTGAAAAGAATCAATGTTTAGGTTTGTTTTCAATAAAACAACCAACAGTCAACTGAGGAGCTGACTCTCTCTCTCCCCTGCTCCTCTGTGTGTGAGGGGCGAGCGAGGGGTGCGAGCTCCGGCGCTGGAGGCCGGCTCTGTGATGTCACAAGGACGGCCCTCTCCAAAGCTTAGACCTGCTCAGTCT